>CM049383.1:24111921-24146921 GCA_026937815.1 Etheostoma perlongum | reverse complement strand
ATTTTTTAAAAGCTGCAGGGGTTGCCAACCCCTGGACTAGGCTATATCCATGATGTTCCATTTCCGGGATTGCTCCGTTGCCAACGAAAATTGGGTCTTGGGCTTCCTTAGTGTTGGCATTTTAAACTCTGGTGGATTTCACTGCTCCTCCGATCTCTGCAGGGTAAATTCAGACAGCTAGCTAGACTATCTGTCCAATCAGAGTTTTCTGTTGCACGACTAAAACTACTTTTGAACGTACACATGTAGCTGCAGCTAATAAAGTTTTAAAATGGCTTTAGAAAAGAAAAGAAGCAATGGTATCCACTGCTGTATATGAGACAGAATATTGTTTTGGAGTTTCCAAAAAAACAATCTTGCTATGCTCTTATTTCCTGTGATTGTTTATATGACTTCTTGGCAAAGCAATCATTAAATCATCCGAGTACGTCTTTGAATTTGAGTTGATTTAATTAACTAAACAGAAATGATTACCCTTGTGTTTTTTTGTGGATGAGAGAAGAAATGTCCTTATTGAACAACAGTTGACCTCTGTAGTTAATGTGTGTAGCAAATAATGAGCAATGATAGACCACAAGGATCTCTTCATTTATTCTTATTAATTGGAACATTATTGAATTCAAACTCAAACACTGTCTTTGGTGCTGTTAAATTCATCCATTAATGGTCAACTATTACATGTATTGCTTGCCAACTATTTTGATAATTGATAATTCAGTTTGAGTCAAAACTTCTTTGATTCCAACTTGTTGAATGTGAATATGTTGTTTTCTCCTCTGGGACAGTAAACTGAATATTTTTCAGCTGTGGACAAAACAAGCCCTTCAAGGACAACACCTTGGGCTTTGGGAAACAATGATCCACATCCCCCCCTCACCCCCAAACAAGTCCATACATCAAGAAAATAATGGGCCGGTTGATCGACTATGAAAATAATCGCAAGTTGCAGCCCCAGTTGAAGAAACCCTGCAGCATTTGTTATATGGGTACTATCAGCTTTCCAGAATGGAGTAGATGAGAGCATGCCTATCACAATGACTGGCAGCTGGAGAGGTTTTTAGACCATCAAGCATGTATGGGAATTCAGTCCACTGAAGCACACCAATGATACGCACGGTAAAAGATATACTGTGCTATAATACCTCTATGAGCTCGCTCCTTTCTTCTTGACTTTCCTGGGTCCTGGACAGTGAAGGGGAGATAACTGACAGTATCTGCTTGCTCCTATCTAACCACCCACCCTGCTTTGACCTTTCCATTAATAATAGGCTTTCAGTAAGGGCTTGCACTGCACAATCTGGAAGGCTTTTCCAAATGGTGTACAGCAGAATGCTTTGGCCAATGCTTCTGAGAGATTGGCCAGAGTAGGAAAATTAGCTGCTTGTTGCACTGTCCCCCAGAGCTCAGCAATCCTCAGCACAGACAGGAACGCTTCAGGTGATTGAGGAGCCCTAGAACATGAAATCGGACAGGCAATGCAGTAAGCATGCAGGATCTCGCAGCATTGACTGGATTGCAGTCACTAGAATACTTTTTTGGACACTTTGGTTGAAATGTCTGTCTCTCTGCTGATATTCAGCCTCACTGATGTGAGTGGCTTGATGTCTTTCTGGCAGCCAATCAGAGATGGGCAGAATTTTCATTAAATGCATTCAATACTTTTCTGTATTCTGTAAATTGTATTTTGTTGGTCAGAAAAAAAACAACACACCACTTGTATTTTTGTAGCTTGTCTTAAGAAATACATTACTTAAATCTTTAATGCGTAACGTGATATTAATGAACATCCGTTACATTCAAGCCATTGCCAAATGAGTTGCCACAGCTCCACCCAACTCTCTCTCTGTATTCCTCAGTATGACTATGTTCACAAGATTATGTCGTCCGGTGACTTTCCCGCACAGAGAGTTGAGTAAAGATAATGACCTCTTCTGAAGAGTCCATCATGTTTATGTAATCCTCCTTGGCTACTAGCATCTGCGTGGAGGAGGGGGCGGTCATGTAGACGCACCAACAATTTTCTTGTCATTGCTTAGAGTTCCTCATGAGGGAGACGGAAACTACACACTTTAGTATGTCATTTTATTCTCAAATAAGACATTTCTTATCCCCAGGATTAAACTGTAGAAAAAAAACTGTGCAACAATTTAAAATCACAGTCTTTGGCTAGATGCAAGTGAATGATGTCATTGTCCCCTGTCTCATTGTGAACTACCATATTTCATCTGTGTTCCTACTTTTTTCTCTTGTTTAGCTTGTTGTTGGTATTGTGAGGGAGGGGCGGTGTGCTGCTTCTATTTCTCTGCTACTACTTTGTACTCTGCTGTATTTGTACTGTTTTGTGTCTTTTGCACTTGTTGCATTGATTGTAAAGTTTGAAATGGACTTACTCCCCTGCACTTATATTTATCACCTCATATTGTCTTCTGAACGATCTAGTGCATCACCGTGGCCTAAATGTTCAGTTCACTCTATAGTCGCTTCAACTGACAGAAACCATCCAGCATGCACCCCTGTATTTGCAGCCTCCCACCTCCAAGATATCCTGATTGGCAAGTTCAAATCCATGATGTGGGAAAGTGACAAAGCTCATCCTTTAAATGTATGGGCAGTGAGATCAGACCCATATTACACAATATGCTATTGCGATAACAATATTACCTGCGATAAATAAACAGATATTTAAGAGTAGTCTGTTCTGCATTTCTGCTGCTTTCAGCATTCTGCTAAAATACAACAAACTGCTTGTTGCATTGAAAACAAATGAAGGAAAACAATTCCAAATCCTTTTATTGAACAAGTAGAAAAAAATATTTTAAAGTGCAATTTTCTACTGACATTTTCTTTCAATTAATACAGAAAATCCCTGTCGTTCACCAGTGGATATTGCAATGACAATTAAAAAAATATATATTGTAAAGCTCTAATATTGAGGTTAATGCCAATAATATCAGTTTGTATGGACGTATTTAGTAAAAATTACTCATACTAGTATATTGTTTTTTATATTGACACATTTGATGAGCAGGTTGCCCTTTGACTTTTTTTTGCACTTGAACTTGTATTCTGGGAAATTGTAATGGGCATTGTCCACTATTTTCTGGTCATTTATTGAATAGAGCCCGATGGTATTGGCATTGTTATAATGGACGATAAAAAAATTCATTATTATTATCATATAATTCTTTTAAATATACTGTATATCGCCTGACATATCGGAATATAGTAAACAATTAATTGATACATTGAGATAATAATATAATATGTAGATTATTCAATAAAGAGCAGCAGCCCTACATTTTAGTATCCATCCATCCAACTTTGTCCGCTTATCTGGTAATTGGGTCGCGGGGGACCCCAAACTTCCCTTTCCCGAGCCACATTAACAAGCTCCGACTGGGGGATCCCGAGGCGTTCCCAGGCCAGGTTGGAGATATAATCCCTCCACCTAGTCCTGGGTCATGCCCGAACACCTCCCTTGGGAGGCGCCCAGGAGGCATCCTTACCAGATGCCAAAACCACCTCAACTGGCCCCTTAAGACGCGAAGGAGCAGCGGCTCTACTCCAAGCTCCTCGCTCCTAGCTCGGATGACTGAGCGCCTCACCCTATCTCTAAGGGAGACGCCAGCCACCCTCCTGAGGAAACCCATTTCCCCCGCTTGTACCCTGGATCTCGTTCTCGGGTAGGAACGAAAACTGAGCGGTAGATCAAGAGCTTTACCTTCTGGGAAATCTCTCTTTTTGTCACAATGGTGCGATAAATTTAATGCAATACTGCGCCCACTGCGCCGATTCTCCGACCAATCTCATGCTCAATTGTCCATTCACTCATGAACAGGACCCCAAGGTATTTAAAGTCCTTCATTTGCCATCAGGACCACATCATCTGCAAAAAGCAGCAATGAGATCCCCAGCCCACCGAACTGCAACTCCTACCCACCCTGACTATACCTCGATATCCTGTCCATAAATATTACAAACAGGATTGGTGACAAAGCGCAGCCCTAGCGGAGGCCAACCCTCACCTGGAACGAGTCCAACTTTACTGCCCAGAACCCAGAAACCCGGATTTTAGCATTACCTACCTTATTTTGTAATTGAAAACAGCATGTTGCATTACACACATTTGAGTAAATGTAGTATCAGTTGCTTTGCTGCTAAATAAAGCTCCCGCTGTTGCCTTCACATTTGTTTCCACAACATCAAAAACATCCTGGTACAGCAACAACGTAGTGCGGTTTCTTTACTCATGAAAACTTTTTTTTGCTTTTACTTCTAACTTTGTTTATCACACTGAGAGGTTCTGAGTGTGGAGTAGGATGCTTTATAAACCTCAGGTCACAGAACCAAACATCAACTGAACTGTGATAAGACAATGCTGCCGAGCAACAGCAATCATGCTTGTTTATCTTATAGGGTACGCAGTGGAACTTTAATATCTTACCTACTGGCCAAATGGAATCCAATTTTATGCGTGACATGACATTCAACACATACTGCATTCCCAAACATCCTGACAGCAGCATCAAGGTGCTGCCAAAATTGAAAAATGATGAAGGTAGAAACCATAAATGTCACAGCGCGTAAAACCTTGTTCCCTTCTCAAAATAGAAGACTGTTTTGTGTATGAAATGTAAATTTCCACCTGCGTTATGCATCATATTAACCTCCAAATGCCCATCTATGTACACGGTGACAAGGCTTTGTTTGTGTTCCCATTTCTACTGACTCTAGTTATGTCTTGCAACACAGTACAGCTGAAGCCTCTTGTTGTTTCACTGTGGTAATTAGGCCCAAGGTGGATTAAATTTCCTCACACTGCAGAAAAAAAGTAATAATTCATATGCATGCTTCATTTAAAAAAAAATTATTTGGTAAAAAGATCAAAAGATGTGATTATCGTCTTGATATGGAGAGAATTTGATGGACGTTAATGTATCTATCAGGCTTCTGTCTTTCCGACATTTAAATCTTACAACTCTTATAGGGCCTAGAACATAATTGTTTTTTTTAATTCACCATATGTTATACTGCATTTCAAATAACTGTTTACTATTGTGTCCGTTATCATCCATCATCACTTCTTTTCTCTTCTTTATTTGTATAGCAGAGCTTAGAATTGAAAGGGGAGAGGAATGTCAAGTCAAATATAAAATTGAATAAAACACCCACAATTCAGTGGAAGTAAATCATTACTTTTAACTGCTAAGAATGTTGTATGGCTTCCATACAACGTGCATGCATCTAAGTTATTTTTGGACAATTTGGTTGAAAACCATATTTTTGATTAAAAAAAACAACTTTGGAAACGAGTGAGATTTCACCCAAAGACAACACAGGGGTTAAAAGAAGTACTTCAACGTGGCTAGGTTTGTTTTCATACAGAAGGCGTTGTGTTTACCCATCTCATCATCAGAAGCAAGGGCTTGTTAATTCAGGTTTATTATTGAAGCTCTTTATGGGCAGAAGGAGAAGACATTAATCACCTAGCGTCTGGAAGAGTGGGTCTGTGGATGGCTTAATGGCACATTGTCATACCAGAGTGCCTCCCTCAACCCAGCATTTATCAGACCAACAGGCAGTTGACAAGGAAATGTACTATGAGTGGGAGCCTCTTTTGCCTTTATGAATCCTCTGAGTGATCATTGAGCAAAATATTAAATTATGGCACGGAAGGCTGGAGTGACAGGAGGTAATCATGCTGCCTGAATGATATGTAATTGTTTTTCTGAATTGCAATTACAGGGTGAGAGAAAACATTGGCCTACAGTAATTAACGCTGAAGAACAAAGTTTTTCAGTGGAAAATTTGAATTCTCTGGGGATGTGAGTCCACAATATGACTACACAGCAGTGGTGGCTGATGGCATTTATATCAGTGGAGGCTATGGCAAAAGGTTAGCAGACTTTCCACTGATACAAAGGTATACCCTGTTTAACGCTAAAACTGTATGGATATAATGTACACAGACACGTACAGGGTAAAACCCCTTAGTTAGGTTTAGGAAAAGTTGGTGGGTGGGATTCACATATATCCAGTACGTTGTGTGACGCACGGGACAAAAACAGGACATTAACCCCAATCTGCTGGGTGTGTCCATTGTTGTTGGACCCATACACCACCCCAACCAACCTCCTTGCACAAAATTTTCGGTTTTTCATCATACTCTCTGTTGTCTCTCTTAAAGCTATAGCGTATAGTTTCTTTCTCACACATGAGGAATTGTAAGTTATGACGATTGAATGTAATATGAATGAATGAAGTAATAATGCATCAATTAAATTGATTAATAGAAAGGAATGCATTGTGATGTAGAGCAAGGGGTGGGCCTCTGGGCAGTGTGTAGGAACAGCAGAGCAGTGCTGAGATTTTATGATGCAGAACGACCTTAACGTTATAAGTGTGTAGCCACACACGGTGTGTGTGTGTGTGTGTGTGTGTGGGGATGATGAATATGGGTAATTCCACACACAGGTAGAGAGGAAGTTGACTGCATGAACTTATTATTTTATCTTCAAGCCAGCAACATCCACTATATCCTGTTTTCTTCTTTCACTAAAACACCACTGATGGGTCTTGTCTTTTAAAAGGATTCAATTCTTATGCTTTTCCGATCACAATAAGCTGTCTGCAGATAGGTGTTGGTTACTAAAATTATCAATGTATAATATTATACCAATGTCAATAAATGATTACCGCATAAAAGGGAGATTGATTTACAGTATGAAATGGGAACAAAGATATTAACTTTTACAGTTCCTGGGAAGGACAAAAGCTGGAAAGAGTAAAATAGTGTGAATCACTTAACAATGCATCTGCTCAGCCTGTTCTCATGAAACAGTCATTCAAAAAGCTACAAGAAGTTAAGCACTGTAATTCCTTAGTATTCCGCGTTTATTTAGCTATATTCACTGCAATGACGGCTGCTGTAATGCCCTGCAGTGCCCTGCTATGCCATGAATTAATACAAACTAAAGTTTCTAGTCACTGTTCCATTATCTTGTATTGTTACTGTTATTGCCACTATTCATTACACCCCCAAGCCTGCATCTTCAGCCTGGGTCTGTCCCAGGTTTCTTCCTAAAAAGGAAGTTTTTCCTCACCATTGTCACACCAAATGCTTGATCTACTGTCTTTGTAAATTATAGAGTGTTGTCTAGACCTACTCAATCTGTTAATTGTCTTGAGATCACTCTCATACATACACACATACATACATACATACACACACACACACACACACACACACACACACACACACACACACACACTGTATATATATATATACACATATACATATAACTATTCAAGTAAACGTGTCGGAAAACATGCTTTGTCATGCAACAAGTCACTTTTGATTTTTTTTTAAATAAGTCACCAACACAAGGATCTTCCCCTAACCTTAACAAGTGCACTGTGTGCCTGAGCATACGTGTGGATACTTTGTCAGTTAACTTTTCGCAGATACATTTGTTTTGTGACTTCATTTTTATGTTTTCTGAAAAAAACATTTGCTGTTATAAATTAATAGTATGTAAATGCAGACAGGATTAATTTATTAACTATTTTCCACTGCACGCCATGCTGACTGATTTATGGTGTTAAGGAAGATTGAGTTGGCACTACTTGCATAAATGGAGGTCAAAACCACAGTCAGTCTGCTTCAGTCAATCTTAAAGTGGCTATATGTAACTTTCCGTTTGTGTTGATTCTAGCGGCTGCTTTGGACAACAGTGGTAGTGTTTTTACCACACAGCTGCCCTAAAAGGTCTTGTCTTTACGCTGCTGTATATCACTGTATTACTGAGGTAGCAGTACTGGGAGGTCATATAGTTGCAATGAATGTTTTGATCAGTTTGTTGAAGCAACCAACGTAATAATAACAGAGTAATAAAGCGAATTTTATGAAACCCACAGACGCTGTACACAAGTAAGTACACTAACATGGACTAACAGGGATAAAACGTCCATGCTAAATGGAAGAGGGACGTAATTTAATGTTGGCTACTGACGTACAACCACATCTCAGTTATTTCATCATGAAATAGACATGTATTACATACTTAAGGGCCAATCAGGGGTGAGTTTTGAATCATTTATCAGTCCCTCAATGACCTCCAACAGCAATCTCAAAAAAAGACCTGGAGGGACTGGTTTTAATCCTGTCTTCAACCCGACTGAGCTGTGACTGAGTTTTGCCAGTCATCTTTCACTTTCCCTTTTAGCTTTGAGTTCTTTGTTTAAATTTCCTTCTTTCCTGTGATGTATCAGCCACAACTGCAGCAGATAACCTAAAATAACATTGAAATACAATAAGGCCTATATAAAGAAATCTCCTGCAACATTTTACCTTGCTGGACACAGCAGGCTTTATTTCTTCCAAAATCTGCGACCCGTCAGAATGTGTTACTGTTGCATCTACCTGCCGAAAATCATGTTGTGACTTTGAGGGAAATATCTGCCCCAGGCGGAGGCATTAATAAAAAACTATATAAAACTATATACTGTTAGTCTTGTTTGCTGTTACAGGTCATTTATGATCATCAGATGAAATATTACAGTTTCAGAAACATTAAAAAATTACCCGTGTTTCCCACACAGACTAATTTGTGGCGGGCCGCCACACATTGCGTTTCTTTATTATTATTTTTTTTAACGCTATTTAAAAAACCATTTGTTCAGCTGCATTTCCTTTCCCTGCTCTCCACCATCTCTCTGTCACTCTATACACACACACACACACACACAGACACACACAGACATACACAGCCTCTGTGCACACAGCGTCTGTCTCCATGAAAACAGTGTTTTTCAGACCCCCTTTAGCGATTTTTTTTTTCTTCCCAAAAGCGACTAGCAACAAATCGAGCAACTTTCTGCAGAAAACGACTTTCTTTATTGACTCTCCAGCATTGTACAAGGTATTTTTCTCCTGTGGCCGCCAAAGCAGTCACTTCTCTGTGAATGTGTTTTTTGAGGAACAGAGGAGCAGCCCCTCCCCTCTCGCCTCATGTGCGGCAGCACTGCACTTGGTGTGCAGGCAGATAGAAAGGGGAGAAGGGACAGAGTGCTGGGGTTGGTGTAGGTGAGACAGCGGGACGCGACGGTAGAAAGACACAGCTGAACTGGCCCTGGCCAAGCTAGCTTTCTTTGAGAATTCTTTATTGATCTTTTTCCCTCCTTTTTGTAGAATTTCTTTTTACTTCCAAGATAGGCTACCTAAGTAATAATTTGAAGGTAAAATCAATTTCTGTTTTGAATTTATGATTGTTTGGCTAAAGATTTCTATTTCTTTCTATCTACCTTTCTGACACAACCACTAAGCTTTATGCAAATAATTGACGTCACACATATGCAAATGAGCGTATGACTTCATCCCCCCGCGCCAAAATTGCTCTTTCTAATCTGTGGGAAATACTGGTTACATACAGTCACTTTAAAAGGTAAAACAGACAGAGAGGGTTAAATAGCATTCACATTGTATAAAGGGTGTATCGCATATGTCTCCATTTGGACACAAACGGTGGCGTGAGATATAGGCTGCCACTTTCTCATGTGGCATTTTAGAAAATGATGATAGTGTTTAAAAAATGTAACAGTTTTAACTGAGCTGAACTTTGAATAACCCCCTTACATTCTGTGTAAACTTTCATCTTCCTTTTCATATTGTGCATGCTCAATGTGAGGTTTGTGATGGCCATGTGCTATTCACCACAATTGGCTGTGTACGACCTTAGTAACTGACAATTAAAACCACTACCATAACCTGCAAAAGGGAATTCAAAATTGCATGAATGCGTCACGTAGTCCGCACTTCAAAGACCGGCACACACGGACTAAGCTGATAGAAGCAGCGTGTGTGTGAAGTCTGGTTAAGGTGGAATGAGGCAGGAAGGCTCAAAGGAATGCTGATATCCACCTTTTGGTTGACAGCCCAAACCTGAGGCCTGGTTGCTTCGGGCTATTGGGACGAGGAGCCGTGCGAAACGGCATGGAGCATAGTAATCATAACTCAGCCGCTTGCTCCTGCCTTGCTCCATCCCATTTTCCCCTTTCATTCTCTCCTTTACTCTTCTCTCCCACATCCTCTATTTCGGCCAACTTGTCCTTTTCTATCCTTTTCATCTTCTCTGCTGCCTCTGTCTCTCACCAGCCTTCCTCTAGATTGGTCTGATAAGCACCAAGACAGCTGCTCTGTCCGCTACATTTTACTACTTATTCTCTATACTCATATGTATTTACTGTTTGTTTATCCTTAGTGTCTTTTACTTTTTTCCCCTATGCTGTAACAGTGTGAATTTTCCCATTGTGGGATTAATAAAGAATCTTGAAACGTCCCTCTTAAGGCAGCCATAAAAAAAAAAAGCTTTATTTGTCTTGTGAATAAATAGGTTGGGTCCCTTATGAGAGAAAAACAAATCAGTGTGAAACACAGATGGGCTGTGTATAATGTGAAAGAAGATGATGGTTGTGGGCTTCTGAAGAGAATGCTTCTCCTGTTTAGCTCTTTTACCAACCCATTCACTATATTATATAGCTGTGAATAATAAATTGGTCCTGTCTTTGAAAGGACCCATCCTTTCTCTATGCAAACAACTGGCATGCTGTATCGACTACCTTGTATTTATTTAGGGGTGGAGAGAGGATGTTATATTATAGTAATAAAGTTATCCCATGGGGAGAAAAATCTCATCATACATAACCTAGTAATTACTTTTCAAAGTCATGCGGTGCAGGAGATCAATAATGTTAGAGTTTCTCTGGGTAATAAGGAACAAATGGCACCTCCAGCAGGACTTCAGTCTCTGACCTTTGAGTCATTACCATTCTGTATTTTATGGGTAGTGAGTTATATCACTGCCCAGATAAATTACTTTGGGGCATGCAGGCTAAGAATGAGTCATCTGTTACACAGTGTAATATCTATTTATGTCTTTAATGACAGAAATATTGTCTTTTATTGATTGGAAATTGGTTATCATAGGTGTAGAAGAGGAGTGAGCTGAGAAAGAAGCCATGCTATTTTTCATGGTGAAAAAAATCAAACAATCAAGGCTGTTTCAATTTGGGCTCTTAAATTTGCTCAAATACAAAAACATATTCCAGTGACTTCTATAAAACATGTGGCAGATGGGCGATTTTTCATTGCTGACGCACACCTTTTGGACCTCTCTCTTGAAGTCAAAGGAAATCAATGCGCTTCCCAAGAGCATAGAGAACATTATTTACCAGTGGCCCATGAATGTGGAAGTCTGGGCTGAAGGACAGCAGACTGTGGGATACCATTTGTTTGAGCCATTGGCCCAGTCACTGCAAACCGGCTTGGCATGTGGAAGTCTGGGCTGAAGGACAGCAGACTGTGGGATACCATTTTACCCATTCAATGGTCTGTGAAAATCTATTTCAAATGTTCCACTCCCCCGGGATTGTTCAGTGTTGATATTTCAGATATAAATTTGAGGAGCTGGCATAAATTTCCGTCCCCTTTGGTTTGTGTTCTAACCACCGGTGGATTTCTGAGGACTATTGTTAACTGCTCCTCAGATCTCTGCAGGGTAAATCCAGACAGCTAGCTAGACTATCTGTCCAATCTGAGTTTTCTGTTGATGACTAAAACAACTTTTGAACATACACATGTTCCACCACATGTTCCTGAGACTATTTTGCAGAGGAACCGTCATTGTGTCCGGTACGATAGTAATTGGTTTAAAGAAAAGGGTTTTTCTCCCATCCCAGAATGCTGTGTGGACTAGCCAGACCTTTGTCCGCGGAGCTGTGGAGGAAGGTCTGGCAAAGCGACACTATCCATTAAATAACACATACACATAAACACAACCACCACATGGCATTTCAATGCAAACAAATGTAAGGAGCAGAAACATTTTAAATTCAGTTCAAACAACTTCATTTATCCCTAAAGGGCAATTCAATTCAATTTTGCAGTGAACAAGTCACATAAATAACCAAACAGCAGAATAGTCACCATCGCAATAATTCAATCAACCAACATGTCGGTAGCAGTAGGTCAACAAACCCAGGCAAGAGCAGCAAAGCACACACAAGTTGCCAAATTTAAGCTAAATCAAATAAATATAGATCCATAAATCAATTTAAATGAAGTAATACATACATGAATCAAAGCATTCCCAGAATTACAAGCTCTGGATGTTACAGAATGCTGCCATCAGCAGCATTTAAGAGCCTAATGGCAGCAGGAATGAAGGAATTCCGATATCTGTTGGTGGATGTTGATGTGTACGTTGAAAAGTTCAGAATGGAAAAAAAGGAAGAAGATCCAGCCTAAAAGAAGGAGATCTTGCAGAATTCCCGTTGGCAACGGAGCGATCCCGGAAGTGGAACCTAGATATACTGTAGACTACATAAACATACACAGGGACCCGCAGTTCAGATGTTGTCACTGCTTAGAGGGGGACGGATCCTCCCCCTGAGCCGGTCACGCAGTACCGTAAAAGTCTCAAGAAAGGAGTAATGGGGGAGAGCGTGTAGCACTGGGCCAGAGGACCTTATCAACATGAAGCAGTAAGCACCTCTCTGCAGCTTTCTCACAACGCCTTTACATTTTTCTTTGGTTTGACAGGCGCCAGGAGAGCACTCGCAGATATATGACCTGAACTCGCCTGCTCAACTCGGAGGATGTGTTTGCTTGGGACACGCTGGTAGAGCTACTGTCCCTACTGCCTGTTGCATACAGATACAGTCCTCTGTCCAAAAGAAGGGATTTTGTACAATGTTATATTAATACACTGTTGTTTTTTTATTGACCCTAAACAAATTAACTGTTCCACACACTCTTTTTCACTCTATTTTCCTACGATTTTCTTGTTTTCCTCAATGAATTTTATGTACAGTAAGGAAAATAAGTATTTGAACACCCAGCTATTTTGCAAGGTCTCCCAGTTAGAAATCATGGAGGGGTCTGAAATTGTCATTGTAGGTGCATGTCCACTGTGACAGACATAATCTAAAAAAAAAGTCCAGAAATCACAATGTATGATTTTTTAACTATTTATTTGTATGATACAGTTGCAAATAAGTATTTGAAATCCTGTCTGTCAACTACAATTCTGACCCTCAAAGACCTGTTAGTCTGCCTTCAAAAAGTCCACCTCCACTCCATTTATTATCCTAAATTAGATGCACCTATTTGAGGTCGTAGCTGCATAAAGACACCTGTCCACCCCATACAAGCAGTAAGAATACAACTACTAACATGGTCAAGACCAAAGAGCTGTCCAAAGACACTAGAGACTAAATTGTATACCTCCACAAGGCTGGAAAGGGCTACGGAGAAATTGCTAAGCAGCTTGGTGAAAAAAGGTCCACTGTTGGAGCAATCATTAGAAAATGGAAGAAGCTAAACATGACTGTCAATCTCCCTCGGACTGGGGCTCCATGCAAGGTCTCCCCTCGTGGGGTCTCAATGATCCTAAGAAAGGTGAGAAATCAGCCCAGAACTACATGGGGGGAGCTGGTCACTGACCTGAAAAGAGCTGGGACCACCATGAAATCATGCATGGCACGGAAGCTTCCCCTGCTTAAACCAGCACATGTCAAGGCCCGTCTTAAGTTTGCCAATGACCATTTGAATGATCCTGTGGAACCAGGTTCCAGTTTGGGTTCAGGTTGCAGACACTGTCTCCACATTTAAGAGTAGGCTTAAGATTTTCCTCTTTGATAAAGCTTATAGTTAGCATATAATTGAATATTGTTAAGGAGTGAGGAGTCGCAGCGTCCGCCCAACCCGGCCCACCTGCTTCTCTTCATAGTTGTCAGATCTATCTATCATATAATCAATACTATAATAAAACTAGAGGAAGGCAGGGCGATACAGCCCGATCCGGTTGGGAAGAGTTCTAGCCTGACCAGGGTCCTCTCTTTACCCCGTCTCTCTTAGTTATGCTGTAATAGTTTTAGGCAGCTGGGGACTTCCTTCAACACACTGAGCTCCTCTCTCCTATCTTTCTATCTTCCCGTTTTGTGTGCATCCATGTCCCATTTTGGGAGGCTCCAAAATCATGGTTGCAGCTGTCGCCATGGTCCCGCTACACGTTCCTTTCTGCGATGCCCTGTTCCATCCTGCCACATTCTGCGGTGCCCAGCTACGTCCTGCTGTGCCTTGTAATGCCGCACAGTGCCCTACTATGCCACAAACTACCACAAAGAACTACTACAAACTACTATATATATATATATATATATTTTTTTTTTGGACTGTTATTGCCACTCTTCATTCTAACCCCAACCGGTTGTCAGACATCACCTACCAAGAGCCTGGGTCTGTCTGAGGTTTCTTCCCAAAGCGGAGTTTTTCCTTGCCACTGTCGCACTGTTGCTTGCTCTGGAGGAAACTACTAGAACTGTTGGGTCCTTGTAAATTCTCGAGTATGGTCTAGACCTGCTCTATCTGTAAAGTGTCTTGAGATAACTCTTGTTATAAATTGATACTATAAATAAAATTGAATTGAATTAACCGTGTTTGGAGGAAGAAGAATGATGAGTACCATCCCAAGAACACCATCCCTACTGTGAAGCATGGGGGGTAGCATCATGCTTTGGGGTGTTTTTCTGCACATGGGACAGGACGACTGCACTGTATTAAGGAGAGGATGACCGGGGCCATGTATTGCAAGATTTTGGGGAACAACCTCCTTCCCTCAGAACACTGAAGATGGGTTGAGGCTGGGTCTTCCAATATGACAATGACCCAAAGCACACAGCCAGGATAACCAAGGAGTGGCTCTGTAAGAAGCATATCAAGGTTCTGGCGTGGCCTAGCCAGTCTCCAGACCTAAACCCAATAGAGAATCTTTGGAGGGAGCTCAAACTCTGTGTTTCTCAGCGACAGCCCAGAAACCTGACTGATCTAGAGAAGATCTGTGTGGAGGAGTGGGCCAAAATCCCTTCTGCAGTGTGTGCAAACCTGGTGAAAAACTACAGGAAACGTTTGACCTCTAGAATTGCAAACAAAGGCTACTGTACCAAATATTAACATTGATTTTCTCAGGTATTCAAATACTTATTTGCAGCTTTATCATACAAATAAATAGTTTTAAAAAATCATACATTGTGATTTCTGTATTTCTTTTTTTAGATTATGTCTCTCACAGTGGACATGCACCTACGATGACAATTTCAGACCGCTTCATGATTTCTAAGTGGGAGAACTTGCAAAATAGCAGGGTTACAAATACTTATTTTCCTCACTGTATTTTTCCTCATCTTAATTTCCTTGAATTGTATTATCCGTGATGCTTTGGCAAAAATAAGTCATGTCAATAAAGCAATTTGTGAGTAAGAGAGACATTTTATATTATATATATATATATATATATATATATATATATATATATATATATATATATATATATATATATACACATATACACACACATACATACACACAGATACATACATACACACACACACACAATTATATGTTTATATGTATGTTTGTTCTTATGCTTTGGCAACACAGATGGATTTTTTTGTCATGCCAATAAAGCAAAATGAAATTGAAATTGAGAGAGAGAGTGGGGGGGGCGTGTAGATGTGTTACAAAAATGTTAAATGTATTTATGTTATTGGCAATTGGATACAAAAAAATGATTGTAAAAATGCTAAATATCAACGGATAATCTGTCGATCCTTGTTCCAATCCCTGTAATCCAATTCCTTGTGTCAAGTAGGGGGGGGGGGGGTGACAAACACTGTATTCAGGCTGTTCTCATGGACCATTCATTCTTCCTGTTTATTACAGTATGCTCCACATTGATGCAAAGATCCGTGCACAATCTATGTTCTAATCTTAACTAGTCTTTAACTAGTGTTAGTGTAATCTAGATTCTTAACTAGTCCTTTTGGTGTCTAAACTCAACTGCAATGGCCGGTGAAACTACTGCAACCTCACGGCGCTCTGTACCCGGCTCACAATCACCTTTTCTTGGCTAAATGTAACTGTAAAGACCTCTAAAATTTTTTGTTGTTTTGCAAATTGTTGTTCATCGTTTTTGTACAATGAGAATGCGTCGCTGTATTCATTAGGCTCCTCAAAAATATGTGTCAATGCAGCTTGAATTGCATTTACATTGAGAGTTTACAACTAATGCTCGTGATGAAAATATGTAGACATTCCAGTAATCTTTTTCTTCTATTTTCCTTTCAAGTAGGAAATTACACACAACCTCATTTTCAATTTTACCAGCTAATCCCACTTTATTCCACTGTGTGGTGAGCCAACCTCCTGAGCAAGAACTGTATTTCAAAGGCTTTTCAAGATAATGACAAGGGATTGTATTCTTGATGGAGGGGATTTCATTCTATATTCTTCTCCACGTTGGTAAACAAACCCAGTCAAGTCACAGTGTGCAGGACAGCTCATCGTTCAAACTGGTCCTTTGAAATGTAAAGGGTGAGTGGGCAGTTTGGTCAGAAAAGGAGGGAATGGGCTAAAGATAGAGTGATTAATTCTTTTTGAGGGGATGTATGGTTGGTAGACATCGATAGGATTGGGGGTTGACAATTGAAATGTGTTCAGGTTAGAAAATATGTGCATAATCTTGTTATTTTATAATAACACTCAAGTATTAGGCCTGGTGTTAATGACCCAAAACTGCAGCTGCAGTTAAAATAATATTCTGATTTGCTTTACAGAAATGTAAAGCAAATCAGAATGTTATTTTATATGGAAGATATATCCTGACATGGTCAGCAAGCATGTATCAGCTTTCATTGCAAATACTCCTGTGGGTTTTTAGGGAAGCAGTAGTGCCATCATTCCATGCAAATGTATTTTAATAACAAAAATCCAGTTATCTAATTGTTTTTATTGCTATGGAGATTCAATTATAAAGCAAGCACACTCCTTATGCTGCATTCACTGTACTCACTCATCACAGCAGCATCACAGCAGCTTTATACATGGTAATGAAAAAAACTCAAGAGCTGTTTAGCCACTATTGAGGAGAATTGTTATTCTGTTGCTATAAATCAACTAATCCCCTAATAATGAGAATAATAACAAAAAGTAGGGGTGTACAATTCAGAAAATGTCACAATTCAATATTGATTTGAGTCAAAAACGATTCTTGATTAAAAAAACGATTCACAGTATGTAAATGGAGTTATTGTTCCCATCTATGTATGCAATGACGCATTTAAAAATATTGTGAAATCATGCAAATTTGATTTTGGGAAGCAAAAATTGTGATTGTGATTAAAATTTGATTAATTATTGTGCAGCCCTAATGAATGTGTATGTTGTGTGTGATATCTGTAAGCTATTATTAAAAATAAAATAGACTTTTTTTACACACCCCTAATAAAAAGTAATAAAAAACACTAAAATCTGGAAGATTATGGGGTAAATCTTGATTCTGTTGTTTACTAATTTCCAAGATAATAATATGGTAATTCTGTGGCTCTTGACGCTTTTGATAGGCATTGATGCCGACACTAAAGATTACCCTATGCTGATACAGTGATACTTGCCAGAGGTTTCATCAGACTGTTGGGAGGACATAATTGATGAAAATGTAAAGCTGTTGACAGAACTCAGGGCAGACAAAGCTTTTTATGGATTTAAAAAGCCCGTGGACGCATGAATTGCATCACTGGCTACTTGGCAACCATTGTATGTAGTGTATATCTATTCCATATAAAAGAACTGACAAAAAGAGCCAGGTACATTGTGTGAATTTTTTCAACAAGAGATATGGCAAATGGGGGGAATTGCTGTCACTCAGCAAGCACAGTGGCCCTTGGTTAGGTAAGAATAAAAAGGGCTTACTCTCCAATCAGAGTGGCTTCTATAAGATTTGCAGCATAAAGTCTGCTGTCTGATACCGATACAAATGTTTGGTTACTAAAAAATATTTTTTAAATCCAGAAACGCATAACAAAACTTAAACAGATTTCCCTAACATTAGTTATTTGTAGTTATTTATGGGTTCTCACTAAAATAATGATAATAATTTGTTTTATTGTCACAACAGAACAGAGGAACATCAAAATATATCAAAGTTCGGACTTTGTAGAGCACCCTCTGGTGGACAAACTATGCAACGCCAACGGTCATAACATGGTTGACCAGCCGTTTTTATTTCATTTTTTAAATATTCATTTATCAGAATTATTTATTTGTCATCATAAATAATTCTGATGAATGAATGAATGAATATAAATAATATGAATAATATACAGAAAAAAAAAAGTTTATTGGCCATTATAAATGCCAATACCAATAGTTCGGGAAATGCCTAATATCGGCTGATAATATCGGCCCACCGATGTATCGGTTGGCCTCCAATGTCTATTGGCCCTGTCTCCATATATACAGGTATTTTTAAAATGGATATGAGAGCAGAATCACACCGCACGCTGAAGCGCTGCAAAGTGGAGCGATTTATATTTTGGCGCCCATGTTATCCAATACGCCAACGTTATGGCATTTCCTCTATTTCTTCCGCAAGCAGATTTGTCAAGCCAATCTGGTAATCACATACAGGAAGGCCAGAGAGAGAGAGAGAGAGAGAGAGAGAGAGAGAGAGAGAGAGAGAGAGAGAGAGAGAGAGAGAGAGAGAGAGAGAGAGAGAGAGAGAAAGAGAGAGACCGGCACGGTCATATCCTGTGGGATTAAACATTATTTGTATTATTATTATTCAAATTTAGGCCTGCAATATCACTGAAATGTCTCTTGCTGTATAAGTTGGAAAAGCTATGAACCTTTAGCATTTTTCAAAGTCTTGCCTGTGTCTCAGATATTGGTCCTTGATAGGGAAGACGTGACTGTAGAGAAGCAGCGTATTCTTGTGTCTTATATTTAACAGCAACCAAAACCACTGCAGTACCTTGACACTTTATGCTGTAAAATGAGTCTATCTAGCACTCATTTTGCTCTCACTTCAGAAGACACACAAAATTACCTGTGTGCATGTTCTCCTTGAGCCCAAGAACGTAAAAACATCCCTGTAAGAGGTGGGTTAAGTTCCAAAACTGACTACTGAATGGCACTTGAAGAATTGTCCTTTGCACAACTTGCTTTTACGTACTTCTACAACTACGTATGTGCATTTGTACTATCTTTTGAGGTGTTTGCAAAGTACCACAATCATCACAGGTGACTTTAGGAGAGAATGATAAGTCCTTGTTCAGTATTTCAACACCACCTTAAGATAAAGTCAAAACTCTGGAAGAGAAAAAGTGCTTACTGAGTTACTTTGAGCTGGGGTTGGAAATGGAGAAACTCTGGGATGCCGTTGGCACCATGTACTGATAACATGACCATGTACTGACAACTTGTTCTGATAATTGGGGATATTGATCTAGTGCTCCCTCTGCACCGAAAAAAGTACCAACCTACAGCATCCAGCCCTGATGAGGACCATGTTTACCAATCTGTACATTTGACAGATTTCTCCTTCATCCGTGGAGTGCTGCACACTTTGTGAAGCATTTATGTTGGTAAAAATGGAACTCAGTGGATTAGCATGAGACGCATGAAAAATTCCTTTCTTTGTGGAAGACGTCCGACCGCCACCCTTATATTTTTAATTGCCCAGTGTGGATATGGCTTGTGCAAGTGGCCTAAACCATTGCTTCACTGACCAGCTTTGTCCACTGAAGAAACTGTATGCATTGATACAAAAATCATATAACAAACCCACATTTTATTTCTTCAACACCTGATCATGCTGTTCAGCTCTCATCTGACCTGGAGAGAGCCGCGCGCGTGCGTGTGTGTGTGCCAGAACACGTTAGCTGGGAAAAACAAGCAAATCAAAGCTCCTCAAGCCCACAAAGAAGAACAGCAGGTTTCTATTCAAGCCTGACAGAGACAGCACGCGCGTGTGAAAACATGACAAAAATATATTGATCATATTGTGTAATTGTTACCAGCATTTTGGAAAAAGGAAATAATGGCTGGTATTTCAAAGATGACAAACATTTGTTATTCCACCCTCTACATCAATCAGTTTTGTTCTGCTTTGCTAAACAAAATATTCCTACAAGAATCTCCTTTTTCAGGGACATATTATTTTAGTTCATAAAATGGCAGGAATTATATGATGCTGAGATTAGACTATAATTACCAACAGAAAAACAAACTTGCGTTATCTCGCCCTTCTCTCATCTGCATCTAAACAAGATAATCTTGTTTCTGGCATTACAATACAGTCTGTGCAGGTACTTCAGTGACCTCCCACGCTGCTTTAAGACTTAAAAGCTCAAGATGGCCGAAAATGACCCCTGCTGGTTTATCTGCCCTTTTTCCTCCATCTTCTCCCTCCCCCTTCTCTGCAATCACACAGAGGCATGTTGTCTTGTATAAATGGTGGAAAGACAGACATTCAGAGTCAGAATCAGAATGCCTGTTTTGGTGGGAAAATGGGAATGTCAATTACTTTAATGTCTTGACACTTAAGCGTGACGCTTTTTGTGCATGGTATAGGTTTACAAAGTAAAAAAGCCCAAAGTCCCCCCCCAAAAGGGACTTTCCATGTCCAACAGAAAACACTGTTCACAAGCTGCTCCAAACAGCTCTGTTGGAGTCCAACCTTTACTTCTGGGACAAACGTGCATCACTTTGTAACACGTTATACTGCTCGCCTAACTGCTAGCATGGCACGCCCTCATACTCTGCTTCTGATTGGCTAGTAGTCCTTACCTAGGTACTGTCAGGGCCCTCATACTCTGCTTCTGACTGGCTAGTAGTCCTTACCTAGCTACTGTCAGGGCACGCCCTCATACTCTGCTTCTGATTGGCTAGTAGTCCTTACCTAGCTACTGTCAGGGCACGCCCTCATTCTCTGCTTCAGACTGGCTAGTAGTCCTTACCTAGTTACTTGCGCATGTGCGACTCCCAACAAAGATGGAACAGAAGTGAGATGTCTCTCTCCGTAGCTAAAACCGAGAGCTCAGCACACAGGGTGAAAAGAGGAGCTGCAGCAATGTACAGTACAACAACAATATGGTGTTTTTTGTAAACTAAACCACATGAACCTAACCTTGTACAATGTCTAAATACAAACATGAACCTGAAAATTAGCATAATATGAGTACTTTAAGTTTCCTATGTGACCTTACAATTAGTTTTTTAGGCTTTTTAAAACCCTTTTTCAACAGGAGCCTGTGCACTCAACTCACCCATGGGGTTTCCTCGTAGGTCCTCACAATAAAAGTAATTTAGAAAACAAACTATTTACAATTGCAGGGAGGTAGAAAAAATATAAATGAATAGTTTAAATAAAAAACAATTATTGTCTGGTCAAAATTGCTTTGGGAAAAAATGTCACAGGATTCATTCAGACAAAAATCACAAATTCAAAGGCTGCTCAGAGATTGATGAACATGCTTTATAATGCCTCAATGGTATAAAAAAAAACTTATGTAATAAAATTAAATATGTAACAACCTGAAACAAAATTATAGCTCTTTTCAAATGAATAAATATGAAATAATGTTCTAAATAAGACCTATTCTGTGTCAGCTTCAAAATCCAGCTTCAACTAAATATCCTTTTCCATTTAATAAGATAAGGTTGTTCGGTGTCCATGTGAGCTTTGAGATCTCCAGCACCTTTATTAGACACTAAAACAAATGTGCTAGCTTTGCAAATGGTTCATTCCCAATTTAAGTACACGCTTATGGTCCCATGAAAAACAGTGAAAACCAGACATTATCATGAATTTATAAAATTCCCCCGGACAATACATAAAAAGTCTGGGCAATAGAGGACGTTTGGTCACTTTGAGATGACTTCACAAAGTCACTACCAAAGGATCCAGCATGGTCAACAACATGCACATGCACTGGCTGTGCTGCTGGACCTCAATGCCTCCAGAGCTTAGAACGAGAATCAAGTCATACAGATTTGCCTGTGTAGAATTTGATGTGAAAACCCAAAATGATGCAGTGATTCATGTGAGCACGTAGGCGGGTGAACCACTTAAGAGAAATCCCACTTACAAGCCTCCCCTCCGGCTTGCTGCAGGGGGTTTGTGGGGGATTTAAAATCACAACCACTTAGAAGTTACTGTTAATTAACTTTACAGCCAACTTGCTTAGCTTAGTTAAGCACATGCTAACCTAACATAAACACACACACACACACACACACACACACACACACACACACACACAATACCCCTCATAAAACACAAAAGATCACAATTATAGCCATAAAAGTGACCTATTTCATTTTTCATGAAAATAGGAAATGTGACACAGTGAGCAGAAGCAGGAGCTCTGGTTGATGGTTCACAAAGAACAGAATAAGAGCCGGTATCTGAGTTCCAGCAATTTAAATTTGTCTTTTTTTTTTTTTTTTTTTTTTTTTTTTTTTTTTTTAAATGTGTGTGTCATTTGGTAAATACATTAAATCTAAAATCAGTTATATTGAATGCACTGAACTGGTGTTATCATGGCTGAATTTCAAAATATATACATATTTGGGTTGTCCCAGTACAAATTAATTGGTTTGATGATGATATACTGATGTGTTTATGTGTTGTTGTTTTTGTTCCTTACTGAAGAATGTCACAATTAAAGGCTATGAAAAAGTACATCTAAAAGACAAAAGCTGTAAACACATAGGTAATCCCCTTGTGACGAGCGTTCATACTGGAATTTGTAAACTTAAAAAGTAGCTAGTTATATTAAGCCATTACAGAGATATCGATAGTAGAAGCAGAACTCATTTGACTTCACACAGACCAAACAGTAAGAGCTATGATGCAGAAGCAGCTGTCTGAACATTGAGCGTCAATGTCAAGCGCCTGGCAAAGAGAAACGTATTCCCAATAAATGCTCACAAACACTTTTCAAGACCAACTCTACTCAAGTATGAAGGCCTCCCTATTATTAGCTGATTGCAATCAGTCATTACATCCTCTTTTTGCTCAGCATGGAAAGTCTAAAAAGGTCAAACATGTCCTAGTCTATTGGATCTTCAAACATTGGTCCTGTCTCCTTTGGCCAAGAGTAATGAGTGTGATTATTTCCATCCATTTAGTGGGCTGAGCAAGGTCAGCTTCAAACAGGCTACTTGTTTAGTAAAATGTATATGTTAGGAGATGCATATTAACACTAGGTTTGGGTACTGAAACCCGGTGCTATTATGGCGCCGGTGCCTAAACGACCGGGGTCTACCGGACCGAATAGCAAAGCAGATTTCGGTGCCACTGAAATGCCTGCACTTTAGAGGCAACAGAATCATCATTGCATGTGACGCTAGTTAACACTGAACTTGACAGCAGGTAGGCTAACGTTAGCCTACCGTTAGCTAGCAGCTGGATGTAACATGGTTAAAATGCTGACTGAGGTAAATGAGGTAAACGGTGTAAAAGTGTTACTGTATGTCACTGGAGAGGATTCCAACAGTTTGCAGCTGCTGTTGTCGGAAAAACAACACAGATGGTGCGTTCACTGAAACTGGTAACCTTAAGCCTCGTGGTGCATTCAAAGTTATTGTAATATACCCTTTTCACATCTGGTTATTGCTTGTTGTTTAACAGCAATTTACTGGTGAAATAAACTTGTTATATAACTTATTATTATTATTATTTTTATTATTATTATTATTATTATTATTATTATTATCTGTTAACCCTATAGCCTTAGCAATAAACAGCTGATTAACACCACAATAAAATGGCATCTAGATGCATTTGCAGCAGTGTATGGAGGACAGAACATGACTGATGGTGACTGGATTGTAGGAGAATTTTTGGAGGAATAAATGCCTGTCGTGGGAATCAACTCAAAATCACTTTGAACAAGCGTATATTTGATATCCCATCAGTTTTCTAATATTAAATAATGTTAAAAGGTGGTTTAACCCCCTCCTGTGGTCATTGTCCTGAAGCTCAGGGGGAGAAGAAAAAAAAAAGTTTACCAATCTGTCGACATGGATTGAAATTGACAATCCGTCCCTACGGATCGTAAAACCACGCACACAGTTTATTTATTTTTCTCTTCCAGGATCTTAGGGGGGCTCCTTAAAAAAAGTCGCTGGTTTTGGGCTTGTTTTCACAGGCCTGGTTGCGTATTTGTCTCGCGAGATCAGGCAACACTGCAGATGAGTAGGCAGAAGCCGACAGCAGCTCTTTGCTAGTTGTTGCTATTGACGTTGTTATCGCTAGCCCAAGGTGCTAGCATTATTGTATGTTTTTGGAAATAAATGTTACGGTAATGAGGTTTATCCCGTGTTTGATCATATTTGGTTTGGGAGAAACTCTATCCATAGATTAAAAACCTATAAGCAATATTACACGAAAGGGTGTGATTTAACATTAGCATGACATTGATGCGGCTAGCACCGAGGTCAATAGTGTTAGCCAATGTCCCTGTATAGTCAGTCAGCCAACTTAAGCTAACATTAGCTTTGTAGAGATCGTAGGATTTCACAAACTGAATAAACACTGCACATAAACACAAAACTACTTAGCTAGCTCAATTGTGTTGTAACGAAGATATTTGCTGAAAATAATATTTTTCATGTCGACAGATTTAGCTCCTGTACGTCCTCCAAATGTAGCAGCTGTTTCAAACTTAGCGCCGCACCACCGGCACCGTGTCGAAGTCTGATCCCCACCTCCCTACTGTTAAAATGCTATGGAACAGATCACAACGGGGAAACAGAGTTCGAAAAACACAGACACAGTTGATGTAGCGCTAGCTAATTCAAACATTTCCATTTGGTGGCGACCTACTGTACATCCATGGTGGCGACAGGCGTAATCCTGTAACGTTACGCACTGGGTACATTATTCTTCTGTAAAACATGCAAAGCATCTGCCTAAATGCACACACCATCAACTATGGCTAACCAGGATGATAATTTGTATGACTTTGCTATTAATGGGCTGGTTGCTATGGATGCTGCTGACCCCACCGACGGAGCTAGCATGTTGTTTAGCCTAACATGTGTTCTTTATATATGCCATTTATTTACTGCCAAAATGGTTTACACTGTTCAGGGGGTACTTGGCTTTTGAAATATTTCAAAGAGGGTCCATTATTGAAAAAAGTTTGAGAACCACTGTGATAAATTATATAGTATCAAAATGGAATAGCTGTGAGATATTCACTTGAATAAGGGGTGAAGGGGAACATACTGTACACCTGCAGAGAAAAAGACCCACTAAATACTTTACACTGTACTGTTGTCAAGGACAACAATAATGTCAGCAATACAGTGATATTTATTTTAAAGTATATGTACATACTAGGGCTTCACAATATGTTTTTTTTTTTTTTATTGACAACCCAAATATCAGCTGGCGTAATAAACGCATCACAAAAGGCTGCGACACACTTTGAAAGACACTGCACATAAAAAAAAGTAATCTTTTTTTTTTTTAATGGTTCCTTATTGATGTGTTCAGTTTGTTCAATAAAATAGTGTTAGAAATGATTTCCTTGTATTTGTTGTTTTTTAGCAGAATACTGAAAGTACACTTTAATATTTATTTATGGAAAGTAATATCGATGTTGCATATTTTCTTTATATTGTGCAGACCTAGTACATACACTGTAAACAAAGATGTGGGAGTTTGACAATTGAACTGAAGATGCAGCAGTTTGTGTGTTGTCACTGTGTCAAGGCATCCTACATTACTCCTTGTTCTTACACTACCTGTCTCACAGGCTAACGTGACAACCTCTGATGCATTTGTAATATTTTGATGGCAATTTGGGCTTTATTTGATACTCGACGGCAGACTGTGACAGGAAACATGTGGGATGGTAGTAGAACGAGGGACATTGTAGTTACATTTTCTTAGACCACTGATCCACCTAGATGTCCCAAAAAGTTGTTATTAAACTGGAATATATCATGTGTAAATGCACTGGCAGAAAATGCCTTTGTTGACGCGTTCTCAGTGCGGGAAGCATGCAGACAAATAGGGCACTGCCATATCCCATCAAAATGACTGCTATCAAACGGAAACATCAAGAAACGTTAGGCCATATTAGTATATGTAAGGTTGTGATCCTGCAGGGGCATGTTGTTTATTTCCATCTTCATTAAATGCACATAAAATATTTTCCCCTATGCAAGGGCAGGTTTATTGTGTGGATGGAAAATACTTGGCATAAGATAAAGGCAGTCACTCGGAAAAAGTAAACCGCATTTATTGGTGTTTACCTGCCCTCTGAGGGGTAGAGATGACCTAAACCATGACGATATAACACATACCTCCACATAATGGTTTAATGTTTGTTGACCATGATATTGGTTTTCTTGGTGTAATCCCCTGCTATGCTTGTCCCTGCCCTCTCCTCTCTTTCCATCTAACCTCTCTTCTGCAGTTTTCGACAGTGAGGCATGTTATTAAAAAATATAGTAACAGTCCAGAGATTTAGTTATGACATTTCTTTCTCTATTTATTGTACAGAGGGTTAGGGTTGACTGTGTACAAGACATACATATACAAGCCATACACAATGTGTCAAACTTCATGCTTTCTAATTTCAGTACTGTATAAAAAAGGTGAAGTCATCCCCCTCCACTGGACCGCCATGGGACCTTAATTCAGAAAGAATACAAACAGTAGTGAAATGGGAAAGAAAAATAATGTTTTGATTTCGTTTGAATTGAGCCATAATTTACACATACTGTATGTTTGTCAGTTTAAAAGATCATTTGGCAAGTCAAGAAAGTATCAGACTGTGGAAAAAACGTCATTAGAAAGACTACACACTATACAGTCGAATGGATGACGTCTCGCTGAAGCTACTATGCCTGTGTGTCGTACCGCGGGATGAGCAGAGGATATCTCTTCTTCCTAGGCTTGTCTGCTGATAAATCTCCGCTGCATAAAACCCATCAGGTAAGATAAAGTTACACGCGTTGTGGAACAGAGCTACGTTAGATAGCCAGAGAGCAAGCAAAGCATCAAACTAGGTGACGTGAAATGTGTGAGACAAGAGACGAGAGATGACAATGATTGTCTACTATTTCACACAGCGGACTGGGACAACAGTTCAGCCTTGGCACTGTAGCCACACCAGCCCACATTACCGGACACGTGCATTCCCTACTTACATTTGTGTACAGATGGTAAAATTATATAAGCAGTACCTTATGTAACAGATTTTTTTTAAACATGTAATGTAAGTAACTGGCAAACAATGCTTTCTGCTTTTTAAAGAGCACACGTTCATAACAAATTGACACATACTGCCTATTTATGCCGTTGGTATGCTGTTACTGTCATTCTCTGCAGTATGTTGTTCTTTGTTGTCACTGTCAGTCTGTTTTTTTCTGTGGACACTGTACATATTGATTGTCTGGTTCTCCATGTTTTCATCAGTTTTCTAGCTCTCCAACTCTGCAATTGAAATATGGTTTTATGGCTTTTTATTTTTCCTTGCACAGAATTGGCCTCTGGGGGAACATATAAAGCAGGGGGGGGTGAGGGTGCCCCCCCCTGGAAATTCTGACGGTAAAAGACTTACAATCCCTGCATTCTGTTACATTTTTACACACCAATTTATGGTAAAAACATCTATATTTATTGCAAGGAAATCACAAACTTTTTTTTTTATTATATTCAGTAGTCCAGTAAGGGGGCTTTCACATCTGGGACATGGGTCGGATACGACAACACACAGCATGAACAGGGTATATGGAGACTTTTCTCCCCCAAGGAGCAAGTTTTTGCTCCTAAAATGAAAAATGTAGGATTGACATACATGGGCTACTGTTTTTACTGCTGAATTGTACAATCATGTTATGGATACAAAACATTGTGAAGTGTAATGTTTTCTACATTCTATTGATAAAAAATGATCAGTGATGTTGAATATAGCCTACAGTGTAACTGACCACCACAGTTCATACGTGTGAACCGTGGATTAATTGCAGAGTTTAACCTACATAGTGTAAAACGAAACACTACGACGCTGCTTGTTCAGGGTTCATGTGTACTCCTAGAGGCCTACCCTTCACATCAGGCCAACTGTACCAAATGACCGAAGTAGACTACTATTTAACGCGACAACGAGACGTTTTTATACTTTTTAAACTGTGTCAATTTAATAATGATGCCGTCAGACGGCCGCGCGGACAGACAGTCGGAGCTCCAGCGAAGCATGATCACCAGGAGGCCCGGTACAGCCTGAACCCTGCTAACGGAGATCCTGATGGCAGGTGACGTGCTCGATTTTGACTGAACGTCCCAATTTGAGTAACATCTGATTCGGTCGGTAAACTCATCTCGGGACCAGGCCAGCTGTTGCCGACTGGTCAAATGCTTAAAAAGGGATACGCCACCGTTTGTTAAAATAGGGCTTATCACAGTCTCCCCTAGCTGTAGATAGTAGGGGACCCAACGCATTTTTTGTGCATGCATTGTTTTAGTCCGGTGCAACACTGACAGTGCCACCGCTAGTTAGCTTAGCGTAGTGAATGGGATTCTATGTTGCCGGTTTAAATGTTGGGAGTAAAAGTGAGCCAACAAAACAACAACAACCTAATTACTTACACAGAGACAAAATGCGTTGGCCCACCTATCTACAGGTGAGACCGTGATAAGCCCTATTTCAACAAACGGTGCCTTTAATATTAAATAAATTAACATAATTATTCTTATTATAACCATGGGGAAATTTATTTGTTTATTAATAAATAAAAATCTGACCGGCCCACATTAAAATAAATGGTTCGGCCCTGGTCATACGACAAACCAATGACAAATAGAGTTTCTTTAGTTGGAAAATTATCTTTTAAATTGATAAACTTCATGATTGTAATCCATGGCTCAATTAAAAAAAGATCAATTTTTTTTTTGTCTCCCCGTTCACTACCGTGCATATTTTTTCAAAGTAAGGTCCCATGGGTCCAACAGAAGGAAAGGAATTTAGCCTCTCTATAAATCGCAATGTCATACACTGGGTAGTTCAACTGAGTGTACAAGTCTCCTGGGATGTTAGATTCAACACAAACACTAGGACTACAATAACTGGAGATATTATACAGTATTGATTTTAATGTTTGAATTTTGTACCCCATAAGAAGGCCTCATTTGACTTACTCACTTTGGTCAGGCAGAAATCTGACAATGAGTCAGAAAAAAAACAGCCCAAGGTTTATAAAAACACAAGGCTTTAGCATCTCTTTGGCGATATTATTTCCCGGTGCTTGTGGTACCTAGCTGTAGAGCAGAATGAACCCCTGTGAAAACAACTTCCAAGAGAACCGCCATCTGGTTGGAGAGATACAGCGTGTCAGGATATTCAAAGAGTTGCCACAGAAAATGCTATGAGACAAGAGTGACTCATTTCAGTCTCACCTGTTTTCAGAATTTCCCGATTTAGATATTATTGTAACCTCTTGCCTTATTCTCTTGCCTTATTTTAGAACACCGTGTACATACCAATGAACTTGTCCACCATATGTGTTTTGTGTGGGTGTGTAGGGAAAAACAGCACAAAAGGCAGGCACCATCAGGATGCATTACACCAGTTATGATAAGACTGTGTGCCTCTCTGAATGGGTTTCAGCTGACAGTTGCTGATAAGGAGACATAGGAGTGCAAGCATATTGTGGGAGGAAATCAGACATGTCGAAACCTTTAGCCAATCAGTCTTAATACAGCAACAAGCAGCACAGCCACAAGAGCAAATAGGCCTCTGTCAATCTCCAATATTGAGCTAGATGAACACACTAAAGCCGAGTGTCTCGGCCTATTTTTTCCCTGTGATGTCTTGGACACTCAAGCAGTAACAAACTGTGGATGGCACTGGTCGGTGTCTACATGCCCTCTGAATTGGATATGACTGTCCGGCACTTTACACTTTAAAATCAGATGGTGCATAAGCCATTTTTGTAAGTTACTTTAAATATTCTTGTGAATAAATTACTGGATCATGTTACGACTGGGGTCGTATTTGTTGTAGTGTGTGTGCCTGCCCTGTTTTTCCCTCCATGTAAATAGGCTGTGCCATGGCTTGAAGCTGATTGGTGGAGGCAGCTACCTGGGATTGGCGGCAGCTGTGTACCACCGCCTATTTAAGGGAGCAACATGGCGACGACACGAGAGAGACAGAGGGAAGCCAGCAGGCGTTCTCCATCTCTCCTCGCCTCCCAACATGCCACATGGTGTCTATCTTTGTTTATTTAACCTTGTGTGAAAAACATACATGATTGTGTCCAATAAATACATTGGGACCAACACATATGTTTTGTGGCTGCTTGGGGGACGGGGAAGATGGGGCAAGGTATTCCAAGTTGTGTTGCGTCCTAGGCACCCCTAGACTGGGGCGTAACAATCACTTTATTGATTTTTTTTTTTCCACTCTCAGAAAGAAATCATTCCTCGAGAGGGAGAGGAGAGGAGACAGACGAGAGCTTTTGCTTTTTATGTGCCGAGTCCCTAGTAGCCGTCACATTTTACATAATAGAATTTTTCAATGGTAAAAAGTCACACGTAGCTTGAGCAGTCGTTCTACTCTATTAAACTTTATTAAAAGGGTCTGAAACTTGATAACCAAGTATTTTATAACGACTCTTGTGCTCACCAATCTTTGTAATTCCCAGTAGAAGTATAAAATGACTCATTGCTATTTCACCAACTGCTTGGGGCTGTGTCTCTAAAAGCATCCAAAGTTGGCTCTACGAGGTCAACCACCACTCGGATTGGGTTGAATTGGGGGTTTAGGACAAATTGTGTTGGAACATACAGAAACAATTATGTATTTTCAGCCACAAGCATCTTTAAAAGGTATGTTACTTTTGTTGGTTGGTGCTCATAAACACAGCATCAAAAGGTAGAGAGAGAGACAGTTATGATTTTATATTGATATACTGTTGTTTCTGTATGGACCTATACAAAGTATTATTGCATGCACACCACGGATACGCATGGAGAAGAGAGAGAGAGAGAGAGAGAGAGGTCAATTTAAAATGAACCTTTCTCCTGGGAGGAGACAGGGCATTTCTTGCTGCCCAATATATACAAAATGCCACAACCTGAGTGACACACACACACACACACACACAAACACACACTGTTATTTTTTGTTTTCTCTGCATATTGCTTAATAACTCTTGTTTTCATTTGTGTTTCATACAAATGCATTTTTACAATAAATAAAAATCATCCTAATATTGTGTTAATGTTCTTTTTATTGGTTGTGTTTTTCCGAATAGTTTGACTAATTCATGTTGAAGCTTTGGCAACATTATTATTGAAACTTCCATGCCAATAAAGTGCCTTGAATTGAAATAGAGACAGAGAGAGAGACAGAGAGAGAGACAGAGACAGACAGAGCAAAATGGATCTGAACAAACAAGACAATTTCATGATTAATTCATCTAATAGCTTTCAATAAAACTTGATAAATGAATTGTAAAATGGGTACATCTTTCATATGGATTTAAGGAAACCATCAAGACTATAACAACTAAAGAACTTTCACATTGCCAAACATGCCACCTTCTTTATGTAATGAAGATGAAGAAGCACACTGCTGAACATGAGGTACAACAACTAAGAAGAGCCAGATATAGGTAAGATGTTTATCTTAATCAAATGTGTGCAGGTGGACTAAGACCGCTAATGTGTTTAATGCAAATTGACTTTGAATTTGTTAGCTCATTAAAGGACTAAATCAAGGAGCTGTGTCTAAACATCTACAATTACTCAACGTGGTGTAGCATTTACATAAGAGACAGACAGAGCTGCTGTAACTTTCACACTTATTGCTGAGCAACACTTCCACCAATGACTGTATTTCTTTTAGAGAAGAGGCTCAATTAGAAAAAAATCCTCCTCTCCACTGTAGTTCTAACTGTGTGTGGAATGGTCTGTTCTAGTGCACACCGGGGTTTCTGTTGTATGGTAATCACTGGGTTCTTTAACATGGAAAGTCTGTTAAAGGCCGACAGTAATAATGCCCATAAAATAATTCCAGATGCCATGCCCCTGCTGCAGCTTCACATTAAAAGCATTTAACTGGTGAAACACATTGACTTTTATTATGAAGTATTCCCATGAAATGCAATGTGTGTCGTATATCAAAATTGCATCTTCAAAACAAGACAACAGTCATATTTTGCATTTTTTAACAGCAGATCAGTTTGAAATATTGTAGGGAGTAAAGAACTAAAAAGGAGCCACAGCGAGGTGCACACCTACAACGTCACTTCTCTCAACCATGTAACCAATTTTCACTTTCGCACGTGCCTTTCTAAAGAAATTACATCCCGGTTGCTCACAGAATGAGGGCAAAAGGCCAATTAGTGCCTGACTTCTTTATTAAAAACAACAATAGTATGGTTTTCTGCCTTCTAGGACCTTCGGCCTAGCTTGTGCGGTGTGTCCGCACCGGCGCCAAGCATTGGCCTTTGTCTGCCATTTGTCGGCCGATTCATCGGTGGCAATTCATTTGATTGGCTGTTCGGCTTGAAAACAAGAGTACAAAGAGAGGCAAAAGTACAACACGATATACATAACTACTTGTGTAGGTAAAGTATATTTATTCAAACAATCTCTCTTTTAAAAAGGTCTCTACATACATACACATTACAAAATAAACTAAAGTATATAAACTAATATCATCTCTCTCTCTCTCTCATTGTGTGAGCTAAAGTTATCTATGTTAAAATAAAAAATATTTAAAATCTACACGCTGATGATGTCATTCTTCAAAACAGCCTGCCTATTAATTGTTTTTAAGATCAAAAACCTATGTAATAATATATAATCAAATTTGACCAGAGTTTCTCCCATATATGGCCCGGGACCCACACAAACCAAAAATGTGTACCTCATTCACAAAGTAAGCTAAATGTAGATATAATAGAGGCTTATAATTTAATATTATTGTATGTCATAAGAATGGCAACTTTAACAAGATGCATAAACAAATATACTCACCATATGTGAAAACTGGCTGCTGTTAGCAGGCTGCAGCTTTGCCACCAGCTCTGTCTCTGCTCTTTACATGGAGCTGGCACTGTAAACAATGTGCAGCACTCAATATGAAGCTTCATTTGTAAAGCTACATTAACCTTCGCTAACCACTATCAACAATTAGCCTGTTATAGTGTTAGTGGGGCTATGAATACTTCTATAGATACACAGAATATGTTCCCAAATCTGGGTTAAAAGCTAGCAGATACAACACAGTGACCACAGGGTCAAACACAAATATGGCTTTTACATGGTGCGATCAACGCTAGTTAACAAAGAAAGAAAAGGTGTAGAGTGAAAAAGTGCAGTGTTGCTTCTCAACTCAGCCACTGAAAGAAATTAATGCTGAACACTGAATAAGACATCACCACTCATTAAACAGGAGCTTGACAGGCTTTGGTACAAAATAATTGTAAGGAAAACAGCAGCTTTAATACCATTTAGTATAATAATATAGTACTACTATATATATGTCGTTCGACAGAATTCAGATGATGAATAGGGATTATTGTTAAAAGGAACACTTCAGTAATTTCAATTAATTCACTTAGGTTGCTTTCACACCCACTTTGTTTGGAGTGTTTGTTCTGATGGTACCGTTGGTTTGGGAAATGAAAACGAGGGGTCTCACTTTGCTTCCAAGTGAAATAGAGTTCAGTTTACTCTGGGTGAGAACACGATCCAACCCAAATACAGGAAGTGATTCAAAAATATTTACATCGTCTGCAATTTCAACCTTGCACACAATGTACACATTCATGTGATTTAAGGGATGATAACTTTCAGATCCATAAGCTGCTCCGAGCACACGTCACTGGTCGTCTGTGTGACATCACTCATCTCTCTTCTTTACTCGCTGTCTGTCAGCTGCTCATATTGGTCACATTCTTCTAGGGCTGTGCAATTAATTGAATTTCAATTTCGATTTTGGCTCCCAACGATCATCAAAACAAAAAAATGATTATTTTGCCATGTTCTGTTTGTACATTGTGTTATGTATCTGGAATTGTTCATTAGCTGTGTAAAGTTATGTGTGATATCTGTAAAGCTAAACCAACTCACAGTAGTAAAACAGATTTTACTCTGATCCAAAGACTCTTTCTGTGAGATGATAAAGAACACTAAAAGATTATACCCTTGACACTATCTATTATATCCAAAGGTTAATGAGTAATCATGTTAAATAACCGTGATTTCAATATGGATATTCCAAATAAGGCCTTTTTTCCAAATTTAGCATTTTGCGATTAAGACATATGCTGGTATTATTCAGGTTTTAGAGGCATTCGGAATAAGCATCTCAATCAGGGATTTTACCAGTTTGCAACTGCCCGTTTACGGCTTAAGGTCAGCTCTGTGTGTTGCTATGGTTGATGTTCACAAACTAGCCAACAGTTCAAGTGAGTCTGTCAAAAGAAAAGAAACACAGCTACTTTTAAACATGGTTTCTGAATATGAGCTGACCTTTTCCAGAAGCTGGTTGAAGGAATGTAAGGGACACTCTGTTTATACGCTCCATAAGTCCACCACCGGGAAAAAATCTTGTTTTGCATGGCTACATGTAAATGGAAATATTAGTGGAATATTCACTTTCATTAAACATGAAACTTCGTCGGAATGTTTTCTTTTTCGGGATAAGGGCAAACCCGAATAATATATAGGGCTATTGGCTATAGCCTGGCCCTGATTTCACCTACAGACATATCAAACATGACACTATTACTAGAATTAGCACACTCAACTCTCTCAGCGTTCATCTATCTGCATGCATGCTGTTGCAAAAGTCTCCTGCTCTCATTGTTAGCCAGTAAACATGTAATTAAGCTGTTGAGAAACAGAGAAGAGATTGGAGAGTTGGGGAAAAGAGAGCATCTAGATCACAATAGGTATGTGAGCGTACACGGTGCAATTAATATACTGCAAAAAAAACAAAAAGAGGAAAGAGAAAGCAGGCTGCAAGCTGGAGTCTCTTATTGGTCTTTTGCAGCCTCTCGACAGATGGCTTCAGGTAAGCCAGAGGAGGAGGTGGAGCAGTTGGAGGCCAATATCTGAGGCTAGATT
>CM049383.1:23751921-24104421 GCA_026937815.1 Etheostoma perlongum | reverse complement strand
AGCAATGGGATTTTGATTAATGAGAAACATTCATTTTTGTATTGACCATTTAAAAGACTATTAACATTGCCACTCAAGCGTTGAGCATTAATCATAAGGCAGGCCTACATAAGCTTCCATGAAATTTAATGAGCATTGTAAAGTCTGAAGCAAACCAAGGAGCTTTGTGGAGAATTAGCTTGGAAATGAAGTCCTGAAACAGCACTCATGTAAAATGTTTGTTTTCAATGCACACACTAATGATATATTCTACTTTCTGACAAAATGTGCTTGTTATTCACACTCAGTGCCACTAGTATATACAAAAGGTTGTGACAATACTGAAAAAGAAAATCTCGTTTTGGGTTTGAAAATATTAAAATGGCAACTAATAATTCTAATTGTACATTAACAGTCAATATAATAAATAAAAACTTAGTTTTAAGAGTTACACATTCTCCGTGATAAGACTGTAGCAGCAGTTAACATTGAAGTGTATCAGGAGAGTACCATGAGAATAATTTTGGCACCGTTTAAAGGATTTAACACCAATGACAAACACAAAACTAAATATATATTAAGGTGAAAGTGGGAGAAAGAACTTGATGGGGAAATTTCAGACAAAGACTGGCAGGATATATGGAGGAAACATTTATCAACTAGTTCATGGATCTGGAGGGAATTCTCATGGAAGAATCTGATTTGTGTCTTCATTTTTCAAAAATGAAAATTAAGCAGCTGTGCAGTCATGGAAAATATTGACGAGGTGCGGGTCTTTTGATGTAGACCATTTTAATGTTTTGGTAAATAATTGTATATTTGGAAATAGTAAGGCGGTAGAACAGGATATGAGGTTTCTAAAAGTTGTTTGGGGTTTTATCTATGTAAATACTCGAAAAGGCTATTGCAAGCCATAGGAAACACCACCAACAAAGATCCAGTTGCTAACAATTATTCACAGCTAACAATTATTGTGTAATAAATCTTTTAAATGGACAGATTGATAGACAAACTGAGACTACAAGAAGCACGACTGGACAGAAAATGGGAAAAAAATGGACTCAATAAACGACTCTAAATGATGACACTAGACTAGAATAGTTAATAGAAACATTACTCTTCCATGCAGATTTCTCCTGGCTTTTTGCTAGTGTTAGGAAATGTAAATGGACTGTTCTGATATAGCGCTTTTCTAGTCTCAACGACTACTCAAAGCGCTTTAACGTACAGAAACCATTCACACACTGTGGTCTAGGCTGTTGTACAAGGTGCCACCTGCTTATCGGATAAACACACACACTTTACACTCTGAAGGCGCAGCATCTGGGACACATCGGGGTTCAGTGTCTTGCACAAGGACACTTGTTATTTTGTTGTTAAATTTAGGGTGAAAAAAAAGATTGAAGTAAAAAAATATATATATAACTATGTCAAAGTGATTAAAAGAATTGGATTTGAGCAGTGACAGCACAGTTAGGCACATTAAGAGCATTCACACCTATAGTTGGTTTGCTTTGGTCCAAATCAGTTGATGAGTTTGTAAACTTGGAGTGGTTTCCTCAATAATTTGTGGTGGCGCGTCACACAATCACACATTGCGTTTTATTATTATTTTTTTTTTATTTAATTGCTATTTAAAACATGCATTTGTTCAGCTGCATTTCCTTTCCCCACACACACACACACACACACACACACACACACAAACACGTCTGTCTCCATGAAAAAAGTGTTGCCAACTTAGCGACTTTGTTGCTAGATTTAGCAAGTTTTCGGACCCCCTTCGTGACTTTTTTTCCACAAAAGCAACTAGAGACAGATCTAGTGACTTTCTGTAGAAAAGACAGCGATTTTCTGTAAAAAACAGATCACCTCTCTCTGAATCTGTTTTGTGAGGAAATTATTTCGCAAAATATTTCTATTTCTTTCTACCTACCTTGTAGACACAACCACTAAGCTTTATGCAAATGATTGGGTAATGAGGTCAATAATATGCAAATGAGCATATGACGTTATCCCACCCCATGCCACAAATTGGTTCACATGGATGCAATGTGCTTTGTTTCTTCAGCTAAAATCACTCAGGACTAAAAAATGACAAATTGTGGAAAATCCTACTTTAAATTCCTGGTTAAATATTCATGAGTTTACATAGCATGGACCTGCAAATTCATGCGCTCATGAACAACAAACAGAAACTCAAAGCTTCCTAAGGCTCAGAACTCCTCTCTTCTTGTCTTTCTTATCAGCTCTGTGTGAAACCGGGAGAGCCTGTAGGTGCTTTTAGGGGTGCTTTGAGTTACATATCAGCTGTATTGCTGATAACTTTCCAATCGTTAATCGCAAGGTTAGGGGAACAATTCACATAAAGTCAACACTCTGGTCTCCCGCAGTGGGCAACTTGAAATGAATACCTCTATTTCCTGAAGTATCTTGTTTCTGAGAAACAAAAGAATTACTACGGTGGCCGGAGATGGGCAAACTCACTGCAACTCAAAAAAAAAAAAAAATAAATAAATGCCAATAGACAAAACACAAGCAAATTAGGAAAACATCTTCATCAATTTGACAACACAAGCGCAGCATTAAGCTAACGCGCTGCAAATACACACAACCAAATACATAAACACGCTGCAAATATAGAAATGATGCAAAAAGAAAAGCACACAACCCTCAAAAACAAAAGCGACAGATAAAAGCTGCATCCAGATTACACAACGGAAGTTCTCCAGGCCTCTGGGGGGAGCGCTACGTGGAACAGCTGGATTTCAACTCCACACAGAGAGAGAGAGACAGATGTTATGTAATTGCTTTGTGATGTAGTGAGTTGTATAACGATCAATACAGTATAAAATCTATGTGACACACCTACTGTATGTATTAAGAAAGAGAGAGAACGAGATCGTTTTTTTTTATTTATTTAATTTTAAATGTATATATTTTAGTTTACTCAATGAATTGTATGTATGTATTTCTTCTCACATTATTGTCCTTGATGCTTTGGCAATATTGTTATTTCTGACATTCATGCCAATAAAGCAATTTTAAATGAGACAGCGAGATAGTAAGAGAGCAGAGCAAGCAAGAGAGAGAGAGAGAGAGAGAGAGAGAGAGAGAGAGAGAGAGAGAGAGAGAGAGAGAGAGAGAGAGAGAGAGAGAGAGAGAGAGAGAGAGAGAGAGAGAGAGAGAGAGAGAGAGAGAAGCTAACTAGCAGCTACATATGTCTTCTCCTGTTACAATATAAAAAAAAGGCACAATAATGTGCTCCATCTGACATAACCTGCTGTTGGATGCAGTGTTTTTCTGTTGCATTTGTTTTTGAAGTTTGTGTTCTTTTCATTTGCATGTTTCTATATTTGCAGCCCATTTGTGTATTTGGTTGTGTTGTGTGTATTTGCATTTTTTTACTTAAGTTGCGGTGCATTGGCCCCTGGCGCCCACCATAGATAACAGTATGATGAGTTACTCACAGTTATGGAATTGGTCTAAGAACTTTGCAGCACAACTATGGATGTTCTTCAAGTGGACACAATGAATATATTTTTAATGAAACTTCAATCAACTGTTTCCTATTAACACTCTCTCAGAATCCACCACAAAAGGCCTTCCTTTCATTTTTTCATTTTCAATGACAGCACTAATTGAAATATTATCTCTTGTGCTTCACACAAATGCCCAGGCAAGCCCCAATAGGTGCACAGAGTATTCCACAGACTAAATGCTTGCTAACCACTAACTCTGCCATCTGCTCCAAAATTACAACCATACCGCTGCACTTCTTAAGCTCCACAGCAACACCCCAAACTGTGAGAAGCCTCACTGCTATTAATGCATGAGTGCAGGCAGAGTCTCAAGTGGCCTCCTTATCACAGTATCGATGTCAGACATCTGGGCAGGTGATGGCATATGACTGATGTGGGTATCTGCTACCTGCTCACCTAAATGATATGTCTGTTTTCCTTGATTTCAAATCAGATAAAAAAAAAAAAGAACATACGGAAGATTTAGGAAAGTATCAGGGCCGCCACAGGTTGATTGTAACAGCAGTGGGGAGAGGGTTTTTTGGTGAACAATAAAAGGAAGCCCTTTCCAGTTCCAGACACAAGATTTACAGGTAAGCGGATTATAATACAGACAATGGAATTCACATATTACAGCAAGGGCACTCCAAGCAGGAAAACACAAAAAGGAAGCAAAAGATTAGATCAGATAGCATGACAGAAAGCTGCTTTTCTTCTTTACAGGGTTCATGTTGGGGATACCATTTAGTATTTATAGTGTAGCCATTTTGTTACTTGCTATAGAAACTCTGTTCATGATCCTCTGGCCACTCCATGTGGCTGGCTTTGGATGCTTCTTCCTTCTTGATTTTAGGGATCCTGGCCTCCAAAATACTATTTTCTGCATGGTAAGCCAAGTTCTAATGTGCAGGTCCAAACTAACTCCCACAGTGCAAGAAACAGCTATGACTTCAATCAAAAACACTACATCAGTGGCTACAGGGTGCAGTGGCCAAAACTACAGCACTAGGCCTTGATTTTCTGGGCATCTCCCAACTACTCCAACATGTGTGTGCTCTGATGAGGGAAATTTGGCTGTGCCGAAATGGGCAACAACACTCAGTGCTTATGCCTTCCTGACAAAACACAAATTAAAAAGGTTTAGAAAATGTCCCTCATGACATGCCAGAATACAGAATGTGTACCGTTTATCTGTCTGTGAATGAATACAATACAACTTTGTCAATTTACACTGAAATTCATTTTGATTTCCCTAACAGCTCTGCTCAAAATAAAGAAAAGAAAAATACACAGAGTTAGACCAGTTAAACAATTATTGTACAAACGTGAAGACATATCATCAGCCATGACAACAAAACATGTTTCATGATATCCTCGGATCCAGATATTGTTACAGAGCTGAAATGAGAGAAAAGACAGAAAGACCTGATGCATTTCTTCCAGAGATGCAAAATACTACAAAACAACCTCTTAAAGAGTAGGAATAACTGGAGGAAAGCTGTTTTCATGAACCCACGTACAGAATATGTATGCTGTGCTAGCAAAAATTACATTTGGCTTTGGTACAATAAATATGTTACATTAACCAAAATGTGGAAAGAAAATATATAAAATGGTAGATTCCTATAACAAATATTTAAAGTTGACAATAATTCTGTTTATTTGATTCCTTTTAGAGGTCACAGCGTAAGACGGCTGTCTCCTCCTGCTTCTTACTTTGTCTTTCTGATTACATTTCCTGTTTTAAGCTTTACCAAAAATATAGAGCATTTTAAAACAGATCATGTTGGATTATGCAAATAAGATGCAGAAAGTGGCAATAATATCTGTAACTGGAAGCTGCATATACTGCTTTAAAATAATGCTCCTAACAAACAAGAATAGCTTGTGAAACCTGGAAACATTAGCATCAGGTACTTCCTTTTAACCTAAAGGTCCAATATGTTATATATTTACTGTAATAAATTCAAAAATGGTGCCAATGCGTCATCAGATATTAACCCTCATGTTGTCCTTGGGTCAAATTGACCCGTTTTCAATGTTCTTTTTAATAACCCAAAATAACATGATTGCTTCCACACAACGCTCTTTGGCAAGTACAAATCTCTACTTTGATTAATTTTGGGGTGTCTCATTCAATTTCATAACATTTGAAAAACATTGAAGTGGTTTTGAAATAGTATTGAGTAAAAGTTTACATAAATTCCTTTCAATTCAGTCTAAATAATTTCTGACTCAAACATTAGGTATAATTTCCTATAAATAAGGTTTATTGACCATAAATTCCAGAAATACATTTAAATCAAAAGGTAATAAGTTAGTGTTATGTAGTGTTGAAAATGTTAAAAAAGCGACCAACAATGAAAAAAAAACGTAAGAAAAAGTTAAAAACACTGATAAAAAGCGTTAACAAAAGTGTTAATTTTCTATTTTGACGGAAAGACAACACGAGAGAAACATGCTAAGTTACTATCTTTTCTGACAACAATGCTAATGCCAGTATTTTCTCCTTTTGTAATTTCTGTTTGTATTTTGGCCTGTGTGTTATCTACTGTCCAGTTTGACAGCTAGGCCGGGTTGCCAGATTGTGCTGTACAAATGTAACCCAGCGCGCTAGAGCTGTAACGTTAGTACATTCATGAAAGCAGCAAACAGGATCAACAGAGATAGATTCTACCCAACCTAAAAAAAAAAAAAACGGCATGTTTCTAACACTTGCGTGATCAGAGACGTGACAAACCCGGGGTAAATTATTAAATATATATGATGTATTTGAAAGATGGAGACAGTTTAGAGCCCAAAAGGACGCTTATCACGGCTACTAGGGACAAGCATTTTATGTAATTTCAACAGTCACTTACTATAGCTAGCTATAGTACCTGAGGTTACTTACAAAAAAAGAAATTGAGACACAGCCAGTAAAGTGATGCCGACTGGTCCTCGCTAACGCCGCCATGCTAACCCTGCTAACTGCTAACGTTAGCAGAGGACCAGGCCAGCGGGCCACGGCTGTTTACGTGTAGCCTGTTCACAGCGGCCGTAGCCGACAATGGTGAGTGATTTTAAGCCAAGAGGGGGGGGCGGTAAATCAGGAAGAGTGGACCGTAAGTTAGCAGTGTGTTTAGCAATTGTTGCCGTAATTATAAGCCAATAAAGTGTGTTCAGTCGAGTGGAGAGGACAGCGAGGTTGTTGTGTTTTTAGGGGTTCCTACTGTAATTCTAAGCCAAAAAAAGTGTGTGTCAGTTGGTTGTTTTAGTCTGGCGACAGAAAACTCAGATTGGACAGATAGTATAGCTAGCTGTCTGGAGTTACCCTGCAGAGATCTGAGGAGCAGTTAACCATAGTCTGAGGCTGTGTCTCAAATCGCGCACTTCTGTACTAAATACTAACTATTTGAGTACATAGTGCGTTCACACTGTCGAAGTGCGGTCAAATGAAGTGTACTTAAATACCCGGATGGTGCACTCAAAACGCCCCGAAAAATGAGTGTAGATCGATGGACACTTTCCACACTCAACGGTCGCCATCTTGGCTACGTAGCGGAAGGGGCGGGGCTAACAACAGTTAGACGCGATAGCGAGACCAACGGAGAAATACAAATGTAAGTTGAACGTGAGTGTTTTTGCTATACTTATAACATATAAGGCACCTGTATATGTATATTTGGTTAATTTTACAGTCGGTAATGATTTTTGTACCACGAACTATAACCTTTATTGGTACCGTAATTTGACGTGCTAGCAAGCCAACCATAGCTAGCTAACAGAGGCAGTTTAACCAGATTGGCAAAAAAGTTATAAGCTAACATTACATGTGTTGTAGTATATTGTTGTTTGTGTTAAACTATCGTTCCGCTGTAGAAGATTTTAGTGTTAAGTGTTAAAATAGCGATCAGCTGATTGTCTGCCGGGAACGTTAACAGTTGGTAATGTTAAAACGTATCCGCTGTTACTGCCTCCACCTGATGTATACCCTGGATATACTGCCTCCACCTGATGTATATCCTGTATATACTGCCTCCACCTGATGTATATCCTGTATATACTGCCTCCACCTGATGTTTATCCTGTATATACTGCCTCCACCTGATGTATATCCTGTATATACTGCCTCCACCTGATGTTTATCCTGTATATACTGCCTCCACCTGATGTTTATCCTGTATAATCCATCTCTTGAGGACAAACGAGGAGTAGTGGGCCATCATTTAGGGGCGACGATGGCCATCAGACCGTAGAAGGATCCCCTGGAGAGTCTGAAGTCCCCCCTCATGTCCCTATCCCCATCAGACTAGCTACGGCCTGGGGGGGAGCCTGCAGAACTACAAGCACATTTATAAAATAAAATAATATTAAAAGTATTAAACTTTATTCTCTTTTGTATTACACGTTGCATGACTGTAGCAAGCATATAAAGGATACAGTGGGTACGGAAAGTATTCAGACCCCTTTAAATTTTTCACTCTTTGTTTCATTGCAGCCTTTTTCCAAAAATCAAAAAAGTTCATTTTATTTCTCAGTAATGTACACTCAGCAACCCATCTTGACAGAAAAAAACAGAAATTTAGAAATTTTTGCATATTTATTAAAAAACAAAAACTGAAATATCACATGGTCATATGTATTCAGACCCTTTGCCGTGACCCTCATATGTAACTCAGGTGCTGTCTATTTCTTCTGATCATCCTTGAGATGGTTCTACACCTTCATTGGAGTCCAGCTGTGTTTGATTATACTGATTGGACTTGATTAGGAAAGCCACACACCTGTCTATATAAGACCTTACAGCTCACAGTGCATGTCAGAGCAAATGACAATCATGAGGTCAAAGGAACTGCCTGAAGAGCTCAGAGACAGAATTGTGGCAAGGCACAGATCTGGTCAAGGTTACAAAAAATTTCTGCTGCCCTTAAGGTTCCTAAGAGCACAGTGGCCTCCATAATCCTCAAATGGAAGACGTTTGGGGCGACCAGAACCCTTCCTAGAGCTGGCCGTCGGCCAAACTGAGCTATCGGGGGGGAGAAGAGCCTTGGTGAGAGAGGCAAAGAAAGAACCCAATGGTCACTGTGGCTAAGCTCCAGAGATGCAGTCGGGAGATGGGAGAAAGTTGTAGTAAGTCAACCATCACTGCAGCAATCCACCAGTCGGGGCTTTATGGCAGAGTGGCCCGAAGGAAGCCCTCCTCAGTGCAAGACACATGAAAGCCCGCATGGAGTTTGCTAAAAACACCTGAAGGACTCCAAGATGGTGATAAATAAAATCCTCTGGTCTGATGAGACCAAGATAGAACTTTTTGGCCTTAATTCTAAGCGGTATGTGTGGAGAAAACCAGGCACTGCTCATCACCTGTCCAATACAGTCTCAACAGTGAAGCATGGTGGTGGCAGCATCATGCTGTGGGGGGTTTTTCAGCTGCAGGGACAGGACGACTGGCAATCGAGGGAAAGATGAATGCGGCCAAGTACAGGGATATCCTGGACGAAAACCTTTTTCAAGTGCTCTGGACCTCAGACTGGGCCGAAGGTTTACCTTCCAACAAGACAATGACCCTAAGCACACCGCTAAAATAACGAAGGAGTGGCTTCACAACAACTCTGTGGCTGTTCTTGAATGGCCCAGCCAGAGCCCTGACTTAAACCCAATTGAGCATCTCTGGAGAGACCTGAAAATGACTGTCCACCAACGTTTACCATCCAACCTGACAGAACTGGAGAGGATCTGCAAGGAGGAATGGCAGAGGATACCCAAATCCAGATGTGAGAAACTTGTTGCATCTTTCCCAAAACGACTCATGGCTGTATTAGATCAAAAGGGTGCTTCTACTAAATACTGAACAAAGGGTCTGAATACTTATGACCATGTGATATTTCAGTTTTTGTTTTTTAATAAATATGCAAAAATTTCTAAATTTCTGTTTTTTTCTGTCAAGATGGGTTGCTGAGTGTACATTACTGAGAAATAAAATGAACTTTTTTGATTTTTGGAAAAAGGCTGCAATGAAACAAAGAGTGAAAAATTTAAAGGGGTCTGAATACTTTCCGTACCCACTGTATAAAGGAATGGGGTCTATTTAAATGCCAGGTCTGTTCCCTCTGCTTTCACTATTGTATCGTCACTGTATGAAGACCATTTAGAACAAAAATACAAGTTATATAAAATATGTAATGATGTTTTGTCTATTAGGTACGTTGTAAGGGTAATGCTTCACTATAACAGTCTTATCTCTAGGCTGGAAAGATTTCCTCATGAAACAGGTGAGCATTAAAATGAACAGTAACATTATGAATGAATGAATATTAACTTACTTATTAACATATAATAACAATAGTAACTTACTTAAGTTACTTATTTTTAGAGCAGAAACATAAGTATATACATATAACAGTGGACTGCAAAGAATAGGTATAATGAATTAATTTAAAAGACTGCACTAACAAGAACGATTATACAATACAGTTGTGTGTACTGTTCAGCTAATGGGGGGGTGACATGATGGCCGTATTGCAGTCGTCATCCTGGAGCAAATAAAAACATCACATTTATTGTTGTAAAATATCAAAAACAATGCAGGAATTATTTTTTTGCGAAACACAATAGACTGGAATGCTCTCCCCTTGGTGAAATTGAACAATTTTACAGAAGAAGAAGAGATGAAATGTGATCGTCATTTCCGGTAAGTGCACATGGCAGTGCGCGATTTGAGACAACACTCCTCTGTCGAAATTTACGCACTATGCAAGACAGTACGTAGTGCGCAAAGTGTACTTCTGTAAGTGCACTAACGGAAGTGCGCGATTTGAGACACAGCATGAGTCTTAGGCTGAGGGAGAACTCTTGCTTCTCAGCTGAGGAGCTGGCTTAGTAGCATCTCATGGCCAATTTACAAGACGTAAATCAAGACGATTTATCATATTTTGATATCATGCCACTACACAGGTGGTGATATCTACCTGCTATTGTCAGCCATCTGCCTGCTCTGCCTGTGCATTCTGCTAAGAGGCTGTATGTGGACTCTGCACCGGTAGATGGACAAAGACCAATTTTACAGCAACAGCTCTGCCTCAGTTGCTTTGAGATCCCTACTGAGTAGCTGTAGCCCTGTGATAAGAAGAGAACACACTCTAGCCATCAACAATGATCTCAATGTCTCTAATAAAAGCCTGCATACAACAAGCACACCATGGCTCCCGAACCACCACCCCTATCCATTCGGGCTCTCTTAGCTGGTCATCCAATAACAGCTGTTGCTCCAAATTTCCATCTAAGCAGCTATAATTCTCATCTTTGGCTGACACGGGCTGATCAAGGAAGGACAAGGGCACAATACACAGGCCTGCGAGGGTCTCGGTGTGTGTGCTGCATCCTGGCAACACAGCCAGCACTGTCTTCTCCCAGCCACATACAGAGAGAGAGAGGGGGGGAGGACGCCCACTTAGACAATGAGGCTGCCTCATTACCAGTGTTTATCTTAAGATGGATTAATACTCTTCTTTTATTTGTTCAGAAAAGAACATTTGCGGGTCCTTTTGGGGAAATTCGATATTGGGATGTTTTGCTGTGTTGTTGCAACTTCTTTTCCTTCTTGCAAAACAACACAACACCCACTGATGTCAGTATTTGATTGTGTTCCACCAACTTTTCCCATGTCAGAGTCTGTTCATTCGCTTCTCATGGAAGATGATCAATTGTTAGGGTTCCGAGCCTTACTAGTTTGTTAAATATTCTGCTACTTGTTGCATATTCAATCCACTGGATGGGACAGGAGCTAACCGAGCAGCTGCAAAAACGAAGGAGGTACTCTCGGTTTGTGCTGCGTGAACTCCACTCCAGATGTGTACAGCTCATTCCAGGCACACATTATTTGTACTCCTTCTTTATCTTGTGTGACTCAAGTGTGTCAATTCATGGTGAATGCACACAACAGCCTGTACCAGACATATTATACAGTCGAAAATGATGTTGCATTTAGTGAGAGGCACTGGGAGGCTGACCTTGACATATTCACACACACATTTTCTCATTGCACATGAGAAAGCCAAGGGACAGCGTGACACTTTGCTGTACACTGCATGATGTTGATTGTGTCCTGGAAGTTTTTGCTCTAGAAAGAAAGAAAGAAAAAAAAGAAAGAAGGCACAGAAAAATACATCAACAGTGGGCGCCTGGTTAGCTCACCTGGTAGAGCGTCCCTTTGCTGCATGTCATTCCCACTCTCTCTCCCTCTCCTATTTCAAGTCTAAGCTGTCCTATACAATAAAATAGAATATCCGCCCCCCCCCCCCCAGCAGTTGTAGCCTGCGGCTCATCCCCTCCAGGTGCAGCAAGATCACTTCCAGCTCTTAATGCTGTCGACTGCCATCCACATGTACAGGGCCCGCTGCCACAGCCAGACAACTAGAGCGCTGCAGCCCAGTCGACCGCTCCTATCAATGGCTCCGGTTGTTTTCGTCTGCTCCTGTGATCTGACCCACCCGCCCCCGGTTAGCTCTGACCTGCAGACTCCTCTGCATATTTCTCTACATTTCTGTCAGTATAAGAGCTAAAAAGGTCTATATTTATACCATTAACATGATGCACACAATCTTGTTCCATTTGAGGTTATGATCAGATCTGACCATAAGAAGCAGCTCCTATAACAAATAAAATAGACCCCCAGTCCTGCCTGAAAAAAAAGAGCTGGACAGAGGAAAATTCATAATAATAATAATAATAATGACTTACAGTGTAGGAAATGGTAACTTTGTAACAAGACTAAGGTTTGTTTCTGATAGAAAGTTCTCTTAACATTTTGTCTGTCCTTGCCTTTTTCAAAGCAAAGATGCTCTTTGCTAAGACATTCAGATAACGTTTGCAAGCATTGTATTTTTTACCACCGCTGGCCGTTGCTCTCACCAGACAAACAAAATGCCTAAAGGCTAACATAGCAAGTGTTGTTGTTGTCTGGGTGTCTGGTTCTCTACCCGGCCAAAGATTGTTTGCAAAAGAAACCTTAGTTCAGATGAATTGTCTCGACTGAATCAGGCCACCGCTAAAGAGTAAAGTAATATGTAAAATGTAATAGTGGGGGGGTCTGGGTGTCCTCCCCCAGGAACATTTTGAGCATCAAAGACTTCATTTCCTGCATTCTGACACACTTTCATGTACCAATTTACAGTGGAAATACCTTTATTTAGCCTATGCAAAAAAAAGACAAAAAAAAAAACACAGATGAGAATTCAAAATATATAAAAATTATAATGGAAAGTCTGTTGTTACGTGTCATTGGGCATTTTTAATTGGGTATATGGAAATCCTGGAGCTTTCTTTGTGGGTATACTGTGTATACATCACACTATATGTGTATATATTTATACACACACACACACACACACACACACACACACACACACACACACACACACAATGCCTACCTCTGCTTGCCTGTAAATCTGTATTCATTCATTCATTATCCACCATAATTTCTTCCGCTTTGTTTATTTGTTATCTTATCAAAAATGCTCTCTATTTGCCTCCTTATCTGTGCCATATTATGTTGCCGCAATGACCCGATTAGCCCATGGGAAGCATTTAAGTTTCATCTACAGTGTAAAAAAGGTCTTTCATTTTTTTGTCAGCAATACATTTTATTTCATGTTGTGTCCACAAAAAAAAAGACATTGTAAAGACATAGCATCGTTGTTAATAAAACTTGATATTAGTTCTTTTAAAAACTTGGGATTTAGTTGGAGGGACAAATTCTTTTTGATCCCTCAACTATTATCGTCACATTGGCAGCACGATCCAGAAAGAGTTGTTTAAACTCAAAATAATATGTGCAACTATTTCACTTTTTACAGTGTAATCTAATCTAAGACATCTCTGATTCTGCAAGAGATCTGCTTATTTGCAAGTGACTTCAGCAGAACGTTGGTGCTGTCTGCAAAATGGTTTGGACTTGACATGGGCGGGGAAAAGGGATTTTATTTCCAGACATTTTTAATAGTGTGGTGGCACAAAACAAACTGCTTTATCTCCCTGGCTGCCTGTTTCAGCAGGGATTTGTATATTTTCCAGAGTGTTGTCTGCAATGGGTTTCTTTCATTTGACACCACTTCTTGCCTGCAAAATAATGACTATACTACTTTTCAACATAAGTAATGATATATGGTATTAAGTGGGGGTTTAAACAAGCTCTCTCTGGTCTACTAAACCACCCAGAGGGAGTCACTTGATTAATTCCTTCTCTTTCTTACTACTGACACATCTCAAATACATAATTAGGTTGAAAAGTGCAACGACTGCGCCCCAGTTTATTCAGAGCTTGATATGCTAAAGCTGTGTGCCACATAACATCAGAGCATCATAGCAGTGTCACTCATGGGTGCACCCTCATTCAGCACAGCTGCAGATGGTATTTCATAAGAGGAATAAAACACTTTAAATCAGTTAATAAAGTCAGCATACCTAAACTTGGAAACATAAATTATTGTCAAGGATGTAAACATGTGACCTCACCTCTACTAAAGGACTAACCATGTAATCCATCTGGACCCATGTATGGATTCAATGATCAGGCTCCAATGTTGTCGATGCAAAGTGAAAACGTCGGTACATATTGTCTGTAAGATGCCCCTTTATTTTCAGATTCCCACTTTATACTGTATATATTCTTTTTATTAAAAAGAAAAGTTTGTTTTTGCCTGGGAGAGCTCAATAATACAACTGTCAGATCCTCTTTTAGTGGCTTTTTCTGAGTTGACATAAATGGAACTGTGTCTTGTATCCATTGCATGCCGCTGAATTGAATCAAATCATAAATAAAAAAGATTTTAAGATATCAGCAGATCTTGTCCAAAGAATCTACATATTGCATCGTATTAAACTTGTGAGCTACACCCCTAGTGCCTACTTACATAGAATTTTAAATATGCTTCAATATTTCAGCTCTTTATGCAAGAATCTTTACCTGCTCGATTCTTCTGCACAAGAGTTTGAACTGTGGCATATAATCAGAAGTGAAAGCAAAGGGGCTGCTGCTTAAAAAAAGTGAGGTTTGGAGAGCTAATGAGGAGCACGCATTCCCTCATTCATTCATTTATTCATTATCTTCATTCCTTTGTCTATCCACGCAATTGATTATTATGTAACTTCAAGGGTCATTATCAATGGACATGGAGGAGGATTTAACAGCATGTATCTTTCCTTGAATCTCAATCAGATGTGGTGCTGGAGCCTGAAGAACAATACAGGTAAATACACACTACAGGGTTTACAAAAAGGTTCAGATTTAATTTAAGTACATGATTGATTTGATTTAAGTAAATGATTGATTTGATTTTACTGGATTTCTTTAAGCGCACCTCTATCTACCCCCCATGTAGCCTACTTATTCGATTGCATTTCTAATGTCAGGTGTAAACCAGGCCAGACCGGGCTGCTTCACTGCTCTCCCTTCCAGCAGCAAAGCTCTCATGCCAGGCGGGAGAATCCATGGCTTAACTTGGATGACCTGAGCACGCAGTCAACGTGGATTAACCACTAATAGGCTACTGAATCAACTTTACAGCAAAGACCTCACGTCCGCAAGACGCACCGTGCACGCGTCGGGGAAATCAGGAGCCACAGGCGCCTAAAGGAGACACCTGCTCCATGTTAATGGCAGGTGAATTCATTCAATAAAGCCGTGTGTGGCAGAATGCTGTACAGCAACATGGGATTCTATGTGTATCGTCAGTTGCAAAAACGCACAACCAAGGCACAACAATCCTAATAGGACTGCTGACAATGATCCTAGCACGATACAAACTTTCAGAGAAAATGCTGCAGCCTCAAAAAGCCGAACTGGTGTAAAAATATATATTCAAAACTACTATTTGTATACTTAAAGAGTCAAGCCACGGGCACCAAGACAGCCGAACTGCACTTCACTAATCGCTTTATTTAAACTGCGGCTTAGATGACAAGCACCCTGATGACAAAGGCGCAAACTGTCCCCGAGACTCACCCACACACACACACACCCAAGAGACACATTGACAACCATCCCGTCCACACAGAGTCGGAGACAGCAATAACAAGTGTTCCAAGCATGACATAAGCCATCACTTACCTTGCTCCATCAGCAGGATGGTCATCCCGACCAGCATAGCCCAGAACAGAGGATTATTCATGTCTATCGATCTGTTGTTTGTCTGCTGTGTGAATGATGCAGTCTGGCGGGGGGGTGAAAATAGCCTGTGAGTCTGTGAAAATCCCGAAAAGTGCTTTTCCTCAAGTCCCCGGTCCTCCTGTGTGACTGGAAAGCATCCACCAACGCAGCGCTCAACAAAGTCCCTCCTTCAGCTGAGAGGTTATTGGCAGCCGTGCTGGGGGTGTGGGGGGGGTGGGAGCTAGCGCCGATGAAAACAACCACATCCGGTTTAGTTTAATCCAACTAAAGGGAATTTACTGGTTCAGACGTTCCCGCAATACGCGAGTAGCAAAGGGACTTTTATTTTGTAGAGAAAATAGACTTACTTCCGGTCGTGAGCAGGTTGTATGTAGCGGGCTTGAAGGGGTTGTTAGTGGCGACTACGCTGGGATTTCACAAATGAAAATCAGCTTGTGTACTTATTACCGTGTGGTATTTATCTTTACAGCACAGCTGAAACAGAGGAATATAATGTACGAGGATTGGTTATAGTTCAGTTTTCACCAGTAAAAAGTAGCCTACATTTACTTAGTTGGTCTAATTTTAACTGCAACAATGGGGTGAAAAAGATTGTACAGTCCTAAAACAAGTTACATTTAATTTAGGGTCACAAGTTACATTTAAGGGGTCGCATGGTGAATAGCAGGATCGGGAAACACATTTTTTCTGATATTTCTCTTATTTTTTAATTTTTTTTTTATTGTGAAATGGGCTCCTAGATAGTTTTCCCAGCTAACAATTTTTGGTTGAGGGATGTTCCCTTAAGGTTATGTTTGGTTGTGTTTTGCTTGTGTTTTGCTTGTGTGTTGGTTACATCAAACGTTCTTGATCCTTTCTCAGAACGTTCCCCTAACGTTATCCTAACGTTGCAACCTTTAGAGAACGCTCCCTTAACGTTATCCTAACGTTGTGACCTTTTTTACATTCCTCTGACCTTTAAAAAACTGTAACCATGATACCAATTGTATTATTACTTTAAATTCAGCAGGAATTAATGAAGAGGCAAACTTGATGGGATTTAACACTTTAATATACAATTAAAAAAATTACAAAACATATGTACAATAATTAGAATCTGTTTTATTGGCAATATAGACACAATAGTGCAAATTTAGTGTGCAAGATGCATATTGGAATGATAAAGTACCGTATTTTAACATACAGTGAGGCAAATAAGTATTTGAACACCCTGCTATTTTGCAAGTTCTCCCACTTAGAAATCATGGAGGGGTCTGAAATTGTCATCGTAGGTTCATGTCCACTGTGACAGACATAATCTAAAAAAAAAAATCCAGAAATCACAATGTTTGATTTTTTAACTATTTATTTGTATGATACAGCTGCAAATAAGTATTTGAACACCTGAGAAAATCAATGTTAATATTTGATACAGTAGCCTACAGTAGTTTTTCACCAGGTTTGCACACACTGCAGAAGGGATTTTGGCCCACTCCTCCACACAGATCTTCTCTAGATCAGTCAGGTTTCTGGGCTGTCGCTGAGAAACACAGAGTTTGAGCTCCCTCCAAAGATTATCTATTGGGTTTAGGTCTGGAGACTAGCTAGGCCACGCCAGAACCTTGATATGCTTCTTACAGAGCCACTCCTTGGTTATCCTGGCTGTGTGCTTCAGGTCATTGTCATGTTGGAAGACCCAGCATCGACCCATCTTCAATGCTCTAACTGAGGGAAGGAGGTTGTTCCCCAAAATCTCGCAATACATGGCCCCGGTCATCCTCTCCTTAATACAGTGCAGTCGCCCTGTCCCATGTGCAGAAAAACACCAGCAAAGCATGATGCCACCACCCCCATGCTTCACAGTAGGGATGGTGTTCTTGGGATGGTACTCATCATTCTTCTTCGTCCAAACACGGTTAGTAGAATTATGACCAAAAAGTTCTATTTTGGTCTCATCTGACCACATGACTTTCTCCCATGACTCCTCTGGATCATCCAAATGGTCATTGGCAAACTTAAGACGGGCCTTGACATGTGCTGGTTTAAGCAGGGGAACCTTCCGTGCCATGCATGATTTCAAACCATGACGTCTTAGTGTATTACCAACAGTAACCTTGGAAACGGTGGTCCCAGCTCTTTTCAGGTCATTGACCAGCTCCTCCCGTTTAGTTCTGGGCTGATTTCTCACCTTTCTTAGGGTCATTGAGACCCCACAAGGTGAGATCTTGCATGGAGCCCCAGTCCGAGGGAGATTGACAGTCATGTTTAGCTTCTTCCATTTTCTAATGATTGCTCCAACAGTGGACCTTTTTTCACCAAGCTGCTTGCCAATTTCACCGTAGACCTTTCCAGCCTTGTGGACGTGTATAATTTTGTCTCTAGTGTCTTTGGACAGCTCTTTGGTCTTGGCCATGTTAGTAGTTGGATTCGTACTGATTGTATGGGGTGGACAGGTGTCTTTATGCAGCTAACGACCTTAAACAAGTACATCTAATTTAGGAAAATAAATGGAGTGGAGGTGGACATTTTGAAGGCAGACTAACAGGTATTTGAGGGTCAGAATTGTAGCTGATAGACAGGTGTTCAAATACATCTGTATCATACAAATAAATAGTTAAAAAATCATACATTGTGATTTCTGGATTTATTTTTTAGATTATGTCTCTCACAGTGGACATGCACCTATGATGACAATTTCAGACCCCTCCATGATTTCTAAGTGGGAGAACTTGCAAAATAGCAGGGTGTTCAAATACTTATTTTCCTCACTGTATATAGCACTTTACATCAACCAGCAGGTATCCAAAGTGCTTTATATCAGGACAGTGAACTTGTCACACAACTACTAGGTATTAAAAGCCAGCATAAACAACCTCTATATATAAAAGAGACACATATTTTATTGTCCGAATATCAGGGGGTAACTTGTTCCAGAGTCTCGGGGCAGCAACTGCAAAAGTCTGATCATATACCTGGTCCTTGGCACTTTCCAAAACCAACTGATTTGAAGACCGCAATGACCGGTTGTGCTCATGCGAAGTTAACATTTCGGACAAATACTCCGTCTCCAGGCCATTTAAGGCCTTAAAAACAAATGATAAGATTTAAAAATCTATTCTAAAACACACAGGGATCCAATGTAGGGTGTAGAGAACGTAATGTGTGCATGTCTAGATGTTTTGTTTAAAAGGGACACATGGACAACACATTCAAGCGAGCATTTTGAACAAGTTGAAGGCGTGAAATGGAGGTCTGATTCAGACCAACATAGAGAGCATTACAGTAGTCCAACCTTGAACTAATAAAAATTATTAGCCTTTTCTAGGGCATGCCTGCTCAGGAAAGGCTTAACTTTAGCCAGGAGACAAAGCTGGAAAAAGCTTGTTCTAACAACACTGCTGATCTGTTTGTCAAATTTCATGCAATCAAAAGTACCTCCCATATTTTTGACAGCTGACCTGTATGATGCCAGAGCTCCCACACTCAAAGCTGGAGCATTTGTGTGCCTGAGGTACTGAAAATAATACACTCAGTTTTACCAATCAGAATCGGCCATGAATCAGAAAGGGCCATGAATTTTACAAGCCAATCACAGCTCTCCCTGCTGCTGTTATTTCATGGCATGTCCTGTTTCTCTACCCCCTTTTAAAAATGTATTTTACAAGGATGGAGTCTAATCTCCAAAGATTCAAGACTGTATATTTCATATCATACATATGTACAAAAAACCTTTACATATCTGCAACAAAGTCTTTCCTGATTGAAATAAACAGACTGAGAAGGGAACATCACATTTTATGGTTGAGCTGCTCGCCATTCCTATGGCAATGATATGATAAGGGTCACAAGCCAAAAAAGAATGGGCCCCAGTGAAGACTTTAAAAAACCCAACTCACCTTCTCTTCGATAGGCCTACTCAAAATCTGCAATCAAAAGTCAAGAGCATGTTATTAAGCTACCAATAGCAGCAGAGCATACAGGACTGGACATGTGAAAAAAGTAAACCAAATAAAAAGTAATAAAAGGCTGTGTGTGCCTCCTGCACTTTTAAATCTAACTCTGGCCTACTGATCAAATTCCCCAGTCTCACAATGATTTTAAAAGCAAATAGCAGTGCAATAGCACTATTGTGATGATCCCTCCCACAATTTGGGTGGCTCCTGGGTATATTCCTTGTTTAGGATTCAGTCCGAGTGGCAGAGGTGGGGGGCAGCTTTATGATCCACACCTGGGGCATGTACAGTCTCAATACGCTGTTCTGTGTTTCCTTGGAAGGGATTAAAACAGTGTGCAGCGGCGTTGAGATGTGTCTTCTCTTGTATGGTGGGTGTGTCTGTCGTTTATTGGCTGTCACAGGTGATACCCAATCAGCAGAGACTTCGTCTGTGAACTCGTGGTAATAAAAAGGCAGAACTTTTGCAGACACAGCGGGGTGTTCAACGCACCCCTGTTTCAGTTTAAATAAACTTGTTGCTGTTTTGTCGGGGCTGAACGGGATCCTAATCCAGTCCTCCTGATTGGTCCTCCTGATTGATCCTTCTGATTGGTCCTCCTGATTTATTACGAGAGCTAGAGACCCAATTCCTTGTCCGTCTGTGTCCTTTCAGCCACCAAAGTTTGGTTGTCTTTTGGGTTCTGTTTTGCTTTCCACACACTCACCTACACCCATGTACTCATTACACCACTGATACTATACATGTTTCATCATATTTTATTGTTCAATATGGGTTACATAACTTGGTTTTACTGTAATATTTAATTGTCTCCCTAATTGTGTCAGTACAGCTGGTTTATAACACTATACATTACATGAGAAATTCTGATATATTCTTCATTTAAGTTCAATTTAACTGAATTCCAATAACAAAGTAAAACATACTTGTGACAGCTTTAAAGGATAGCAGAGAAGAAAAGAATAATATATAACTGGATAATGTTAGAATAACAGCAGATTGTTTTTCTGTTGCCTACTGCTCATAAAAAACATCCATGATGTTACCTGTCAGAAGGTATTTCTGTCTGTAATACAGTAGAATTCACAGAGACACTGTTTGCCAAATGCAATCCATCAAACATTACTAACTATTTCACAGTACTGGTTACACTTCACTCTTCTGGTTGCATGTTAGGGCATCTTCACATTGTGTCCATCCAATTGATGTTGTCCAACAGGACACTCGATCATGCCATACCATCTGACAGCTCCCTGCGTTTCACAGCAGTGTGGAACTTGTTTCTAGTTGTTCTGTTGATTTCTTTGCAAGTGCATGATGTCTAACAAATCAAATTCCTTGTTTTTGTACACAAGTACTTGGCCAATAAAGCTTGTTTCTGATTCTGTCACTGCGTGTCACACACGGAACTGACCCGTCACCTGCTGATCACCAAGTCAGATCCGGACCTGACCCGTCACCCATGACACAAAGATAACTAATTTTGCAGTAGGCCACTGTCCATCCGTATTCAGTTGATTTGTACGTGCCTGTACCCCTGAATTTATATAAATATATTTTTTACACTAAGACTTTTTGCGGGTACCCAACCCGGTGCAGGACTCTGCTGCATGTCACTGCATGTCCCTGCGTGTCCCTGCATGTGTCACTGTAGTGGTGGTCTATGAAAGCAAGCGTACAGTGTCTCTTTTGCTGTTGCTATCTGTAAAAGCTTTGATTCTGCTCTGTGAGTCTGCACCCTGGATGCTCTTTATTTCTGACTTCATTCTCATATGGGAGATTATTTGCAATGCTTCCTGCATGTTACTTATCTTGCTAAGTATGCCATGCTGCTTCTATGTATTTCCAAAGTGGTGAGCAACTGAAGAAAGACTAGAACCATAGCAACAAGTTCTTCCTTTCTATTTTCAATTTGCAATAAACGTATACTTGAGTGCCTACTATGCAGCTTGTATTTTTAACATATACATTTCTGAGCTGAAAGCACTCATGAACGCTATTTATTTATGTATCTACTAATTTATGTTGCATTTTGAGAGAGTACTGAAAAGCAATGCTGCATGAAACTACTTTGATAAAAAAAAAGATCATTTAAGCTCCAAGCTAATGCATGACACATTGCCTCATGGGATATGCAGTTTTCAATTATATGTACACTCAGCTGTGGCAAAAGTGTTCTGAATGTTTATAGTGTCAAATGTAATTTGCTTGCAATTCTGTTTCACTATGCCAATGATTGGTCAGGATCAAGACAGATAGGGGTTAAAATAAATCTGATCAAGTATTATTGTGATTTTCTCTTCCGTGAGAGCACATGCAGAGTTCAACCAGACCAAATAAGTGACTGGACTTTTCTGACACTAAAATGTGGTGGAGCGGTAAAGGGATTTGTATGAATTTCATACAAATCAAGGCAAAACACAAAAAACAAACTTCAAACTAACTTTACATTGGTACATATATATCATGTTTATGCCCCAATACATTAACTGGACTGGAATTTAAATGGAACTGGAGTAAATAAATGACATGAATATCTGGGTCTAGGCAGGTTCAACTGCAGCACCACAGGGATGGAGTGACTGCATCAGCTCTCATGGTGTCTGTGATCATTGATCTGCACAGGTATATGCCTCCCACAGTTTTACTTTGCTTTTGGATTCATCTTTGAAAGAAAGTTATTTAGGATGAAAGATGCCATCAGATTCTAAATATGCACATCTTGCAACCTCTGTGAGAAAGCACGGTTATGTTGATCTTTCTGTGACATTTCCATATTTCTCCCTATATGACTGCTATATCATTATAAGTAATTGCCCATGTTATTGTTCATTCAATAGTTGCACATGTAGCTGTAAGGGAACATGTTATGAATTTGGACACCAACGATTCCTTCCATGGTTTTTCTGAGAAGAATTTCTTGGGATGCTTTTTCATACATGGTTCTGTTGAGTAGGTACAGGCTAAATAAGCTTGTGATAACCATATGTTCTACTATGTGTCTTCCACAGTGTTGAAAATTGACAAAAAGCTTGTCTGAGACATGCTTCTGTGATGAAGGTAAAAATAAATCAAGTTCATTTGATTCAAGTGATGTGTACAATGATGTACATTGCTTTAAAATAAAGATGGAAGGGAGGCACTGTACATTGACATGTGAATCATGTACACCCACCCTTTCACTCCGTTTTAATGTACTCTTCACCAAATTCTCTGGAGGGGTTTACAGGAGCATTGCACAGTACACACACACACAAAGAATTTAAAGCAGTGGACATCATGCCCTCTCTGTTTCCTACAGATATACAGCTGAGGCTGTGACTGGGAAACTCACTCAAAACAAATACTTTATTGTATTAATGAATGTAATTTGTAACAATTTTTAGCGAGGACAGTTATTTATACAGTCATTAAAAATGGGCACTGCAGGAGGACAATATCATGTTCTCCTTCTGCATCTTCCTGCAGGGCTTTGGAGCTTTGAGGACAACAGCATAAGAGGTAGGGCTGTCAAACAATATTCTGAATTATATGATATATGATATTTGAATTGTAGAAAAAACATTCCAATATTAAAATTATTATTTTCTGTGTAATTGTGTCTGTGTAATGTTTGATTGTATATGTGTAATTGTGTCTGTGTAATGTCCAATTGTGTCTGTGTAATGTCTGATTGTGTATGTGTAATGTATGATTGTGTCTGTGTAATGTGCAATTTTGTTTGTGTATTGTGTCTGTGTAATGTCTGATTGTGGCTGTGTAATGTTGGATTGTGTTTGTGTATTGTCCGATTGTGCCTGTGTAATGTCCAATTGTGTATGTGTAATTGTGCCTGTGTAATGTCCAATTGTGTATGTGTAATTGTGTCTGTGTGATGTCTGATTGTGTCTGTAAACACAAAAACAAAAAAATTATAATAATAATAATAATAATAATAACTACAACAAAGAAAAAGAAAAACACTTGACGATCTGCTTTCATATCCGAAAAGTAGTGAAAAGATGTATAAACTTATTTAATCCCACCCCGTGTCCGGAAATCAGTGATTGTAGAATCTACCCACTTCTTAATTTCCATTTACATATGCTCTCCCTTCCTCATACACAAAATCAAGCTCAAATTTACAAAAAATATTTATAGAGAAGAGGAACATAAATGAGGAAAGAATGCATTTCATAAACCCCAAAACTATATTTCATTATTTTGGAGCAAACTGAGCATACAGACCTACAGACAGGAAGGACTATGTTCCTATATATGCTTTAATGCAGTCTGCTGTCACAACCTTCGGCCTGTTGGCAATCCCGAGTGAGTTTAGACACTATTATGAAACAACCTCTATAGACACTATTCTCTCCAAGAACACAGCCTATGAGAAATGTATATTAAAGTAAAAAGTTGTTCACTAACACGATGTAATACAGATTTCCTCATGTTTCTCTATTAGGGTTTTTCCAGGCATTTGATAGATTTCAGATATCCTTCTCTGAGATTTTAGCCTTGTTCTGGAAAGAGATGTTGCTGTTGAATTTGTGAATTTGTCAAATGTATTATTTCATTAATGGGAGAACTAGAAATGAATTGCCTCAGATGTCTTATCTCAAAACCTGACAACCTATTAAAGAAAACTTAAAATGCCAGTAATGAGGGTAAACTGACCCTTTATCTATGTATTATTACATATTATTATAATCGTATTTATTATAGGAATGCATGTATTAATCCATGATTTAAAGATAATGTGTGTGAATGCTTTACACACTGATACTAATTGGCAGAATTTGAAAATGAATTTGTAATCATATGAAAACTCATTGACCTTAAAGCTCTAAGCGATGTCACGCATGTTTTAAGCTACAACATTGGTTGTCACATACAGCAAACATCTCCTCACTATCCGCAATCTGCCTGTCTCCAGAACACACTGTAAAAAAACACGGTCTCTTTAGACAGACCAGGGTCTACAAACGACAACAAAAACAAAATGTGTCCACCTGCACCACATACACAAACAGTGTTCCAGCTTCGCGGTGCAGACTTGGATGTCTCTGCATCGATGCAGTGACAGACCATAATCGATTATTGCCAACGACTAATGCTACTCGTTGACCGGTATTTTTTGTTTTTACCTTATGTTTGTTGTCTGCTGTGTTCACACCCATGGCATGAAAATGTCACTTTATGAGTTTTTTAACATTAATATGAGTTCCCCCAGCCTGCCTATGGTCCCCCAGTGGCTAGAAATGGCAAAAGTTGTAAACCGAGCCCTGGGTATCCTGCTCTGCCTTTGAGAAAATAAAAGCTCAGATGGGCCGATCTGGAATCTGGTTACCTCCCCTTTATCTGCTTTGCCCGCCCAGAAGATTTGGCCCACCCATGAGAGAGAGACATCATAGCTTTCAAACAAGCAAAGTGGCAGGTGGTCAAGGCCACACGCTCAGCCTTTTTATTTATTGATGAAAACCATGTGTAGTAATATATAATAATATTGAGGAGGAGACACGTTGTGATATTGAATCCATCTGAAATCTTGACAGGATAATAGTCGAATCGCTACATGAAACCAGTGACGATTCACACCCCTAGTCCTCATAATGAGCTTATTCACAGTTGTACAATACAATTTGAATGGAGTATGCACAGTATACACTGCTATAAATACAGTGGGACTAAACATAAACACATTTCCATTTCATCCTTCAAAACCATTATATCATCCTTTTTCAAGGACATATGCAGTTCCTTCTTTACGTAGTAATTTTTCCAGCTTAATATTTGAACACTTTCTCCCTCTCTTACTCACCCATGTACCTTGCACTTATCTAATAATACTTGTTTGCTGTTGTCTGTGTAGCATTTCAAAATTCTAAACTGTATGCATTTCTAAAGTATTTATTTTCTAGCCCTCCTACAGGTTCCCTAAGTGGCTATGCCACTTGTTGTTCCGCCATTGTAAATAAGACCCTGTTCGTAATAACTTGGCTGTAAAAATAAAGGTGAAATTAAAGGGATGAATACCTTATCATAAACAAAGCATTTTGGAAGGTGATGCAATATTGAGCAATTTGACAATGGGTGTCTGCGATATGTATCAAAACAAAGGAAATGCATTGTCTTGACTGAAGGAGGAGATTCAAATAAATAATGTCTTTCTTGAGGAAAAGCTCATATTAAAATGTATTGCACATCACTATAGTCTCCTGATGGACTATCAAAGACTCTGAATAGCACTGAAGCGAGGTTGCGGTGTTGAGTTCATAATAATAATTTAATTATTTATACTCTTTATTGATCCCCTATGTGGAAATTACAATTTACACTCTGTTGTTTTTACACACTACACACAGGCCTGAAATACACACACAAGCTCAGGTACCTTACATGCACTAATGGAGAGATGTCAGAGTGAGTGGGCTGCGACTGCGGAACAGGACCCCTGAGCGGTTGAGGGGGGGTTCTGTGCCTTCCTCAAGAGCACCTTGGCCGTGACCAGGAGGTGAACTGGCACCTCTCCAGCTACCAGTCCACACTCCGTACATTGGTCCATATGGGGACTTGAACCCTTTGGTTCCCAACCCAACTCCCTACGGACTGAGCTATGGCCACCCCCTTTAAATATCAGCAATTTTTCTCCAGAACTGCAAATCGCACCGCCTTACCATGGCTGTGGGTCGTTGATTAACTACATTTTGCTGTTAGTGATACTTTGAGTGCATTCAACTAAATTCAGAAATCTGTCTGAGCATTAAAGGAGAATTCTGGCCAATTTATATGTAAATCCTAATTGCTATTAATATGATTGAAAATTGATTAGATTGAAAAAGAAAAGCCTGAATTGATGCAGGCAACACTGAGCTGCAGCTACGTGTACGAGCTTCCACTGAGCTAAAACGTCAGTTAACGGGGCAAGTTTTAGAGCCTTTGTGCCTCTTAACAGACATACAATGCAATTAATATGTCTGTACAACATGAACAGGGCCCTTTCTTAACATCAAGATCAGAAGTCAGACAATGTTTTAATTCACCTACCCTGTTCTTGCTGGTGGTTAGCTTGCTTGTCTGGTTAGCTGCTAGAGCTAGCTAGCTGTTAGCTTCTAGCTGCTATTGATAACTGTGTTCAGCCAGGCTTTTGTGAAAATTATAACGCAGCAGTTCCGTGTGTATTTGTAGCTCATCCATGTTGTGTGTGATAGATCTCTCTGTTGTTGGTGAGTAGGAGGCTTGGCAGTGTCGATCTGTGTGGTAGATTCCTTAGCCGGGCAGGCAGCCTTCGTCCCCGCCTTCCTCGCCTCCTGCAGCCGGGGGGTGTAATGGGTGTTCTCCATGCCTTTGCGGCGACAAATTGTAGTTTATTTCCTCCTCAAAAATAGGTACTTCCGTGTAGTTACATAACTATGTATGTTCATAACTACGACAGTGCTCAGTTACCTATTTTTATCTCTTACATTATATATTACTATCTCTTAGTTACCTATTAGATCTCTTGTATGGTGAGTGTGTATCTCGTTTATTGGCTGTGTCACAGGTGATACCCAATCAGTAGAGACTTGTCTGTGAACTCATGGTAATAAAAAGGCAGAGCGCTTGCTCACACAACATAAGCGTTGGATGAGGAGCTACTGGCAGCTACAACATGGTTTAGGTGTGTCTGATGGCTGCAACTGTTTGTGCAAAACAATAATGGTGGATGTGACCGACAGTAGGTTCGTCCAATCACTGCAAAGTTTTTTTTTTTAAGTGCCTGTCCCTTTACCAAACAGTTTCCAATGATGGCATCTCACATGGTTCTGTTTAACAAACCATCTGGCGTGTCAGGTTAGGGCAGGGCCAGGCAGGTAAAGTTTGTCTCAAAGTCACAATTTGAAAATCCCAGCATCTCACTGAATAACTGTTGACTCTTCGACATAGATGAAAATCGACCTTTGCCAGATGCATTACGTTCACGCTTGAGGCAGTAAAATCCTTACTTATTGCTTCTTTGATAATTACTTTTGGATTGTTTACTGCCACAAATAATATAGTTTAAACCAAAATGTTGTTATTTTCATGTAATCTTCCAGTTCTTTCCATCGTTCTGAACTTAATGTGAGCTAATACAGTTATCATGACAGGTAGTCCCTTCCTCCACACTTTAACACCATAGGAGGAAGATGTATGGACTGCACTCCACTGATTAAAATAGGGCATGGAGAAAATCCACAGCACTTTTTAGGGGGATTAAGGGGCTGGCATACCAACTGTTGAAACAGATTAGCTCTAAAATGGTGCAAAACCCCCCTTGTTATAATGTTAACTTAGCCCTACAGAACATCCAGTATTTAACATTACATTGTTATAGGTTCAGATGAATCCCCTAAACTTGACAGTGAATACAAATGTAGTCATAATAACTTTAGCTTGTAATCATAACAATGTTAATAGAAACAGAAAGATGACAAGAGAACAATTGAATAATTGGCAGCTTTCTAGGGGAGTGTGTGTGTGTGTGTGTGTGTGTGTGTGTGTGGGGGTGTCTGTGTGTGGTTATGTACTATACCAGCCTATGCACCATAAAGAAGATATACTGCAGGGACTAATTATAATTACTTTTAGATATAGTATTACCTGATAAGGGGGTCAACAAGTAAGTGTTTTACTGTGATAAATTATGAATCTGGTTGGCCACTGTCTGAGAATTCTGGCCTTGGAAAAGATAAAGGTTCTTTTTGTTTTTTAAATATACTCACACTAAATGAATAGGTAAATGAGTAAATAAATATATTTCTCTCTCTATGCACAGTGTCCTGTTGTATACAACATATAATTCCATCATTGACTGATTACATACCTGTTTTCCCTGTGAAAGGTCTGGATGATGGAGAAGACTGTAGGCTCCTTCCTCCACCATTGTGAGGCCATGGTTGATGACATGGTCTATAATTGTGGCCGAATTACATCCGGGACAGCATGGTGTCTTCGTGCTCCTTGGCCTCTTCCCCCTATTCCTCCACCACGCACCCTTACTCCTCCTCCTCTTCTCCCTCTTCATTTTCCTTGAGCAGGCAGTTGCCTTTGTTCATTTTATTTGGCCATTTTCAGAAATTGTACTGGTCCTGCATGGTTAAGCTCTATATATGCAGTACATGTTTGGCAGCATTCCCAATCATGGACAGCACCTGTCAGGTAACTACTGTTTGATCTGAGATGTGTGAAATTCCTCCTTCGTTAGTCAAGTTCTAGTTTCCCCCGGACTGTCAATTGCTGTAATCAATTTATCAAATGTTCCAAGAGTTTCATATATGGTATTCATGGTATTATGCACTTGACTAATTTTGACAATTGAACAGACTATTGTGCATTTGATGACTTATACAATGAAATGATGCTGACACGTTTTGGAGAGAATAACAATTAGACTGAGAATCAACAATCAGTTTAGATCAACAAAATCTATTCTCTTGGAAATTGTGCTAAATGTAGGCTACCATGTACTAAGACATTTGCAATTTGATGAAATGAATGAGAAATTCAATTCTGTTGTGGACAATTGCCAAGTGGTTTGGAGGTTTGGCCATGTTGTTTGGAGAATGTTATTTCTGTTTCAAGAAATGAGCCAAACCAATGGAGAAAAACTGTAATACCATTAATGTTAATTTGCCACTGTATCAAAGAGGTAGGCTTAGTATTAACAAAGTTGCTAAGGAGATTTTTTTATAGGATGGCCAATGTGCACAGTTGTGTATGTGTGAATGCGCTCTACATTCTTTCTGGTATATACAAACATGCAGATACTGTACACAAATAGCCTATACCCCAAAACAGGACTTGTATCATATGGATTATTCAGGATTAAAGGTGAAGGATCATGAAAGATGGATGGATTAAAAATTTAATCCAGGGGGCATCCTTATCAGAAGCCCGAACCACTTCAACTGGCAACTAGAAAAAAATCTTTCATGTTCATTCTTAAAATTATCACTTTTCCTGACGGTTCCATAGTACAACTTTCATTTTGAAATTAATGAGTTTTACAGACCTTAGTCATGACACAATGATGTCTGTGACATCAGGTTACATCCTCATTTTAGTAATTGTACGTGACTCCTTTTTCCAATCCCTGATGTTTTACTAACCCTTTTGTTGCCTAAACTTAACTAGTTCTGTTTCACAACGTGAACTATGTGTTTAAGGTCACGTAATCAAACAGCCACAATGGGCCAATAAATAGAACGTCGTATATGTGGTTTTTGGAGTCTTTGGAAATGGATCTACTGTATAATGTTATTTAAGTATGGGGATGGGTTGTATGTGCAGGTTTGGTTGGATTAGTAACGTCTGGCCTGCAATGCTGTACTACACTACACTAAGACAGAAAGTTGTGAAGAAAACAGGATAAAATTTCTCACTGAGTGGGGAGGTTTGTTTTCAACCTTTTTGGATGTTTCATTATTGAAATGCATTAGAGTGCAAACTCTAATGCATAACTTAATTTGGTGAGCTATTGTCATGCGTCACAATGATTGGCTCAACTGTTTCAGAGTGATGAGAACAGTGATGTATATCAATCACCCTATCCTCCAATGTATAGTCCAACTCATCCACCTCTTTGTGCTGCTGCTACTACATGGACTAAAATAACAGGTGTGTTTGGAGATGGCCACACATTTCATGTGCCCCTGAAGACCTGCCACCCTTATTAAAACCGGGCCCAAATCTTATATTTCTGTACCAATTCAAATTCAATTCAGTTTTATTTATAGTATAAAATCATAACCGACTGACGAGACATAAGCAAGCATTTGGTGCGACAGAACCTGGCTTTATTACTTATTACAATAAATACAAAAATATGACTTGATAATTATAGCAGTAGGTATATTGGAATGACATGATGAACAGTGGCAATAATAGTAACTGCTTTATCTTCACAGTGCTGCAGAGGAAGGTTGGGATCCTCCACACATACACTGCTGGATAGGAGAAAAAATGCTCTGGGTTGTTTGCATTTCTTTGAACAATCACAATTGTCTTGGGCGATGCTAAGCTTCAGTTGCAAAAAAGGGGATTTGTAAAATAGTCTCTGGAAGGAACTTTTTTTGGTGGAACATTTGCACCCCACAAAAGAATACACCATGTACAATATTAAATGAAGTAAATAAATGAACTGTTGACACAATACAGTAATGTGATTAAAATTAGCTGTATACATCGTTAAATCTCATTGTCTCTTACCAGTGTATCACCGTGTGTACTTCGTCCACAGCAATCCCACCAATCAATCCCAAAAAGTCCCAGTTAGAAAGGAAATATTCCTGTACATATTCTTTGTACATTTTTACAATCATTCCCCAAAAAGTACAGTCATTCCCCAAGCAGGCCTGACTTGCTGCACGGCCCAAATCTTCATCAAAACTTGCCATTTTCAGCTAAATCCTGCTTTAGCATTGTTCTGGCTAATTTAACATATAAATAATGTTCATGCTCAACTCAACTCAATTGAATACCTCAATTCATCATTGAGGGAAGGAGGAGCCTGTAAGCTACCCATATCAAAGATGATCATTCATTTCTAATAATTGATGAGAACGTTCTTTTAGCTAAGCTGCTACTTAGGCTTGAAGTCTTCCATCTTTCTTGTTTCACTTACAACAATAAAGTTGGTTAATGCTCAAATGTTGCACACAAATTAACACCTTACACCTCAAATGTAATTATAAAACCAACTAAGGGATGTAAGTCATACTCAGCAAAAACATTATTTAATTGTTTAAACCATTTAGACTATACAGTAAATACCCACCAATGTACATTCATCTAACTGCCAGTGCTGCAGCCTGAGTGTTGCCCGATCATCGATTCATCATACTCTTTCTTTTTCACTGAGCATCAAAACACCACTTTGTTACACAGGAAACACACACATTCCAACTCTGTATAAACCAATATGTGGAGTTAAAATGACAAATTAGTTAAAATATTGAAAGGTAACTCTTATTAATAATTTTCCAAGACGCCAGGACACGATCCGCGGTCTCTGGGGTACGCAACAACAGGGAAAATTAACACCACACCCCACACGGGTCAAACAACCCTCAAAGTGTTGTTCGACCCATCCTTAAGCAGATTTAATGTGGGTTTATGTGAAAAGATACAGGCAACGCAATATTCTCTTCACGTAACCCGCGCATGTTAAATTCCGGTGCTAATATGACACCGGTGCTAGTTACCATTAACGTTACATTTGGCAGCAGGCAACGTTGATGTTAGCTAGTACTGTATTTCACTGTAGAGGATTCTAACATCGAACAAATAACAGTCTGCAGCTAAAGACACAAACTAGCACTTAGTCACAGTTAAAGCTTCAGGTAACTTTTGTAAAAATGTATTTTACATATTACATATTCCCCTGTATTGTGTGGAAAGCATTGGTGGCCCTGCTTACTAGCCTGCGCGTTCACGGCAGGCTCGAGGAGCTGTAGCGTAGCAGAGAGCAAGGGGGAGGAGCCTGTAAGGTGTGCTTGTTCAAATTTTTAGGCTTAGTCCACGTTTCCTCAAAACTCCCTACTGCAGCTTTAAACTGCAGTTAAACAGAGATGGCAAAAGTACTCACTTTCCGTACTTAAGTAGAAGTACAGATACTTGTGTTAAAAAATACTCTGGTAAAAGTGGAAGTACTGATTAAACTTCTTTACTCAAGTAAAAGTAATAAAGTACAAGCTTGGAAATTTACTTAAAGTATAAAAGTAAAAGTAGCCTTGCGAATGACAACCATTTTTTATGCAAAGCTACCTGGAGCACACAAATGTTACTAGAGAGCACGCTGAGGAACTTTAGTGGACATGGCGAACACGTCTTTATGTGGCAATGGCTACATTTTAAATGGATGTCTGCCAATAGGTCTAAAACGTCACATATATGATTATTATGACAGAAACTGGGTGTAGCGTCCCCGGCTGAATAATGGTCTGGCTTTTATTAACTGATGATTCAGGAATCTTTATTTTGCCACTTTTGCAACATTCCTTATTACAGCTTGAATATCTTGAATCACCGTAAGAGCTGAGAAAAACATGGAAAAAACACAACACCTTCACTTTACATACAATTCCCCGTAGTATATCTCAAGTGACAGGCTGATGGCAATATGCTACTGTTAGCTTAACTTGCAAACTTGTATTCACTGATCTCAGCAAACAACAAAACTATCTATACAACAAAAGTATCTTAGACTGCTAATAATTGTAACATATATGAAGTGTAAAACTAACATACCTTGTGCCTCTAACAGCCAGGTGCTAAACAATATTATTGAATGCCTTCGTTCGACCGCCTTTTCTTTTTCGTTTTTTAGCCGTACATTTACTTCCCGGTTTTCGGAGCTTTCAAAATAAAAGCATTAGCGTCGGAAAATGACAACCAGAGAAACACTATTTACACTCCCCAATAAATTATTAATGCTTCACAGAACAATATAGGATGTAAAGACAAAATTTACCCAACTGAATACTTACTAATGACACCTCTTACGAGCATACATGTCCTCTTTGATGAAGCTGCCAGGAGGTGGTAATGCAACAACAGACTTCATTGTGAGCAGGTGATTGGGTGTTAGTGGTTCAGGACTGTCTGGATCAGTTAGGTTGTCGACTGTGAGCGGCCTACTGTTCACAATGGCCATTGCCTCATAGAAGAATGTCCGAAGAGAGGCATCATCCAGCCTACCTGGGGAGATTGAGAGAGTGGAACGAAGCACGTTCCTCACTGTTCTGATTTGCCTTTCCCATACTCCTCCTGCAAGGCTTGAGTGGGGAGTGTTCAAGATGAAGTCGCACTGCCTTTGAGCCAAGAATGTAGTAATACGATTTCCATCCAATTGCTTGAGAGCCTCCTTTAGTTCGTTTTTGGCTCCCACAAAATTAGTTCCCTGGTCACACCGTATTTGACGTACAGCTCCTCTTACAGCAAGAAGACAACGAAGTCTGTTGATGAAGGCATCTGTAGACATGTCATTCAACATTTCAATGTGGACAGCCCGACATGAAAGGCATGTGAAAAGGAGTCCATATCGCTTGTGCTCCTTGCGTCCCTGTTTTGTGTGAAACGGACCAAAGCAGTCCATACCGCAGTAGGTAAATGGGGGTGATGGATCTACACGTTCTGTTGGCAGGTCTGCCATTCTCTGTTCCTCAGTCGGTCTCCTGAATGTTCGACATTTGACACATTGATGGACATATTTAGCAACAGTTCGGTTGATTCCTGGGATCCAAAATCCATTTGATCTTATCTCATTTATGGTGAAACCCTTTCCTTGATGTCTGATCTGCTCATGGTAATGAGCCATTATCATGATGGTGATATGATGATCTTTAGGGATTATCATCGGGTGTTTCTGCAATGCAGGGAGAGATGCATTTTTTAACCTTCCTCCCACCTTGAGGAGTCCATCTTGGTCAAGAAAAACCTCCATTTGACGCAGTTTGCTCTGAGATGGAAGTTGAGCTTCCTTGACGAGGAGCTTGATCTCCTCTGGATAAACTTGTCTTTGTAAGTCCTTAATGATGATGCACTGTGCGTCTTCTGTCTCCTTCACAGAACTGTGACCTGTTGACTTGTTACCTTTGACACGCCGGAGGAGACGTGCCACTGCTTGCGTGGCTTTGTACCATGAAGAAAACCTTGACAAGCGATCTGAGAGACTTACTTGCTCCCTAGTCTGTACATTCAGTGTCTGAACCCCTTTGACTTCAGGGTCGCCGATCTGGATTTCTGCAACAGTGTACGCAGCTGTGGGAAGTTCTTTCTCCCATAGAAACTGAGGTCCTGTAAACCAATTTGATGTGAGAAGTTTGCTTGCACTTGAGCCTCTTGAGGCGAGATCAGCAGGATTTTTATCAGTTGGGACGTATCTCCATTGCTCTGGAGTTGTGCTGAGACATACCTTTTGTATTCTGTTTGACACAAACGTGTGGAAACGCTGCGCCTCGTTCTTGATGTACCCCAAGACCACTTTGGAGTCAGTCCAGAAGTACTCGTCAATGTCTGTGAGACCAAGCTCCTCCTTCAGAGTGTTGCTCACTACAACTGAAACAACAGCAGCTGTCAACTCTAATCTGGGAATAGTTGTGACTTTCATCGGAGCTACTCTGGACTTTGCCATAAGCAGAGTGCAATGAACATTTCCATTTTCACTTAAATGTCTCAAATAAGAACATTGGCCATATCCATGTGTGCTTGCATCAGAGAAGTGGTGAAGCTCTCTTCTCAGGACGAGTCCAAAGTCGGGTGGTACATAGCAACGAGGTATGTTGATTTTCTCCAAATTTGCAAGATCGCTCTTCCAGCTCTCCCACGCTGGATGTAGATCACCACAGAGGGGTTCATCCCAACTTGTGCCCTGATTGCACATTTCTTGCAGAATCCTTTTCCCGATGAGCAGCAAGGGAGCAATGAGGCCCAGCGGGTCGTAAACAGAGGCCACCATGGATAGTATGCCTCGACGTGTTGCTGGCTGATCTTTCAGGGATATACGAAATCTAAAGGTGTCAGATTCAATGTGCCAATGGATCCCTAAGGCTCTTTCCAATGTGGAATCGTTGAAGGCAAGGTCGAGAGCCTTTACCTCGATTGCACGCTCGGATGGAGGTTTACTCTCTAGCACAGATTTGTTGTTACACACAAACTTGTGCAGTCTTAGACCACCTGTAGCACAGAGTTTCTGAGCCTCCTTTGCAAGCTGAATATCTTCATCCGTGGTTGCTGTGCTTGTAACACCGTCATCAACATAAAAATCTTTCATGATGAACTGTGAGCCTAGGGGAAACAAGCTTTCATTCTCCTTGGCCAAGTGTTTCAACCAATAGTTGGCACATCCAGGTGATGATGTAGCACCAAAAAGATGTACCTTCATGCGAAATTCTTGTGGCTCTGTGCTGAGATTTCCATCCTTCCACCAGAGGAAACGTAGATAGTCTCTGTCAGACTCCTGCACATGGAACTGATGAAACATCTTCTCTATGTCGCACATCAGAGCAGTGTTGTGCCGCCTGAATCTCATAAGCACACCAGTCAGATTATTAATTAGGTCTGGGCCTGTCAGCAAGTGGTTGTTCAAGCTAGTTCCCTTGTGCTTAGCAGAGCAATCAAAAACAACACGGAGCTTTCCTGGTTTTTTTGAGTGGTAGACTCTGTGGTGGGGTATGTACCATTTTTCTCCTTCCTTTCCTTTATTGTGAATCTCCTCGGCATCACCTTTTTCAATAACTTCATTCATGAACTTCACGTAGTGTTCCTTGTAGGTCTCATCCTTCAGTAACCTTCTCTTAAGGTGATTGAGCCGAACAATGGCTAGTTGCCTATTGTCAGGGAGGTAAGGTCTCTCCTTAAAGGGGAGCGGCATTTCATAATGGCCATGAGTGTTCTTGTGAATACTGTCCTCTAATATATTCAAGAAGAGAATGTCATCTTGAGAAACTGTCTTTTTGTCCTCCCTGGCATCCTTAAAGTCAGACTCAAGAACCTTAATGGCATTGGATGGAGTCAATAGTGGAAGTTCTTTGACAGCGACTCTGTGGCAAATGTTTGTGATGCTGGGTGAGTCAGGATGAGGTGGTGCAGATCCCACAATACTCCACCCCAGATCTGTGTGGACTGCATAGGGCTCATTATCTCCTCCCAAGATTACCTGCCGTGGTGCCAGTGCCCTTGAGCAGTTGTATCCTATTAAAAGACCAATCTCACACTCTAGCTGTGGTGGAATTTCATCTGCTATTGCGATGAGATGATTCCAGTGCCTTGCCGTATCACAGGTAGGAATGTGTTTTTTTCGATTCACTGGTATGCAATCTTTGCTGTAAGCCAAGGGGAGATCTATGAGAGTTGTTGAAGTATAACCACGTATTCTAAGACCTGAGACCCTTTCACTGTCCACTAGTTCGTCCCTTCCAATCATGATTGTTAACTTTAGCTTTAAAGGATGAGTCTTCACTTGAAGGATCCGGCTGACGTCTTTGTCAATGAAAACAGAATCGCTCTGGGTGTCGAGCAAGGCGTAAACAAGCTTTTCTGTAGCTGGATTGCTGATGGAGGAAACCCATACTGGCACTATCATAGAAGTGTTGGAAGATGTGTCCTCAGTATCCACATTAAGTGACATTGTCGAAGCCGCTTCATCTGTGGTACCATGGTTTGAGTTTAACACTGGTGTGGCTTTAGTGTAACTGTCATCATGGAGACAGGTTGGGTGTCTGCCCTTGCAGGTGTCACATGAGTGTCTGTGACGGCAGTCTTTTGCATTATGGCCTAGCTTGAGGCAACCATAACACAGTTTTTTTTCTTTCACATATTTCCGTCTTTCATCTAAAGACCTATCTTTAAACTCAGGACAGCTGTGTAAGCGATGTTTGCTGTCTTGACAGAACATACATGGTGGTTTTTGGTCTTTAAGTGCACTTGGGTATCAATATTTGTGACTGTCTGTGTATGCAGCACATAGGATTTAGTCCTTTTGTCTTTAGGATAACACCTTTCTGTAGATGACTCTGAGGAGTGAAGGGCTTGAAAGGAAGTTATTAGATTACATGCAATTTCTGCTTCCATTAACATGAAAGTAACAAAATCCTGGAAGCCTGGAAATTCCAGCTTGTCTTTCATGACTTGAGTGACATGGCGGTTCCATCGTGCAGCTGCCCAGTCCGGTAACTTTTGTATCAGTTTTCTGATTTTCTTCGTCATTCAAAATGTCAAGGCCTTTGACATGAGGTATGGCTTCTTGACTCTTGATGCTCTCTGTATAGTGAATGGCTGACCGTATCTATGGTTGAGACGGTTCCATGCATCTTTGTAGGCCTCATCATCATTTCTGTAAAAGATGCCATCAAGTGTCTTTCGAGCTGGGCCCCCGATGTATTTTCTCAAATAATGTAACTTATCTGCTGATGAGATGTTCTTTCTATCTATGAGTGATATGAATGAAGCCTTCCACTCAATGAACTGAATCGGGTCACCAGTGAATACAGAAGATTCAGGCATCGGGAGTCTATTTAGGGCTATTGTGTCTTGCACCGCTTGAGTAAGATAAGAAACATCTGTCTGTGGAGTCAGTAATGCTGTGGGAATATTAGTGGGCTGCTGGATGACAGGCTGCAACACAGGTTGTGGGGGAGACACAGGTTGCTGGATAACAGCTGACGTTACAGGTCGCTGGGGGAACACATGTTGAGAGCCCCGAGTGTTGTGATCAAGGGAGCTCACGCCAGACTCCAGCATTACTTCCTGATTGTAAACTTCCAATCTAGCTCGAGCAGCCTTAACATCCTTTTCTGCTTTTAGTTTCTCCAGTTCACGCTTCTGAAGTTCAAGTTCTTTTTTCTGCTGTACTTCTAGGAGCTGAATCCTTTCCTTCTGTTTTTCCTCTTGCAGTACCACCTCATACTCTGCTTCTTTTGCCGCTAACTCTGCTACAGAATCCGCTCTTTTTGCTGCGACAATGGAGCTCATGGAGGGTTGGCTTGATTTACAGCTCGAGTGTTTACTTGAGGGTGAGGCTGTAGAACCATAGATAGAGCGGGCATAGTCTCTTTTAAGCGGCTCACCAAGATGTTGTTTTACAGTTTCACTGTCAAAATCTCCGTCTATGCCTGCTATCCGTTCATAGGCAATTTTAACAATGTCTTTTGTCACTGCCTCACAGGCATCAATACGACGTCTTGTTTCCCCGGATGGAACAAGGTGTGCTCTAATTTCCACATAGATATTAATAACATTGTCCTTACCTTTCTCTAAGGTGTCTATTAGAGCTGCAATTTCACTCTCAGGTAAGTCAGTCTTTAGCTGCTCTCTGGCCTTGCGTGCTTGGGTTTTCCATTGCTCATAAAGATGAATGAGCCTTTTCTCCTTTTTGTGAGCCTCTTCTTTCTGAAATGCAAGCATCTTCTCTGTGTTATTCCGTGGACGACCAGAGCGGCGAAGTTCCTCCTCTTCGCTGACCTGAAAGGTTTCCGTTGCCTGGTCTGAGTCCATACCGTCTAGAGGTAGATTACCAGATGCTTCCATTTTGTGAGTGAGTATCACAACCTTAGACATCACATCAAGTCTTGTTGCAGTCATCATTCATTTCCATCAGGAGCATATTAGGACTGATGAGGTGAAGCTCTTACTGTAGCGTCCCCGGCTGAATAATGGTCTGGCTCTTTATTAACTGATGATTCAGGAATCTTTATTTTGCCACTTTTACAACATTCCTTATTACAGCTTGAATATCTTGAATCACCGTAAGAGCTGAGAAAAACATGGAAAAACACAACACCTTCACTTTACATACAATTCCCCGTAGTATATCTCAAGTGACAGGCTAATGGCAATATGCTACTGTTAGCTTAACTTGCAAACTTGTATTCTCTGATCTCAGCAAACAACAAAACGGTACACAACAAAGTATCTTAGACTGCTAATAATTGTAACATATATGAAGTGTAAAACTAACATACCTTGTGCCTCTAACAGCCAGGTGCTAAACAATATTATGGAATGCCTTCGTTCGACCGCCTTTTCTTTTTCGTTTTGTAGCCGTACATTTACTTCCGGTTTTTGGAACTTTCAAAATAAAAGCATTAGCGTCGAAAAAATGACAACCAGAGAAACACTATTTACACTGGGACTCCAGGTTAATAATTTATAATAATGAGAATTCACAAATCCAGTTTCTATTTTTAATCTTCCCCTTAACATTTAAATGCATCTACATGTTTGTGCGTGTGCTCAAATATTGCTTCTGGAAAGAAAATAAAGGATTAAAATATGAAATACTAAACAGACATTAATTAAGAAGTTCCCCAGCACATTGGCCAGGAGTCCTTCTTGATGCCTCCTGTCTCAAACATCTCTCTCAGATAAGGCCGAGGATGATTGGAAATGTCTTGCTGCTTATCTGCCGGATCTCTGTTTTCTTCATTTTCAATCATGTTGCCATCCATACTACTAGGCTATGTGCTAACATTAGCGCCATCAAGCCGCAATGATTTGCTGTGAATTAATGCAGAATGCCGAATCTGTTGAGTTGTCTTAGTCATGCGTCAAATGAAACGTACCGTAGATATATTCCCATCTATTTAGATTGAATATGGTATTGATGACGTAAACAATAATAACAATAACTCCAGTGAAATGATGTGATAGTTGAGGACTAGATTAGGACTGTATTTAAGCTGATTCTGGTTTCCAACTTCGCCCCAGGTGTGTCTGTTAAAACAGACAGAGACAACTTCTCTCTAGCTAAGTTTTCATCCACTTGTCAATTGAATTACAGTATCTGAAGTTGGTGAACAGGTGAAGAACACACCAAAATCATAAGCTAACTTACTTTAAATGTGCAAGAACTATAGACCAACAATAGGCTTACTGTAAGTGAACTGACAACATGAGTTATGACTTACAGTTCTCAAAGAGGCACACACAATCTCAGCTGAGTGTGGCGCACGCACCCACTCGCGGTGTGTGGCGCGTGTCCGTGCTATTTTCCGACATAACAACCTCTTGTACAAAACTAAATTAACGAACCAATTTTGTAAAATGTAAGGAGTAGAAAGTACCGATATTTGTGTTAAAATGTAAGGAGTAGAAGTAAAAAGTCGCCACAAAAATAAATAGTAAAGTAAAAATATCTGAAAAATCTACTTGAGTACAGTAACAAAGTATTTGTACTTCGTTACTTCCTATCTCTGCAGTTAAATGAAATGCCACACTTGCCACACACAAAAACAATGGGACGGTTGTGGTTAGGAAAAGAACAACGGGGATAGGAACCGTCACACACGGGACGCAATCCCCAGTCTCCGGGGTGAAAGTCCTGTTTTTTTTTTACCCAACCACCACCCCAGCCAACTTCCTTAGGTGGATTTTCGGCTTTTCCATGCTAATCGCTACCGTAATCGTGCTGTTATCACAAAAGGTGCTTCCCATTGAAATGCTTTAGTTTAAAATTCGTGCTCACCACCACGAACAAAACGAGAATTAAATAACATCACCATTTTACGAAATGCCATGAGACTGGGCTGTGCACAGTGGTTCACAAAATATCACACATAAAAGATGCAAAATCTAAAAGGAAAATATGGATAAATATGTATATTTTCAAACAAACTCTGTAATCAGAAACCAAGCCAGGGTTGCCCCATGCTATTTCACATGTGTTAGGTAATTACAGCTTCTTTTTATCCAGGAGCAAACTAAAAGATGACTGAATGTACAGTACTGTACAGGTCCTTCATTTGGTCCAGCAGCAGCTGCCCAGCACTGAATGTTTCAACATCTGCCAGTTCAATTAAATGAAGGCTGAGCCAGTTTCTGCAAGATTAAATCCAGACCATCCTTTTAATAATTCATTGTGTGGTAATTGCCTACTTCTTTGCCTGCATTTACATGCTCATTTCTGAATATTACCCATTTCATTACTAAGATTCCCACCTGCAGTGTAAATTCTGTGACTCGCACACTTAGCCATTGTTTTAGGAACAGCTGGGCATCTTACCATCATTATTCCATGCTGGACATCCATACAGGATTAAGTTGAAAGGGAAGTGGGATTTTGACATAGGAAAGTCTTTACTGTTTTAATAATGATGCCTAAAACCTGTCAGTTAGTCTATATCCACGGCCTTCCACTTTCCAGATTGCTCCTTTGCAGACGGATATTCCACCGTATGTCACTCTTTACCGTCATCTTCCTTTGTGTTGGCGTTCTAACCTCCGGTGGATTTATGAAGACTGTGGTTAACTACTCCTCAGATCTCTGCAGGGTGAATCCAGACAGCTAGCTAGACTATCTGTCCAATCTGACTTTTCTGTTGCCAGACTAAAACAACCTTTTAACATACACATGTTCACCCGAAACAAGTTCCTTCCTGAAGCTTGGCCGGCAAACCCTCTACCACTGAGCCAAAGAAGCCCATAAATGCCAAAAAAACATAACACATTTCTGTCCCATCCAGGAATGCTGTGTGGACTAGCCAGACCTTCCTCCGCAGTGTTGTGGAGGAAGGTTTGGCAATTCATGACTATGTGTCAGATAACTGTAAAATACTGTTTTTATAGGCCATTGTATAATGCTCTACAGCCTGGTCACATATAATGCCTCCTAGCAGCTGTTTCAAGATGAACACGCCTCTTCAGTGCTCCACAATCTGCCATCACATCCATGCTTTGGCAACATTCTGTGGGTTAAAGCAGTCCTTCAAAGACTTCCCAGTGCCTCAGTCAGCTCTATCAAAAACAGCTTTCATTTGTATGCTCGTCTGCTTTGGTCCCCGAGCTCTTTCAAAACTCTTGAATATCTGTCATAAGCATCGGCCACATTCCCACACGAACCAATCCTTCAATCGATTTCTCATTATAAAAATTCAGACCCTTGATGTTTCACTTGGACCACTGGCATAAACTTGGGTAAAGATGCATGTTCCTCTCTATGAGGATTTACTGGCAGCAAGATGTAGAGTCTTTAAACTGCAAAGAAGTATGACACTCAGATGAATATAAGAAATCAAATCCATCGCATCTCAACTGGCCTTCTTCAGAAGATTAATCATGTCTGGCCTTCAAAAGGACACACAACCCTCTCAAAAAAAGCAGACTGTCACATAATAACTCTCCCTCAAACATGTGTAGCCCTCTTTGATTGCAGATTTGGCTCTCAGTGGCCATGGGGGACTGTAAACAATGAATTGTTAAAGAGCATTAATTTGTTCACAAGCCAGCGGCTCCAAGTTTTATTCACTCCCCTCAAAAAGACACAGACCAGTAAAATCATTCCTTTTGTTCGATTGCTTCCATCTGTTTGCCTTGGATGTCTGCTACTCTCTGTTCATCAAGGTGAAGCCCATCCTTGGCGAAGTTGAGTTGATAAATAGCTTCATAGTGTCTTTTGATGAGGCGGTAAAATGCCCTGCTAGAGACACCGAAGGGCTCCTCAATATGTTATGGATGGTGACTTCCCCAGCTATCACTTGCTTCAATTATTGGAGCAGCAGGAAGGAGTCAATAAAATGTTCGCTCTCCTGAATCTAGCAGAAGTTATAAATGCGTCCTTCAGGTTCAGGTGCCTTGCTCAGAAGACCAGCCCTTTTACTTTACTTTTATACAGACAGTATTGATTGGATTGCCTGCCGGTGTATAGCTCAGTCTGCATAGACGAAGGGTCAAGAGACTCAACAGCAGAGATTTTAAGAACAGATAGGAGAAGACCAGTGGCACAAACATTTGCCTTTAGTGAGTAACAGAAAGCCTTAAGATCAATATCAATCAAACATATTGAGTCAAAGATCCACTTTGTTCAGTCGCTTCTGCAGCAGCAAAATATTTACTGCTGCATAATGCAAGTCAGGAATACTAATCAAGTTTTAAAATGTCAGGCCTACTCCAATAGACTTTTATGATTGACATGAAGAATTTGATGGATTATCAAACATCCCCACAGAATTCTGTAAGCAAATTAGTATGGAGAGAAGCTTGAGCAACTAAAATGGATACAGGTACCTGCAATTCCGTAAATTAGCAGTAGTGAATCATTAAAAATACATGCACAGCTCCTTGTGTATACACAATCACTCCAGTGTAGAACATTAATCTTGAAAGCAGTAGAATAAAAAAGTATTTTTTCAATACTACTGAACTTTCATGAATTTTAAACTAGCTCTCATGCTCCGATTTGTTCTGCACCTACCACTTTTTCTTCTGTAATCTGCGGTGTGAATTTGAATAACAGTGGGTAACAGTGTCAGCCCTGAAAGCTCGGAGCAGTTTTGTCATTTACATGCATAACTGTTCGCTCCCTGTCCAACGGAAGGCGGTGGGGTTTCTGAAAAATCTGTCAGTCATCAAGTATTTAGTGTCAACAACACACCCATCAAGCTAAAACATGTCTGCTGCTAGACTTTTATTTCTTATTTCACTGCTTTCAGAACAACTCTGCTCATCTTTCTCTGAGATCCTGCTTTTATCCTTTCTTTAGCAAATTGTATTTTTTTAATTTTTTAAGGCTGTGATATTTGTGCAATATAATTCTCAAAGATCACCTGTCAATCACATGTTGCTCAGTGATATAATGTCTTGAATTTTATATGGAAAGTGTGTAATCTTGCCATTACTTGTATCTCCTTCCAAACAGGGTCGAGTAAAGCATAATTGACTATCAGGAGCTCAATCCTTTCACAGGAGCCCCCACCCCAACCAGTTCCTAAATAACATAACAAAAAACATACAAGATTAAATATGCTGTCCCAGACAACAAAACCAAGAAAAGAAAATCATAATGAATCACAATTTCATTTGCAAATAGCGTAACCTATATAATTAGCCATTAGTCATACAATGCAAATTAATTTCCAGCACAACAGCATGTTTGGCAGAAAGCGTGAAGAAATTATTAATTTCCACTCCAAAAATTAACCATGAACACACAATTATTCAAAGCTATGTTTTAAAAAAACAAATCCAAATGAAACATTTTACATTGTAAAAGAGCTATCCTTGACGTTCCACTTCCCGGATTGTTCTGTTGCTGCCGGAAACTCCGCCAGATTTCAATCATTTAGGCTGGATATCTGTTGCTTTGGGCTTTCTTTGTGTTGGTATTTTAAACTCTGGTGGAGTTATGAGGACTATGGTTATCTGCTCCTCTGATCTCTGCAGTGTAAATCCAGACAGATAGCTAGACTACCTGTCTAATCTGAGTTTTCTGTTTCACGACTTAAACAACTTTTAAACATATACATGTTCCACCAAAACAACCCAGCTTTTCTCCTTAGCCAATTGTGATTGGTTTAAAGAAATGCCAATAACCAGAGCACGTTTTCCTCCCATCCCCAAATTCTGTGTGGACTAGCCAGACCCTCCTACAGCATGCTTTGTAGGGGGGTCTGGCAAAGTGAGACTACGAAAGATAAAACCTAATGAGAAACATGTCAGTGAGAGCAACATGAACTGTGGGTTATACACAGGTAATTACTTTGCTTAACAAACACTTACCTAGCAACACAACATGGTGCAAAAACAAGCACTATACACGTATACTGACAGAGCAATGTGTATAGTCGTCACAGGAGGCTATGGGTGCAACAGATCACAAAACTCAAAGATCAGATCACAATTTTGAGGTCAGCACAAGAAAGGGGGTGGGGGTTTACATTATTTATTAAAGATGTAACAATAATAACTTATTTCACCAATAAATTGCTGTTAAATGACAAAAACAGATGAGAAAAGGGTATTTTACAATAATTTTGAATGCACCTTGAGGTTTAACAGTTTTGAATAAACGCACCATTTAGTCATGTCTGTGTTGTTTTTCCAACAACATCAGTGCTAGTTTGTGTCTTTAGCTGCAGACTGTTATATGTTTGATGTTGGAATCCTCTACAGTGAAATACAGTACTAGCTAACGGTAGGCTAACATCAACGTTGCCTGCTGCCAAATGTGACGTTAATGTTAACTAGCGAGACTAGTCATTTAAGCACCGGATTTTAACATGCGCGGTTCACATGAACAGAATATTGCGTTGCCTGTATCTTTTCACATCAACCCTCCATAGAGTGTCCATCAACCTTCTTAAAGTAACAGCAACAGTAGAAATGTATTTCACACTATCATTATGGTGAAACTGTTCAGCCAAGTCTCATGGCAATTCGTGAAATGATAACATTATTTAATCTATTAATGTACACGGACATGATTTTCTCATTTTGTTTGTGGTGGTGAGCACGAATTATAAAGTAATGTATTGCAATGGGAAGCACCTTTCGTGATAAAATTACGGAGTAGTATTGAAAAGCCAAAAATCTGCGTGAGGAGGTTGGTTGAGGTGGTGGATGGGTCAAACAATGCAGACTGGGGTGAATGTCCTGTGTTGTTTGACCCATGTGATGTGCAATGAGGTGCAGTCAGGGTAGGCAAGCTAGGCACTGCCTACCCTGACCAAATTCAAGCATAAAAATGTTTATTAAATAAATGTTTTTAATAAGCTTGTATTAGTATTTTTACGGTTTACTGTAAATGTAGCAGTTACGCATAATCAAATAGAAAAAATGGTAGAATAAGCTGTGCCTTTACTGTCCATTCAAGCGATAAGCCGAAGTTGCGCATGCGCACTTTGATCCTGTATTCTTTAACATGTACGGCAAAAAGCACAACTCTGCTGTGCCTTTGCACGTAAATGTGTTATGCCAGTAATCATCTCCGTTACATATCAAACATGGACCAATTAAAATCGAGATATCACTGGCCTTTTGCGTAGCTCACGTCATTACACCAGCTAAGTTGTAAGCGCAATCCCCGGGAAATTCAAAGTCAAAATGACACCAGCGGTGTCCGCCAATTTCACAGCGGGGAGGAATTTCTCTAAACTCGATTTTAATTTAAAAAAAAGAACTAATAGCAAGATGGAGGTCTACGCCAGCCTTAGATGGAGGTCTACGCCAGCCTTAGATGGACTACTGCAGCAAAAGGGACAAAAACTGGTCCGATCGTTTCAAACTGACTGGTTTGGAAGAAAAGATGTTGCTACGTGGCTGTGCTAACAGTCAGCGGCGGGACCTCTACAGGGTCCTGGGATCTGAACAGTCAGCGGCGGGACCTCTACAGGGTCCTGGGATCTGAACAACCTGCCCGCAGCTTTAACCACGCAGGAAAAACCGTCAGCTCATATAATACCGGCAACTACAGCTTCGCACATTTTCCACCCTGAAACGGATCCAAACATCCTGTCGGAACCGGACCGGGCCAGCACATCTTTCAGCCCTTGTCATTCTGTCAATTGCGAGTCAGAGACTATGCAAACTGACGGCCCGTAAAGACGAGTTTTACAACGCAATGATCGACGTCTTCACGAGGAAAGAGCGTCGGATGGATTCTAGTACAAATAATCTACCGATTGGTGAGTCAGAAACTATTTTGGGCTTAGTGCAAGCCATTTGCCTTCATATTCAGTTGAGCAGTGTGTGTTTTCATTGTTGCTGACTGGGACTGACAAACATAATTTGCCGCTGTGCAATAATTGGAACAAAGATGGTTTCATAACTTGCATTCTGATGCGGGACATTAACTTGTGTGTGTGTGTGTGTGTGAGAGAGAGAGAGAGAGAGCGAGAGAGAGAGAGAATATATGTCACCCAGAGTATTTGTCTGAAATCTTAACTTTGCGGGAGCACAACTGTCATTGCGGTCTTCAAATTAGCGAGTTTTAGAAGTCCTAAGGTCCAGGTATAAACGGTGTGGTGATTAGGCTTTTGCAGTTGCTGCCCCGAGTCTCAGGAACAAGTCCCCCCCCCACCCTCCCGATATTCGCACTGTTACAGATGTCGCTCTTTTCAGATCCAAACTCAAAACATATCTGTTCAGTCTGGCTTTTAATATGTAGCAGCAGTGTGACGACTTCATTCTTTTGTTTCTTTGTAACCTTTTCTGATTTTACTGTTTTCTATGTTCATAGATTGATTGGAAATGTCTTGCTATCGACCGTGCGTGTGTGTTGTGCTTGTGCGTAACATTTAGCCTACTGTTTTGATTGAGTATTAGCCTAAACAATAAATTAGGTAATCTGGCTTTCATAACTCAGTGCCTAGCCTCTTACTGACATCACCGCACGTCACTGGTGTTGCATCTCCCCGTTGCCGTTGTTCATTTCATGGTGAACACCACTAAATAAACGAGAAAATCATGTTACTAGTGACAAATTAATGAATCAAAATAACGTGACCATTTCACAAACTTTGCAATTAATCCGCGCTCGAATTCATTCCGAACTGTGAGTGTTGATCCAAACGGAACAAATAAGGTCCGTCGCACCACTACAGGAAACATATGGTAACCTACAAGAGATGAGGCTGGTAAAAAAAACATATTGTAGAATCCTCTCTGAATACCATGCAACTTTCAGTCCAAAGTCTTCCTATCCACTGCTCCCTTCTCCTCTCTCTCTGCCTGGTCAGGACTTTTTCTCTGTTTGATGTCTGCATTGACAACTGATGTGACACATTAAGGTAAAACTTAGAGTAACCGCAGGAACTGCTATTAATGGACAACATAAGTTCACAAGGATTCATGTTAAAACACAAAAAAATGCTAAATCATCATGGTATGTTTAGAGCAAAACAGGCAGTGGCTTATATAGTCTGGATCGACGACAATTCATTTACTGGATTCTTCCTTGTCAAAATGTTTTTCTGATGCAAACGTTGCCTTGTTGCATATATCGCCGTGGCTTGCTGGTCTGGTGATCATCGGGGGGGAGACTGGTCAAGGTCCGTGACTGGCTGGAGACTGGTGGTAGAGATGGCTGGGTCCAAGGTAAGGTTGAGCTGGCAGGAGTTTTTGAGGGCGAGTATTTTTGGAACACGGAAAAAACAAATGAATTCATGGTAAGCAACAGCACTGGAAGTAAGTAACAATCCGGCAGGGAGAGGAAGGTCACACTCTTCTTTAAAGGAGGATGATGAGCGGATGAATTCCAGGTGCGCTGATATGGAGGTTGGGGGATGATAGATGCCAGGTTTGGGAAGAGAACAGCAGGAGGGGGCGTGGCCACACACTGTGAAGAATGTCATTAAAGGAAAAAACAAAACACACCAGCCACACTGAGGGCACCACAAAATGAGGAAATAAAGCAAAGTCACATTCACACCCACACCAGACAGTCGGCGGGGCGGGACATTTGGCCTATACATGGTCACCCTATAAAACACTTTGAAACAAAATGCAATAAAGTCATAAATCTATTACAAATGGGACTGGGGAAAGACAAACAACATTAATTGACACTTCTAGGGTGATATGAGGTCAACAATGTAGATTATGGTTGCATAATATATGCAGCAGCAGCACTGACATCACTGTAAAAAGTAAATTGACTACAACATAAAGCAGAAGGGGCTATTAAGTCAAGAACCATGAGGCTAATGCATTAGGCATAGATGCTCACAAGTCTCTGAGCTAGAGTGCATGTCAAGTTCCACGTCTGTGAACGGAAGTCCAAGTCAAGTCTCAAGTCGCTGAGCTAGAGGCCAAGTAATGTTTCATGTCTTTAAGGTAGAGTTCAAGTCAAGTCTCAAGTCTCTAAGCTAGAGTCCAAGTAATGTTTCTTGTCTTTAAGCTAGAGTCCAAGTCAAGTCTCAAGTCTCTGAACTAGAATCCAAGTTCTCAAGTCCCTGAGCTAGAGACCACGTCAAGTGTCAAGTCTCTGAGCTAGAGTCCAAGTCAAGTCTCAAGTCTATGAGCTAGAAACCAAATCATGTCTCAGGTCTTTGACACATGATTTATGTGTATATATACTAGCATGGCTATTTATGTACATATATCGTGTTTGGTATCTAGTCAGTGTAAACAAGCTATTGCAATATGATAAAAAAAACACCAACAATGCTTTACTTTCAAGTTAATAACTCTTTTTGCCTTGTTTTTTGCTGAATCATAATGACAGACTTTGCCTCCCTTTGTGCAGGCTCCGTGGGGCCATCAGAACAAATAGGCCTACAGTAAATGTTATACATCACAGCGCCATAATTAACATTCTCCCAATTAGTGAATACTGCAAATCTTCACATTGTAGCTAAATTCAAAACACTATTGCTGCCAAATAATGTGAAATATTCTGTAAGTCCACAAAAATATTTACACGCTGCAGTTCACTTCCTTATGATAGAGAATCATCAATTATTTGTTATTTACTGGCTGGATTAACTGCCAAATGCTTAAAATTGTTCAGTTCTTAAACAGTGTATAACTAACGACAGCTTATAAACAACTGTAAGTCAACATATTGAAATTCTTTTTATTAGGAATAACCCCTTGAAATGTAGCATCTTGTTTTCAATCCCCCTGGACTCTCAAACCCAGTTTAATGTTAACTAAATAAGGTTACATGATTAACAATAAACCTGCTTGCAGCCAATGTTAATAACAGGACGTAAATCGACTGAGTGAATCAAAATTTTGGCAAACAAACCCTCATTCATCTTTTCATAACTAGTGAACGACGGTCGGAGTGAACCTTCTGTAGGTCGTAGCTAAAGCAAGAAGTACACTAACACTAGATGAACAATGCTGAGCTAAACATGTTTCCCTATCAGGGTGCGTTTTCATGTGCCTGATGAAATTAGATGTGGTTGAGACAGAATCCATTATCTTGATACCACATGCATTCAGTCAGTCGGCCACCATAAAGCTGCGTGCAATAGAACTAGCATAGCCAAGTGTGCTGGCAGCCTTTCTACCTTGACAACTAGAGTGATTCATCTATCTGTATTTTAATAACATTAATGTAAAGCATTCATGAGCTCACTACAGACTGAATCACTATCGTGTCATATGAGTTGGCAATAGTAGAATATCAGATGTTTATTTATATGGAAATATAATGAATTATTAGTTTTAATTGGGACTTTGCATTCCCTTCACACTCTCCCACTCACTCTGCTGATGTCTTTCAAACAGTTCATTTGTGAGGCCATCGGATATCTTATTGATGCACTATTAGTACCACTCTGCTTTGAAAACAAAGCCATCTCAGCAGATAAATATGCAACGAAAGAAATCATTAAGCTGCCCAGCCAAGCTAGACTGCCACAAAGTTCAGCAAAGTGCAACAGCAGTCAAGCCCATGTGTCTATAAAATCCCCTGGATCAATGAATGAAATCAGAGACCAATCCCAATAGGAATAGCACTGCTGTTTGGCAAAAAGTAAGTCACTGGGGCGAAATTGATTATTTGACAATCCTGCTTAACTCCCCACGTCAAGCCAAATCTTATGGATTATCTTTACACTCATGGACAATCACTCACACAAATAGTGTGCTGGCCAGCTTGTCGATCAGTAACAGTTATGTCTAGGACAGCAGATAACACAGCTGCAGTGGACCACTGGTGGCCAACAATCTGATTTCTACATGTTAATTAAATCACAAACAACCAGCTTAATCCACAATATCAGCCTCCTTTCAGTCCCTCCAATGCACATAACACAGCCAGATTTTTAACAACTGAGCAATTAACTTTACTATCTTTCTTTTGAGCCAACATCGATTGTTGTATGAGTTCCCCGTTTGCCTTGCATATTCTCACAGAATCCATATTGCTTCTAAGACAAGTAAAAAAGGACTCAGTCTCAGAACAGACAGTTGGCTTGGGTACCAGAATCCTGAACGTTTTTCTTTGACTACAGTATAGCCTTAACAGTTGAATACCAACTATGCAAGCATCCAATGTTGATATTGTAATGGAAGGCAATGCAAAATAGGCCCTGATGAGGGAACTCTGTTACGCTAAGAACAGAAAGACTAAAATGCAAGGCTCCAAGGAATGCAAATGGATTTATTGACTGAGAGGACAGGGTAAGTGGGAAGGCAGACCCACAGGGACGAAGAGACGGTGAAGCATGGGGAGTCTCGAGGGTGCAAGATACTCGGGGGAGCGTGGGAGAGTCAGGAGCGTGGAGCCGAGAGGAAAAGACACTGAAGCTGGGAGCGGAGATGAAGACAGGCTGAAGCAGGGTGCCGTGGGAGGGGGACCGAGAGGTGAAGCCAGCTGACCGGAGACAGACAACAGGAGCAGAGGTGATAACTGCGGGGAAGAAACAAAAAACGTAATTAAACATTAACCATGGAGCACTCGAGAGACCAAATCTTGTAGAGAGTTTGACCAGTGTGATTGGAGAAACTTTGCTTGGATCAAGCGAAGAGTGGTTGGAGAGTTGGAGTTGATATACTGTAGTTGATTGGCGATGGCAGGCAAGTGTGAGCTGCGGGATCACATGATTATGGATGAGACTCAGATGTGCGTTGTCAGCTGGCTTCAGCAGGAGGGAGTGTGAGGGAAAAAAGGAAAACAGCAGGGACAAACAGGGCTGGCCAACAGAAAACTCACAGCCAACCGGACCCCAATCATAACAAACTCAATAATAACAAGTTATTGGATGGAAGGCATTTATAAATATGACCATTTAATTACTTGTGTTGTTGCACTGTAGCTACCAATGGCAGCATTGCAAGTCAGGATATTTCATCCATTCTTTGGCCTTTATGCCCTCCAACTCCAAAAGTTTCTGGTAGGTCATGTTCCTCACAAACTTCTGACAACTCTCTTTTGGATTGTTAGCTTATTCCTCATGTCAAAGCTTTCAGCTCAATGATATTATTTGACTTCCATGCTGCCACTGCTTTCTTTAAATCCTACCGAAGATTTTCAATGGGATTCAAATCCAGGGACAGAGATGGCCACTCAAGGACGAACAGTTCATTTTGTTGATTTGGATGGATGCTTGGGTTCATTGTGTTGCTGGAAAGTGAAATGATTACCGAACATTAATTTACACACCGGGAGCTTCAAAATAGCCTGGTATTTCAGAGAATCCAGTCATATGTTCAAGTTTACCACTTACACTCCACATGAGGACGGATCCACCTCTATGACTGTTGGCGTAGGGTTCTCCTTGTCATAGTCTCTGTTTACACATGTGAACATTTTTATATTTTATATTTATTTATTATATTTAATAATGGTTTTCCACTTGATTGAAAAAAAGTTCAGACATTTTTTAGAACATGATAAAGGTTCATTAAAATATACATATAAGAACATATTATTAAATTTATTTGGGGCATTTTTTTGACAGGACAGATGAAGACATGAAAGGAGAGAGAGAAGGGGAATGACATGCGGCAAAGGGCCGCAGGTCGGAGTCAAACCCCGGCCTGATGCGTTGAGGAGTAAACCTCTATATGTGGTCCCCCGCTATACCAACTGAGACATCTGGGCGCCCACAGTTATTTTTTTAAATTAATTTTCAAATGCTTTAAAAACCAAATTTAAATCAAATTTACTGTATCAGTTTGGTCATTTTCTCAGTCTCAAACTTAACCATGTACAGTAATATGCTATGCTACTTCAGTACACTTTAGGAACAAATATGACTGCGACCACTACAGAAAGTTGCAGATGAACAATAAATGCTGTATTTTCCCTAAAAACAATTTAAAAATAAATAAATACATATTAAAAATATGTCATCTGATTATTACAGGCAGTTAAAAAGTAATAATTTTATTTCAGTAATCTCCTAAAATATGTTACATGTAAAAAAGTGTTTGTTTGAGCCAGTTGAAGGCACATGTGTGTGCATGTGATCAGCATGGTAACCTACCACCTCCGCCTCAATCTGAGTCAGGAAAACCCTGGACATCCTTTGCAAGTAGTTCCACTCTGTGAAGAAGTAATGTGTCCGAGAGACTTTCTTAATGGGTGAAGCAGAAAAAACTGCATGCATCTTTGCAGTGTCTGCCTCAGTGAAAGGTCTCATCTGTCTGGGTTGTGTCCAGATTACATGCAGGGATGTTATTATGGCTCTCTATTGTTTAGCGCAAAAGCAACGTTATGTGTCACTTTACTCAGTAAGAAAGGTGCTAGCGGTCCCTGTTATTCCTTCTACTTTCCTCCGAGTTCTCAGGAAAACTGGCAGAAAGTAAGCCATGATTTGAGATGTAGCGCCTCTTCACATTGTATTCTTTCATCACAGCAATGCATTTGTTGCACAATAAACCCGCCATAGAGGCTGGTGGTAAATAAATGTCAGTCCATCAGCTCTGGAACTGGCGATTTTCACAATCAACTATGTCTTGTTGTTGTTTGCTATTGTGAGTTTCTCAGTGGCCTGCCATCCCAGAGTGCAATGTGAGGCTTGACTGAGTGACTGGCAGGTGTGAAGCAGGTGTAATTATGTTGCAATCAGAGCACATACCTGTGTAACCTAACCAAACCAAACCTAATCCAATGAGGTAGCTCAGAGACATGTGCCTTAGTCTTTTTTTATCATATCACACACATGCCAGCCTGATTTACAGGCAGCATTTTGCGTGACAAATCCAAAAGGACTGCCAGTTTGAGGGGGTGCTAGTGAATATAGGACTGCATTAGGCTGTGTTTGCTTCTGCATATTTCAGCGGTCTCCAGTGACGCTGCATTGCTTACAGTAACTCAGCATCACCTGCCATGGCAGTGACAATAGACAGAAGCACATATTTCATGCAGAAACACTGAAAAATGAAAAATAAAGTAGCCCCTGTACTTCTTATGATTTATGCTGACGGGCCTCTGGGAGACTAAATTACACTGTGTCAAATGATTTGCTTGTTTGTCAAAGAAATAGTATCCCGCTATCTATTCTAACAATTCTTTCAGCAGTATTGCTAGAGAAAATTGTTACAATATTTCAGCAATCTGGTTACTGTGTGGAAATACAGCTGGAAAGAGAGAGGGATTGGCTGGATTTCAACAGACAAGTTTTGTTGTGAGCAGTGAGAAAGAGAGCACAAGATGAATATGCCAGCGGCTCCAACTCCAGGGACCTGGTGGAAGAGGATGGCATATTTAATGCCAGCATTTTCATGCATTTTTATTCACCACCAGCATCTGTTGTATTGCATACAAAGCAACCCCCCCAGTCATATTAATCCACATGTAAATTTCAGTGTCAGTTTTCTTTCATAGGGACTGCATACTGTATAGACTGGGATTTGCAATGACTCCAAAAAGAGAATGGTGAAAGTGAGAGTGAACATAAAAATATGTCTGTGTGTGTGTGTCTTGGGGATTTAAAAGAAAAAATAATATCCTACAATGCTGTGCTGGATAGCAATGTTTAAGATGAACAGTTTAAAATGTATGATGCACCTGAGATGGAAGTTGGATGGATGGAGGGATGGGATGGCGTTGGGAGTGTGGTGTCAGTGCTGCAGAGCAGACGAAGGCCCGCTGCCTGCTAATGAAGCCCTAAATCGCCTTTGATGAGTTGACGGCTGCTCCGTCCTCATGCTGGAACCTTCTCAGTCATGGTTTATCTTTCTTATGGTAAATGACGCTCCCACCCGAGAGAGATGGATGAATGGGCTGACTTTTTCTGACATTTAATTGTGTTGCTGTTTGGCATTATAATCGCCACTGGACATCTGATATCAACTCAGATCTCTTTGACAGCAATGTCCGATAAGGATTCATCTTATTGTATTCAATCATATTGTTTTTTTAAACATGGTAAAAAATGTCTTGTGTGTGTTTTATGACTCCAGGTGGCTAAAATAATGCAAATGTAAAAACAAAATTAAGAAATTATTTTTATTGGTAATTTGTTGCCATACGGCAACAACCCGCATTTGTGAATGTGCCAAAAATTCCATTATTTCTTTAAAAACATGCTTTTATTGAAACAATTACCAAAGAAATTCAACTTATATTTATTAAAATGTATAGCCCAATGTGTTACAGTAAAATGAGTTTAGTTTGAATGAATTGAATTGTAGTGTGCAATGATTATTAATAATAACACTGTAATAAGACTGTTATATACACCTGAAAGAAGACGCACATACAATTTATTCCAGTTTTGGAGCATTTTCTTCTCACTATGCCTTTACACCCTGGCAAAAGAGTTGAATTATAGGTTTAATTCAACATTTTCAAAGCCTTTAATTATGAAATTCTACTTCTTGCTACTAGTATACAATATGACTTGGTTGGCAGTCAAGGAGTGGTGTATTTCTCTGTGGAAAAGGTGGCGAAAGCAATCCACTGGCTCTAATATTTCAACAGATTCTGGGAGAGAGCCTTTTCAGGATGGCACGGGGGGGATTGTTCTATTTGAGTACCAACAGAGTTTTTTTGCCTTCTGGAATTCTGGTAAATCATTCATCACTGGCTCAACTGGGGAATTAAGCAACCATAATTGAGGTGACCATACACACAAGCTAACATACAGACACATGCACATGTGCTTTCTCTTTCTCTTGCTCTCGCATCTCTCTACTCACACACACACACAGTCTTGACAAATAACTATCTAACACCATTATCTGCTTCCTCTGATACTGCCTCTGGTTCTGTGTCTGTGCCTGACTCTGAACTCTCATCAAGGTTGATGTCGACATCATTGGTCACTAGCTCATCCTCACTCTCCTCTCTTGGAAGAGCTACATCTGCCACGTTACCGCTCCCTCGCCCATAGAAGAAAACTGGTTTGCATGGATGAAAATCAACAGATGCAAGTTGACTGAAGGGACAAAATAAGCAGAACACACTGACTACACTTACAATTATTGAACTATATGGCCACTGAAAAAATATTTCTGATACATATTGTTCTGTAGGAAATCCCTATTTAAACTAGAAGGGTATACTATACAGATTTTTCCTTCTTTTAGAACAGGGTAAGCTCAGACAGTTTGGACTTACATCAGCTGTTTAGGTTTAATTACTAATGTTAACTAGCATGTTAGTTAGCAGTAATTAGCCTGTGCCTATGTCATGTCCTTACATACTGTATACCTACGCTCTCCGTCTTTGCAAGATTAGGAATGATTGAGATTTCTCTTGGCACAGCTACCAGAAGACTTACAACTTTCAGACACGTTGCTCACATCTATGTCGTCAAGCTCAGTTGGATGCGGCACAGTAACACTCAACCATCACCGGAAAAGTGCTTCTAATTTCCTTCACTGGTCTCTGTCCCAAACATTGAGATATGTTGGTCCATTTCTTTAACTGTCTATGTCTTTAGTGTGGCACATTGTGCAGAAATAAGGCGGGCAAACAGGATTTCCTGGTTATGTGATGTTATCAAATATATGACATTTTAAAATAAAAGACCCATTTACACAATATAGCCATATAGCAACACCATACAATAGAGGGTTTTAAAGCTTCACGTCTAATTAGCTGTTTAATAATGGGATTGCAAATGCTGACTTTAAGCAGGCCTGCCTGTTCTCAATTAAAGAAATTCTAAGTTTACTAACACAGATTTAATCGACAAATCTGTGCGCTTTGCGTGGTTGTTACTAGAAGAGCAGATATAATTGCAGTCCACTTTTTTAAAACTGAGTTTCTCCACAAACAAGTGCCACTTTAAATTGTGTAATTACCAGAGATATGCCCATATGTTTCTTGGAAATAAGTCATTCAGCATGAAAAAGCATAAAAAACGACGACTAAGACCAAAATGACAGATACGTTGACTAATCAACTCAGAAAGGACAGACCTAAGACAGACAGTTCAACAATATTCAAGTTTTGGCCAGCATTATCAAGAGATATGTACAGTAAGGATGGGACGTTGCTGATCTCAACTGAGGAGGTAATAGGGCGGTGGAAGGAGCACTTTGAGGAACTCCTAAATCCAGCTAACACGCCCTCTATAGTAGAGGCAGAGCTGGAGGATGATGGGGGATTGTTGTCAATTTAGTGGAGGTGGGGAGGTGTTGCAGTTCTGTGGACTGGGGATCTTATTGCTGCTTTTTGCAGATGATGTGATCCTAATGGCATCATTGGCCTGTGACCTTCAGCACTCACTGGATCGGTTTGCAGCCGAGTGTGAAGCGGCTGGGATGAGGATCAGCATCTCTAAATTTGAGGCCATGGATCTCAGCAGGAAACCGATGGAGTGCCTTATTCAGGTAGGGAGTGATCCTTACTCCAAGTGAAGGAGTTTAAATACCTTGTGGTCTTGTTCGCGAGTGAGGGTACAATAGAGCGAGAGATTGGTCGGAGAATTGGCGCAGCGGGTGCGGTATTACATTCAATTTATTGCACCGTTGTGATGAAAAGAGAGCTGAGCCAGAAGGAAAAGCTCTCAATCTACCAGTCAGTTTTTGTTCCTACCCTCATTTATGGTCACGAAGGCTGTGTCATGACCAAAAGAAGGAGATCCAGGGTACAAGGGACCAAAATGGGTTTCCTCAGGAGGGTGGCCCGAGTCTCCTTTAGAGATAGGGTGAGAAGCTTAGTCATCCCTAAGGAACTCAGAGTAGAGCCGCTGCTCCTTCGTGTCAAAAGGAGCCAGTTCAGTTGGTTCGGGCATCTGGTAAGGATGCCTCCCTAGGGAGGTGTTCCAGGCACGTCCAGCTGGGAGGAGGCCTGGGAGACGCAGGACTAGGTGGGGGTCGCCTGCTGGAGCTTCTGCCCCTGCGACCCGATACCGGATAAGCGGATGACGATGGATGGATGGATAGATGGATATCAAGAGAATACAGACGTTGCCACTGTTGGCTGGAACACACCATTTATACACAAAGTGATCTCTCCTCTTGGCTCTCTTTCTCAAATGGAAAGAGACAGGATAAGTGGGGAAAACTGTGGTAATTGTAGCCTATATATGTGTGTGTCTGTATCTCCGTGTGCCTGATCATGTGTCTTGCTGTGAAAATTTAATTCATAGTCTTTATTGATCCCCTATGGCGAAATTGCAATTTATTACACACTATACATGTACTAATTGAGAGAGTACAGAGTGAGTGTGCTGCCAGTGCTGGACCAGCGGCTGTTCAAGAACTCTCTCCGGCTACCAATCCACACTTTGGACTCAAACTAGCGACCCTCCAGTTCCCAACCCAATTCCCTACGGACTGAGCTATTTCCACCCCTTAAAAGACAGACATTTTACCATGACCCTGGCTGTTTTATTTTTAAATGTGTTTTATTTTTGTTAAGTATCCGGCTGCACTGTGGTCTTCCTGTGTGTGATTACCTGCCTGGCTCGACACATGTCCTCGTATCTGGCACAAGAAATAGAGGAGACGCCGAAACGATTGCAGGCCAACGCGGACGCTATGCGCCTGGTGTGTTATTGAATTTCATAAATCCACACCAAAATGATTTATATTTTTATTCAGGAATTATATCTGTCTGTCATGTAAACCCGAAAATAAAAATAAAAATCATTAAAATCATGAACTCAAGTGTCATTATGAAACAAATAAATTAAACACAAAGAGTTGGTCTGTACAGTTGTGCTGTTAGTTATGTGTAGTCCCCCCCCCACTAACTCCTTCCTACATACATTGCAAAACACTTTGTTTGCATCCATAAAACTGCAGTAATCCAGGGGTATAGCCTTACCCAGTCCTCACAGTACCTGCAGAGATGGGTTCATCGGGTCCCGGGACACCAGTCTGAACCTTCATTTCAACAATGAATGAATGAAAAATAGCAATGTGTGTTATCAAAATTCGCGCCAGCCACCTACATATGGCCTATTTTGCTGTCAATGAGCAGCCGATTGGAGCTAAATGCAGGACGACTCAATCATAATGAACAGTTTTTAATGTTCTATCACAGGGGTCCCCAAAACTTTCAGCCCACGACCCCCCAAAGTAACGGTGACCCCCCCACTATAAAGGTATATAAACATTGCGCAAAACCGCGCACGCACTATAGGAGTATCCAAACACGAGCATTGACAACACAAAATAACACAACAGCCATAACATTATTTTACAGTAATTTACTCATTACTTTAATTTGAACTTAACCTCACCTAAAGAGATGGATGTGCAACATGTTTGGAGCACAGCAAGTCCAATCTTGGTTTAATGTTGGAGACCGCTACTCTGAGCTCATCCTCCACATTCAATCGCGATCTGTATTTATTTTTAAGGTACATCAGTGCCGAGAAAGTCTTGTCGCGCAAGTAGATAGTGCCAAACGGCATCAGCACATCCAAAGCCGCCCTGGGTAGCTGTGGGTATTCCCTCTCAACTGAAATCCAAAACTCAGCCAGCGTCTTAGAATTAAACGCCGTCTTCAAGGTTCGGTCGCTTGACAGTTCAACCGATGCGTCCTCCAGCTCGGATGTCAGATGATTTGCCCTCAATTCAAATCAAAAGAGCTGTTCCCTTTTTATTTATTTGCTTGGTTTTATTTTAAATGTAGCCACTAGTTTTATCTTGTGTTAAAATCATGGCTAACATATGCTATTTCTAATCGTTTTTAAATTTTATTTTATTTCTGGAAATCAACTTGCGACCCCCCCTCTCTGGCTTGCGACCCCCCTTTGGGTCCCGACCCCCACTTTGGGAATCACTGTTCTATCAGACTAGAACTACTCGACAGTCTGCTCTTGAGACTTTGCTCGAATTTTTGGGACAATTAGGGCAGGATTCAGGATTCCGGACAACTGCTTGGATTTTGGGAAATGTTTTGGGACATCTGGTCACCATACTGGCAGACACCTCACAAATAACCTCAGAATAATTTTCTGGTTACAGTAACTAGGTCAATGGCTTTTACTGTGTCTGTTTCTCCATAAGTTTTACAAAATATAAAGGCCAAACAAATAAGATTAATATTTTAGCATGACAGTCAAATGGGTTTACAATTCTGAGTATCGTTTTGGTGTTGAGTGTCACAGACACCCCGACGCAGAACTCAGAAAGGGTCACGACGCCGAATAGGCCAACGGCGTAGAAGCCTAAAGCAGCCTTAATGGACGGTGTTCAGAACTCATCCTATCCACTTATGTTTGTTGTAGTGAGGGCAGCTTGAGCTTATAAATGAAAAGTAATAATAATGTGGTGAAAAAGGATTATTGTTGTTTTCTTATGTCCTCAGGCATCAGGTTTGCTTGTAGAGCCCAAGGCAAGAAACCTGCGCTTTACTGTTTTCAGAAGGAGATAAAAGAGAAGTAATATAGACTCAGGCCTATCCACAAACCACTTTAAAGTTTAAAAGTATTAATTTTTTATTTGGATTCTTGTGAAGAGCCTCGCTGCTCTAAGGATGAAAATAAACAATATGTTGTTTTAACATCTCTACCTCGAGAGGATTTGCAACGTTCTAACACAATCTAATTTAAGTGGTTGATTTTAATGATTCCCACTACTAATGCAATGAAAATGTTTACAAAACCTTCACAATGTTGTTCCCTAACCTGAACTATTAGTCCATTTTATTCATTTAGCCCAAAATCACAAATTTGTCTCAAAGGACTTTACAGTCGGGCGCCTGGGTAGCTCATCTGGTGGAGGATTTGTCCTTGGCACGGCAGCCGTGGGTTTAGCTGTGTGTAGTTCCCCCCCCCCCTCTCTTCGCTTTCAGGTCTAAGTTGTCCTGTCAGAAGTAGGGGCCTGGAAGGCACAGAAAATAATCTTTAAAAAAAACTCAATTCAGATAAGGGAAAAAACCTTTTCATTTAAAGAGCAGACTTCAGGAAGAGCAGCATGGGAGGGATCCCCTCTTCCAGGACAGGCAGGCAATAGATTCTGTGTGTACACAGTAAACAGAAATAACAATAGTAAAATTACAATGTGACAAAACAGAATGACAACATTATATCATCACAATATAAAGAATATAAGCAACCAACTTTGTGTAATTGCTACACAATCTCCTCTCCTCCTCCATGGAAGGAGGACACCATTCATACAGAGGGACAGACCAAGGACAATGCTTCCTCGTATCCTTCTATCTCTTCCTGTAATCCCAGACACACTGGGCTCTGTGGGGACATGCCATCACTTCCAGGACTTCTTGTTTGTCTTTATACTGAACATAGTTCTTAATGGCCTTGGCTGTATGTTTGGGGTCATTGTCCTGCTGCAGAATGAATTTGGGGCCAATCATACGCCTCCCTGATGGTACTGCATGATGGATAAGTATCTATCTTTATTTCTCAACATTGAGGACACCACTAATCCTGACCAATTCTCCAACTCCATTTGCAGAAATGAAGCCACAAACTTGCAAGGAACCTCCACCATGTTCACTGTTGCCTGGAGACAGTATTATCTTAGTGCTCTCCAGCCCTTCGGCAAACAAACTGCCTTCTGCTACAGCCAAATATTTCAAATTTGGACTCATCAGCCCAGACACTTTCTGCACTTACTGCGGCGTCTTTTGTACACTGTTTAAATGTATATACACTATATACAGTATGATGTGTTGGAAATAAAACACGATTTAAATAGAAAGTTAACAACAAATTAAAACCCACGTGATGTGTGTATTGTGATCTCTCATGTTTTTTTTTTATTTATTTAGTCAAAATGTGATATTTCACTATTTCTCTAATTTAATCTCATAAATAACATGTTAAGCAACAGTCAGTTTTGATAGACTGATCATGCTTTACAGCACCACCATCAAGCCAGACTTACATTAGAATTATAAATTTGCTGTGAAACATGCAGAGAAGAAAAATGCATAATCAAAAACCAGGGCATGAAGGGCTTAATAATATGCCGCGGCCCCAAATTGGCCCTTTTTAAATGGCAAAATGTCAGGACCTATACCATATTCTATATTTTCCAGCTTCAAGCTTTTCCAAAAGTATAAATAATGCAAACAATTACAGAGAATTGCAGGTAAGTAGTACAAGTTAAATGTTTTTCATACTTGCACATCATAACATAAGTGTCAATGCCATTCTATCAGCTCAGATGTTTATGCTAATATATGTGTGTAGTGTGTATATGTAATCAGTTGATGACATAAATATCGCTCGTCGTCTGTGTGGAGTCTTTGCAACAGTCATTGTAAACTTGTACTAAGGAAGATTAAAAATATTGTGAGTACTGATGGTAGGGACAAAATGAGGAGTGAATGGGGAGTCAGAAAACTGGATGGAAATGAGAAGCATACTGTAGATATGATTCATTATAAAGCCTGAATAAGATAAAATGCTGACTAAGGAAGTGTTTGGACTGAGAAGAATAAAGGGTGGGCAGTTGGGGTCAAATGTACACTGATGGATCAGGTGCATATGTAATGCCTGGGTGGACATATTCCAGGACCATTTAACCAACCTTCACTATATTAGGGTGACCATATTTTGATTCCCAAAAAAGAGGACACTCGACCCGGCCTCGAAACACAAATTGAGACAGGCTACTCAGAGGAACATGCTGTATGGTACAAAAATAACTTATGGAATAAAATCAAATCTGTAACAACCTGTAACAAAATAGCTTTTTTTCTAAATATGACATATTCCAGGACCATTTAACCAACCTTCACTAAGTTCACAGACACTTTGGAGCTTCAGTTCAAATCAAAATTATCCACATATTCCATATAGGTTTGACCCTATTCATAAGTTTTAAATTGTGCCCCTACTTATACTCTCTCTCTTTGTGATCAATAATTAAGTTGTCCCAGCAAGTCAAAAACTGTACCACTCAATGGAGCCATTAACAAAGGTTTCTCTGTTCAGAGCAGAGTATTGCTATGTGCATAATGGTCCTGCTGAATCTTAATGCAAGGACAACTCAGATCTATATGCATCAAGTGGAAGATGAGCACAGTATTAGAAAAGCCTCCACCAACAGCAGGATAGTGGAACATGTTACAAACTGACATTCAGCAGTGAACCACAAGATAATAGTGCTGCTACAATTTTACCTTTGTCATAATTGTAAATTTGGCTGTAGCTAGTGATGGCCCTCTTTATTTCCACACAAAGGTAAACCTGCAGTGGAACCAAGCTGTGACTTCAACCGGGACAGACCTTAGAACCCAGACCAACATTTCCTCACATCAACCATTGCAACAACACAATCAAATATCCTGGCCGGAAACCTTGCTTGTGTTGGGAACAATTTTCTGTAGCAAATATCAGGGTTGTTACTTTTAAATTCACTGTTTAAGAGCTTGGAAGCCGTGCTCACACATGACGTCCCCTGCTAAGCAGAAGTACGTACTCATTCGCTGGCATTGTCTGCAAAGTCTGAGCTATAGCTAGTTGTGTGTTTCTCTATTGTCACAGATGTGTTTTGTTCTGGTTCTCTCAAACTAAAAGTACGCTCATCGCCATTGACAAACAGAGAAAGACTGTACGGTGGCCTTGAAGGTCAAAACACAAAAGTATTTCAGAAAACAAAACAACATTTCACAAAACACAACAGCAAATCAAAAAACAAAAGAACATTTGGTGAGACCCAAACCAGAAAAGGAAGGTGCCTATTGGACAATGATCCCTCGTTTTTGATTGGATGCACTGGCTGTTAGTCTCTGTCAAATGGTAGTTCTTCTTCTTATGGATTTACAGTAAGGCAGACTGGGTGCCTTGAAGGCTCAGGGATAGATAGATAGATTAGTTTTAAACTTTTGTTTGACTTTGTGTCTTTTTTCGCAGGAGACCTGTAGCTGCCTACACACCTGAAGCAGATTCAGCCCTGCTTCAGTCCTGGAAGTCCTGGAAGCCCAGTCTGCCTGCATGAACCTAAGTGTTGTTTTTGGCCCTGCCTCCCACCTGTCTGCCCGCTCTCAGTCCCAGAGGATTCCATAGCACCATTTTTCACTTGTATTCAATAAATCTCTATTCCTGTTTCCCAACCTCCTCCGTGTGACAGTGTCTGCTCCTGAATCTACTACCAGCCTAACAAGATAACATAAATGGACACCCAAATTATTAACAAAACCTTTGAAAAAGAAGTCAAGGAACAGTTCAGAACAGTCCCACAAGCCTTTGCTCTGCTAAATGCAAAACAGTCAATGTAAGGTGCAAGGCGTCCTGCCTGTTACTGTTACTACTACTACTATATTTCAAACTATTATTTCTCCCACCACAGCAGCTCTGCTTTCAAGAAATGGTCTGTAACCAAAACTGACCACCCAATCACCCAAACCCCCTGCACACCATACCCCACTGATCCAACCTGGGGACACTGACATGAGATGATAGAACTGAAGCAATTTTCTCCAGGATTGCCTCATATTTCTGCAAACAGAAACTTCTTGCCAACGTTGTCATTTGAGCAATGCTGCAATCACAATATAATTCTACATGCAGTCACTTTACAACAATGTAATCAACTTGTAATGTTTAAATACAAATTGTGTACAGTAGTCGTAGGCAGGGCCACCGACACCAGCCCAACATGGCCCTTTAACCTTTAAGTAATCTGCTGGAATAATTTGTCAAAACTACATATTTGTATAAGACTTTGTGTGGCATTCTATGTCACATGAAGGCTGACAAATTATTTTACTTTGGCTGCAAACAAACTGCTTTCTGCTACAGCCAAATGTTTCAAATTTGGACTCATCAGTCCAGAGCATGGTTATAATCGATAACTAAAACAAACACATCCAACCTTGACTTGTTTTTTACAGTTTCATACAGTCTATGCCATAGACTTCCCGACAGTGAACCCGGAAATTCCGTCATTCAACGTAAAAATTTAACACCACATAGTGGCATAATGGTACCGAGACGGAAGAAAGCGGTAGAGTCCTAATTGATTAATATTGTGTCAGATAAAAGCAAATGCCTTGCAGTGGAAGGTGGTAAAATATGTGGACAGTTTATTACAGGGAAACATCCCACGAATTTGAAAGTACATTTGAGAAGTGTGTACGACAAGGCTAACGTAGCTTACCTTAACAGGATAAAGAAGAACACAACGCCTTCCTCCCTGAAACAGTAGCTAACCCCAGTACAGGGCATGGATGTATGGGTACAGAGCCAGGCAGCACGACGGAGAGAACTGTAGGACAGAGAACTCTACAGGCATGCTTTCACCACCGACCCCATAGCTGGTTAGTACATACGCAGGAACACCAGGAAGCGTGGGTTAATATGTGTACTGATACTGGGATGTCTACACACAACTGTGTGAGTTGAATGACAAAAAGTTCACCACTTTACTCAAACCAAAGTTTAAAACACCTGTTTATGTATGTCTTCTTTAGTCTGTGTCTATTTAGGGTTTTTTCTGGCACACATCACTTACACATTCTGCACTTACTGTGGCATCTTTTGTAGACTGTTAAAATGTTTATATATTATATATGATGTGTTGGAAAGAAAACAAGATTTAAATAGAAAGTTAACAACAAATTAAAACCCACGTGATGTGTGTATTTTGATTTCGCTTTCTTCTTTTTTTTAAAATTTATTTACGTGATGTTTCACGATTTCTCTTGCCAGGCTAATTTAACCTATAAATAACATTTAAGCAACATTCAGTTTTGATAGGCTGGTCATGCTTTACAGCACCACCATCATGCCAGACTTTCATTATTATTAGAAGTGAAACATGCAGAGAAGAAGAATGCATAATTCAAAACCAGGTCATGAAGGGCTTATTAATGTGCCGCTGTATATTTTCCAGCTTTAAGCTTTTCCAAAAGGATAAATAATACAAACAACTAAAGAGAATTGCAGGTAAGTAGCATACAGTACATGTTAAATAGTTATTCATATTTGCACATTTAATGCAAATTATAACAAGAGTGTCAATATCATTCTATTAGCTCAGATGTCCATGTTAATATGTGTGTGTAGTGTGTATGTGTAAATAGTTGATGAGGAGTCTTTGCACCAGTAAGTAGCACAAGTTAAATGTTTTTCATACTTGCACATCATAACATAAGTGTCAATGCCATTCTATCAGCTCAGATGTTTATGTCAATATATGTGTGTAGTGTGTATGTGTAATCAGTTGTTGACATGAATATCGCTCGTCGTTTGTGTGGAGTCTTTGCAACAGTCATTGTAAACTTGTACTAAGGAAGATTAAAAATAGTGTGGGTATGGACAGAGTACTGATGGTAGGGACAAAATGAGGAGTGAATGGGAAGTCAGAAAACTGGATGGAAATGAGAAGCATACTGTAGATAAGATTCATTATAAAGTCTGAATAAGATAAAATGCTGACTAAGAAAGTGTTTGGACTGAGAAGAATAAAGGGTGAGCAGTTGGGGTCAAATGTACACTGATGGATCAGGTGCATATGTAATGCCTGGTTGGACATATTCCAGGACCATTTAACCAAGCAACACTAAGTTCACAGACACTTTGGAGCTTCAATTCAAATCAAAGTTATCCACCAATTCCATATAGGTTTGGTCCTATTCATACGTTTTAAATTGTGCCCCTACTTATACTGTTCCTCTTTGTGATCAATAATTTAGTTGTCCCAGCAAGTCAAAAACTGTACCACTCAATGGAGCCATTAACAAAGGTTTCTCTGTTCAGAGCAGAGTGTTACCATGTGCATAATGGTCCTGCTGAATCTTAATGCAAGGACAACTCAGATCTATATTAGGGTGACCATATTTTGATTCCCAAAAAAGAGGACACTCTCAAGACACAAATTCAGACAGGCTTCTCAGAGGTTAATGAACATGCAAATGGTACAAAAAATAAATTATGGAATAAAATAAAATCTGTGACAACCTGTATCAAAATAATAGCTCTCTTTTCTAAATATGACCTATTGTGTCAGATTCAAAATCCAGCTTCAACTAAATATCTCTTAAACCTTTTTAATGTAATAAGATAAGATAGATAGATATCAGCATTATACACAGGCTCACTGCCCAGAGGCCATCAATCCCTACAACCCAGGTAGCTCTGATTCATGGTAACACAAATAAATGTAGATAAAATGAACAGTAGATTAGCCACACAAAAATAAAACCCATACAACATAAATAGACACCAAAATCATTAACAAAAGATAGCCTACAACAACCCTTAAATCCCTCTTTTTTAAACGCGTTGTAGGCTATTTTATCAGGAACCATTACTGCAGACATGCTGCAACCACAGATTAATGCTTAACATACGTATAAAGCATTTATTTGAATAACACTCTTCCAAAATCGGCACAGAAAAAAACGTGACATAACGAAAGTTAGTGAATCAGTCTACATTGAAGGCGATTCATTACTTGCTGTACAGCTGCTTTGTATTGGATTAAAAGTTTCTGCTTTCATTAAATCCCGGCAGCATCTAAACCCAGGACTGATCTGGTGATAAATCCCAAGCCTCTGAAGGGCTGTGTCAAAGCACAGTGCCGTTACGCACATACAGACCCTTACCAACTCGTTCTCACTCCGAAGGCATAAAAATAGATGTTTGGACAGTGGCTGTCCGGTTTAGCGAGTAGTATGTAAGGGGGAAATTCCGCGTGGGGAGGTTGGTTGGGGTGTTGGATGGGTCAAACACAGGACTTATTATATATATATAGGACAGTATTTTGTCTTTTTATTTGGACAACTTGTTACGGGATGGCAGGAGAAAGAGGACCAAGATGCAGGTTGGTGGGCAAACACAGGTTTATTGAAAAACAAAAGGCAATCCACAAGGGCAAACACAGTCCAAACAAGAAGTCACGGGGAGCACTGTGAAAGGCCAAATCCCAGGAACACAAGAAGTCCACAAAACCAAAATGGAAAAAGAGTTCAAAAACAGGCAGCAAACAGGCAGACAGGACACACGACGGGACGCACAAACTGGAATGATCTAGCAAGAGACAAAGGGAACACAGGGGTTAAATACAACAGGTGAGACATCAGGTGAATCACATTAGGGCGGGGCAGGACAATCAGACAGACCAACGTAAAGCTAGACAAGACTAGACAAGACAGGAAGCCATACTATCACAATAAAACAGGGCGTAGACACTTACTGGGGAACACAAGACAGGACCAGCAACACAAGACCATGGAGAAAACAGACAAAAACACAAGGAGGCCAAAGAAAGAGAAACATAAAAAACCCCAACCCACAACAGTACCCCCCCCAAAAAAAAAAGACAGATCCCAGATGTCAAAAACAAAAACCCAAAGGGGAACAAAAAACAACCCAGAGAGGGCGGAAGACACCGGGAAAGAGGGGACCGAGGGACGGGGAAACCAGGGGACCCAAGGGCACAAGGAGCGAGGGCACAAGGACACTAGGGGCAGAGGGAACCAGGGAGCATCGGGGAGAGAAGGGGCGACATGAGAGGGACTGGAGAGGAAGGAACGAGGGAGCGAGAGAGGGACAAGGAAGGAGGGAAAGAGAGTGGGACAAGGAAGGAGGGAGCAAAAGAGGGATAGGGAAGGAGGGAGCAACAGAGGAGACAAGAGTAGACGAAAGAGGAGACAAGACAAAGAGGAGAGACAAGGCGGAAAGAGGAGACGAAGGAGGCGAGGAAACAAGACGAAAGGGACAAGGAGACAAGTAAGGGGCGAAACCAGAGAAAGGAGACGAGCGAAGGGCATGAGAAAAGACATCCGAAAAGGGCACAAGAAGAGGAGGTGGGACAGGAGAGGGAAAACAAAAGGGGACAGATAAGGGAACGAGATAGACAAGGAGGGGAGGAGACGGGACAACAGGCGACGAGACAAAGGAGGAGAGGGGAGACAAAGAGGCAAAGAGAGGCTAGGTTACAAGAGGCGAGAGGACAAGGAAACGAGAAGACAAGGAGACGGAACGACAAGAAAAGACAAGATGAAAGGAGGGATGAGATGAAAAGAGGGAGGAACAAGGAGGGGTGTCGGGACGTAACAAGATGAAAAGGGAGGCGAGACGAGGAAAGGGCACAAGGAAACAGGGTACAAGGACCGGGCACGAGGAAGACTAGAAAAAGGGCTGGAGACAGGTGGTGAGCGAGGGATCAGAGGAGAGGAAACAAAGGAGGGATTAGGGATAGGGAATACAGAGAGAGAGGATAGGAGAGACAGAGGGTGAGGCTGACCGAGACAGAGAAGAAGACAGAGTGACACAGAGAGTCAGGCAGACAAACACAGGGACAGGCAGAGACAGAGCGAGAGAGACACATAGAGAGGGAGCTAAAGAGAGACAAAGAGATGAAAAAACGCAGAGAGCCAGACAGGCAAAGAGGGAGCAAGACAGACAGACACAGTGACCGAGAGGGAGACTTGCAGCAGGACAGGGCCGGCTCGGCCTGGACAGGTTCAGGGACAGATCGGAAAAGTATGGACATAGAGGGGACAGACTGAGACGGGACGGACAGAGGGAACGTAATTACAGACGAGTGGGGTTTAGGTACCAAATTGGATGGGGCAGACGCAGGGACAGGGAGGAAGACAGGGACAGGAACAGTGACAGGGACAGGGACGATGACAGGAACAGGGACAAACACTGGGACCGAGACAAACACGGGGACTGGGACGAGCCCGGGGACAGACAGGGGCACGGCGATCGGCGGCTGGGGGTCCGCGGCTGGGGATCTGCGGCGGACGGCGGCTGGGGGTCCGCGGCGGTCGGCGGCTGGGGGTCGCCGGCTGGGTTAAATACAAGAGGTAACGGGGAACAGGTGAGACATCAGGTGAATCACATTAGGGCGGGGCAGGACAATCAGACAGACCAACGTAAAGCTAGACGAGACTAGACAAGACAGGAAACCATACTATCACAATAAAACAGGGCGTAGACACTTACTGGGGAACACAAGACAGGACCAGCAACACAAGACCATGGAGAAAACAGACAAAAACACAAGGAGGCCAAAGAAAGAGAAACATAAACCCAAACAAAACCCCAACCCACAACACAACTTGTTAGTTGTCATAGTATGACAAATGTTTGATTGTCAATGTCATGGTCTTGATAAAAAGAAAAAAGTAATTGTCATTATACTAATTATTAGGAAACAGGAATCAGAAAGAAAAATATTGTTTTACATACCAAACACCTAAACATGTTGTAAAAAAAATAAAAAATAAAAAAATTCCCTATTAGACCCAAAATATACTATATTGTGCTTAAATATTTTAATGGCAAATTATTAATTATGAAGAATTTACAACTTCATTTTCAAGACTTTTATTGTGAAATGTTGTTTGATATGTCTCTTAGGCTAATTGTTATCTATGTAATTGCATTTTACTTTACGGTACATTTCTGTTGTAATGTGTCTCAAATTACCCAAAAATAGCAGTGGGAAATAGGGTCCAAAGCCTAATGTTACTTTGGCTCCTGGACTTATAATAATAATAAATAAGTATTTTGTCTTGTTAGTTGTCGTAGTATGACACATGTTTGATTATCAATGTCATCTGGCCCAGAAGAAACATCTGGGTCGCCCAGCAGAATTATAAATAAAACTTACAAGAAAGTTAGAAGACTTTGAGGACTGGGTGCTCCATCCTTAATTTGGATAATAACATATAAAAGGTACTCTGGACAGCACTCCAATTAATACTTTTCTTGTTGCCACACAGGTGCCAGGCAGCGTCTTTCATATAGCTATAATATAATATAGGCATATTATATTGTATATAGGCATAGGCAGAAGGCACATCTGCTTCCTGTATCTACTACTACCACGTCTATTTATTTATTTTTAGAAATAGCCTTGTATCAGAGTTGTTTCTGATTGTGTTACAAATTCTACATATTTGTTTGTTGTGCCCCACACACACACACACACACCACAAGGCTGCTGAAAATGTCTGTCTAACAATCTGTCTGAAACCTGAATTTATAATATAATAGCCCTGGTTTAGTCTAACAGTCATCTTAGTTATTTTGTGAGCAAAAAACAAGTTGGCCTGGCTGTAGGTGTGTGAAGTTATGTGTGTGAGGGCTAACGAGGCAGCTGCATAAAACTAGAATAATGTAAATGAGAGGCTGGGAGAATGTGAGTGAGGGAAGTGGGTGAATAGTGTTCTCTTTTCCCACATGAGCTGTTTTTCAATTCCCCCATTGTTGAGGAAACAGTAAGCAGTGCCTTTACTCTGACAGGAGCAACAGAAGTCATCAGACAGAGCAGGAAACTCACGCCTCAATGTTGAGTTCTAATGCTGAATACATTAACTGATTATTTCCTCAACCTAATAACAATCCTACTGCTAAACCAGCACTTAGAGTTTTAAAATGATGGCAAGTCATCCTTTTGAATCTGTTCTCATTATAGTAAAATGGCTGCTATTTTTATTATCTGTAACATAACTGCCATAAAATTAAGCGGTGTTTCGTGTCTGCATGCTGCAATCAACAGAATAAGAATAGACTATACAACAGCCAACAGAGTGTTTAGTATAACAGCGGTGACTTGGCCATCAGGAGGACTGAGATTATCTCCAGTTCAGCCTGCTGGATGAGATGATGCATAAAATGCATTGTGGTAATCTGTCTTTTCTCTGCCAAGTCATTTGTGGAAATAATTTAAGAAAAGGGCCTGTGGTGATAATCTTTCCTTATTTGACTGCTAATGAGCCACACCACATTTTGGATGGGGGGGCTGTTTATTTATCTCTACAAACCAAGGTGTCAAGTATGATTTACCTGCCCAACATGAGCACTGTGATATACAATAAAACTGGACAGAAACAGGTATGATGGTTTTTAGTTCCTTCAGCAGACAGTGACAAAGAAGTAAAATCATGAGTTGAGATTGGTTTGGGAAGAATAATCTACACAAGTATAGGTACTTACAATAAAGAAAATCCAAATCCCCAAATTATAAACCAAATACCTACTCAACTAACTAATATCTAAATAGTCCAGCTCTGCTGATACAAAGATTTGTACAATAGCAGGAATGTAGCACAACATGTTTATTTACATGTGTTTTATTACAATAAAAGTGTTTTGGCCCTAAAATCAATAACTAATCATTTAAATTATTGTGATCTCAATATTGATCAAAATAATCATGATTATTATTTTGGCCTTAATCCCCATAATTGCCCCCATCACTTTTTGAAAGCAAAGTTGCTTAAAGCTATAGTGTGTAGTTTCTGTTTCCCCCATAAGGAATTCTAAGTAATGACAACAACACTGTTGTGGCGTCAACATGATACAAGTCTCCTATGCCCCAACTCTTTCTCCACGCAGTTGCTAGTAGCCAAGGAGGACATGATTAAAAAAACATGATGGACTCTTCCAGAAGAGGTCTATATCTTCATTCCAGTTTCTGCACAGGAAAAGTCGCCAGACGCCACTGTCTTTATAACATAGTCATACTGAGAAATACAGAGAAAGTAATGTGGAGCTGATATTCTTAATTAGCTTTGTAGCAACTCATTTGGCAATGGCTTGAATGTAACACGTTCATTAATGTCAAAAAGTTACACACACTTGTGTGCTCACTGATACCTGGGCAGTGCACTGTCATGCAATTATTGTCACTACCCAAAGTAATTATCTACTCTGACTTCATTCTGAGCCCTAATATCTCCCCACCTCTTTGTAACATTTTTCTTACCCTCACGCATAGACAGGGCTTAAGATTAACTTTTGTGATCACCAGCCAACATGGATAGTACATTTTAAAAGTTACCAGCCAATCAGATTTTCCAGCCATGTTTTTCTTTTCCTAACTAACTTTATTACTTAATTTCAGCTCCTCTGGTTTGTTTGGCTACGTTCCGTTTGTCTTCTCCGTTTCAGCGTAGCAAAGACTACATTTCCAAGCCAAAATAATTTTTTACCTGTATTTGGCAGGTTGGGGGGTGTCAATGTAAAGCCCTGGGCATAGAGGTAGTAGAGGGTTCAATTTGTAGCCTAATCCATGTGGGTAAAGGGAGCCAAAGTGTTAAGGTTTCATCCAAACAGAGGAAATAAACACAGCCAGTTCTGTTTGCTTGTTTTTTCCATTATAAAATGTATTGTTGAATACCTAAATATTTTTCTTTCTTCAACATCTTCTTTATAAGAAAGGTGTAGCTTGTAAAATGAGGCTTAATACTCTTTAAGTCTGATCTATTCTTTTATTAAGCACGTGCAGTTGTAAGAATATTCACAAATCACTCACGATAACATGCGAGTGTATGGTAAGATCTCACTCAATTCAATTCAATTCTAGTTACACAGCGCTAAATCACAATAACAGTTATCTCATTGCGCTTTTCATAAAAGAGCAGGTCTAGACCGTACTCTGTGATGTTATTTACAGAAACCCAACAATTCCCACCAAGAGCAAGCACTAGGCGACAGAGGCAAAAACTTCCTTCATTCACTGTTACCGTAAAACCCATTGTAATGAACAGACACATAACACATCATTGTATGACATTGCCCCTTTTTTTTTTTTTTTTTTTTTTTTTCAGAATCCTAATAACATCAACATTAATTTAAACTGAAAATGGCTATTGTGGCCTTTGCACACAAACCAAAACATACTGGACCCTTTTCAAGCTGCAGTGGTACTATTTATAACTGTTTCTTAACTCAAAATCACCGTATTAATTTCAGTAATCTGAATTTACTGTAAACAACATTATCAGTGGCAATACTCCCACTGTCCCAACCCCCATCCAAACCGTCACTGGTCTACAGGTTAAGCCTGGTGACTGGTTTGCAAACTCGTCCAGATCTGGTCACAGTCTGATTGAGAAGAGGGTTTAGGGATGCTGCCTCACTCTGACTGACAGGAGCATGTCTCTAACATGGCGGCACTGTCAGAGTGGGTGCCTGTCTCTTTCACCTCACAGGGCAATGCTGAGGCTGCGGAACTGGCCTAGGTTGAAGGTGGCAGCCATTTCGCCCCAGCACAGCTTCTTGTTGCGTCTTGATGAAAAATGATCTTGGGGTGCTGCTCTTACTCCAGATCACCACAGGTAAAGACCATGACTTTTTCATGAGAATACAACTTCTCCTGGCTGCAGCGAAGGCCAGAGTGTTGCTCTATGGCGGCGATTGAAGTAATGGGACTAGTTTGCTTTTTCCTGCCTGTCCTGTTATGTTTTCGGTTTTTATACTGTTTCTTTGTTCTGTTTTCTGTTATTTCCCTGTGTTTCCTCCCTGGTTTTGTGTTGTTGTCTTGTGTTCCACTTGAGTGTCTGTATGTTCTGTTTCCTGTTTTATTTTCTATTTATGTCTGGGTCTCTGTCTCGTCTTATCGTTAGTTTTACTTCCTGTGGTTTCCTGGTCCGTGTACTTGGCGGCCAACGGATGTTTTGATATTAAAAAAACGGAAAACGAAAAACAATCTCGTTATCCGATTGTCTTTGATGCGTTTATAGATGGAAACCGGAAAATAAAATACGGGTGTATACGTCTCATTTCTCAATTTTACAATGTTTTTTTTCGTGACCCAGAAGTCACTCCTGCAAGCTTGGCGGTCAGCAGAGGGCGCACTGCCGTTTGCAGTGTTGCCAAGTCTGCTTACTATGGGCTTGTTTTTAAGTAAAGTCGCTTACAAATATTGGTAGTCGCGGTAAAATGTAATTGCTTATTCCCAGGGCTTGTTCACAGCTCCATAATAAGTTGTCAAGCAGGTATTTTCTATATGTTATTTAAACGTAGGAGTTTGTCTTGCCTATCGCTTCTCGGCCTTTTGGCTAAGATCAAGTGTAGTATCTGTTCTTATCAGTTTAATATCTGATACGTCCCTACCCGGGGGACCATATATTAAATTGCTTTTTGGAACTGGGAGATGGAATAGGGGTTTGCTCCGTCCACTCCACGCATCGACCTGGTATTGCAGTACCTCCAGCAGCGGAAAAGGCAAGTTTGTCTTGCCTGTTCCCTTGGTCCCGCCCCTTTCCCCATACACACTGGAGACAGCAGAGTTATTTCCCGCCCACTTCTTGCTTCTTATTGGCTCTGACCCAGATGGCACGAGTACTAGCCAATCAGAAGCTTAGCAGGGCAATCTGTTTTTTTTGTGGTTAGGAAAATGCGCAAGTAGCGACTGATGTATGATGATGAAGTGGGCGAAATACGGGAAGAAATATAACAAAGACTGGGAGAATGAGAAAGGAGTAAAATAATGGATTCAACCCGTTGTGGGGAACAACTCAAAATCACTGTGAAAACGTGTATATTTGATATCCCATCAGTTTTCTAATGTTAAATAATGTTAAAAGGTGGTTTAACTATAAAAAAGGAGGTTATTTAAAAATAAATAACCGTGTGTACAGTTTACCAATCTGTCCACATGGATGGAAATTGACAATCCGTTCCCACAGATTGTAAAACCGTGCACACAGTTTCTTTATTTTTCTCTTCCAGGATCTTAGGGGGGCTCCGTAGAAAAAGTCGCTTGTTTTGGGCTTGTTTTCACAGGCCTGAGGCCTATTGCACGAAACTAGGATAAGTGATTAAGCCGGGATATTCAAGTTATCCTGGATGAATTTAGCTTTGACTCGGTTGCACGAAACCAGATTGAATTAAGCCCAGCCAAGTAACCATGGAGATTTATTCTTTGCGGCTAGCCTGGTCCAGAGCAGGCTAACAGCCAGGCTAAGATTAATCCTGGAGTCTCGTGTCAAATCAGCTGCCGTCTGATCCGAAATAAACGTGTTTAACAGTTATTCCGTTGTCTTCTGCATGTCTTCTGCTTTATTTTCATTAACATGCATTAGCCTACTTGTCACTATTGTTGTCGCGAGTTTGATTTAAACCCTACTACAGTTGTTTAGATGGTTTGGTTGCACTGGCACCCTGATGCGGAGTGGGACTTTTCCCGGGGGGACGGTACCGTTTCGAGGCTGCCTGGCGTGCGGCCGCTGCCCGGTCCTGCGAGTCGCATCAGAGTCCACTCTCTCTGTAAAAGTAGAGGTGAGCGGCGCAGCGTCCGTGGTCTCAGCTTCAGGTTACAGGACGCGCTCCGGAGATTAGTGTGACAATATTAATGTAGCGATATTCCCAGATGATAATAATGGCAGACTGGTCAGAGATCAATACAATCATGATTTCATGTTCTTGTTGCGTATCCTTCTCTAATAAAGGACAGTTTGTGTTACTCCTTCATATGTAGGCCTAATGTTTTTGTTATAGCTTACATTGGTTTCATAACCTTCTCAATTAGTCTCACATCACTGGACTAATAACTTATTATTATATACGTAGGCTACTGTATGTAGTGTAGTTTACATTCATCACACCGGGAACACCAAAATGCTTCTTAATCTTTTTATTTTGGTGCGGTCACTTGTCAGAAGAATAAAAAAAAACATGAATATTGTTTTACATATGCTCACAGCATGTATTGAAGTCATTTACTTCTTTTTCTAGCTGTTGTTGTTCTGATTGTTCTGTATGAACATTAATTGTACAAAGAATTAGACATAGCTTATAGAGATGCATATGTTTGTAAAACATGTTCTCGCGTTGTGAATAAGGGTTTGAAATTAAGCCTAGAGTCATTAGGGTCCATTTCCCTAGGAACATTATTCCCTCTGCTCACTTTTAAGGCAAATGCTAAATAATAATACATTTTATTTATATAGTGCTTTACATGGTAGGCTAGTCAAAGACACTTTAAAGTAAAACCAGCACATATATCATATAAAAACAGAAACATGAAACTATATTAAAAGCAATTATAACACAGTGTAGCCTACAACTTTGTAAAAATGTGGAGTGACTATAGGCTAAGGAGATATTTTTACATCCTCACACATTCAGTCGGTCCGCTATGTTGGGCTTTTTCTCTCCGTTTAATAAGAGCCGTATTTCCCTTTTTGCATATTCTTCCCCTCCTCGTTACTTTCCATTAGAAGCTGCTGCTCATTGGGTGAAACATATGGCGCATGCGTCTTCTCCATCTCTGCATCAGTAAATCTGTGATCGATACCGTGGTCTATGTGAGAAAGCCGTGAACGTGCACTTATCCCAGCTATCTACACCTGGCTTGACATAGCTTCACCTGTTCATCCTGGCTCGGCAAACGTGCAACCGATTAAGCCGCGATGAGCAGGTCACACTAAGTCAAGCTGCGCTTTTTCATTTATCCTGGATATCTTTATTCTACTTTTGTGGAATAGGTCCCGGGTTGCGTATTTGTTCGCAGGAGTGACTTCCGGGTCACAAAAAAAAACATTGTAAAATTGAGAAATGAGACGTATACACCTGTATTTTATTTTCCGGTTTCCATCTATAAACGCATCAAAGACAATCGGATAACGAGATTGTTTTTCGTTTTCCGTTTTTTAATATCAAAACAAATATACAAATGGTAATTGGGAAACTGGCTGTTTTTCATTTTTGTTTTTTTCATTTCAAAACGAAAATCCGTTGGCCGCCAAGTACACAGACCTTTCCTGCTCCTGTGATTACCTGATGTTTTCCACCTGTTTCCCAGCCCTCTTGTCACCTGCCTCTCATTATCTTGTTACCCTTTGTATTTAGTGTCTGTGCTCCCTTCATCTCTTGTCAGATTGTTCTGTCTGTCTGTGCGTGTTGTTATTATCTTGTTCCAGTTGTTTGGTTGATTTTTTTTTTTTCCTCTTCCCTGAGGTCTCTGTTCTCTGTGAGTTTTTTCTCCCTTTTTCACGTTGGAATGTTTGCATTTCAGACTTTTGGATTTTGGACTGCATTTTTGTTTTTCTTTTTGTATGCCTTGTTTTTTTTGGAATAAATCCTGAATATACTCTCCTGCCTGCCTGCCTGTTCTCTGCGTTCTGGTCCTCACTTCAATGAACATTGTAACGTGTCCTTTTCTTTCACAGTTGCTAAGATGGGCAATTTTGGAGTAAGATTTTTCTCCAAATAGGGGAGTGTGGTCCTTATTCGCCACCCCATTAACAACTCAGCTGGACTAAAGCCTGTAGTGGAGCAGGGAATGGACCTATAGCTCATTAGAGCCATCACACTATCTTCCTGTTTGAGGATTTTCTTAACAATCTGCCCAGCTCTCGCTACCTATCCGTTACCTTGCGGGGCAGTGTTTGACGTCTAGCTGCCTGGCTAATTCTTGGCAAACTCTGTACTAGAGAACTGGGGACCATTATCACTCACTACTTCATCAGGAATGCCAAGCCTTGCGAAGACTGTTTTTAGCTTTTGGATGACTTGTCCAGCAGTTGTCGAGGTTACATGCAAAATCTCAATGAATCTGGAGTAGTAATCTGAAATGACAAGGTCATTCTGGTGTTCATGCTCACAGAGATCCATTGCAACTATCTTTGTGCGCGTCGGTCTCCACACCTGTGATGGCCAAGTGTGTCAGCGACGATGAGGGTTTTTACCTGGAGCGTAATCTCATGAGACTCATTAGCAGATGCTGGCAACGCAGTCATGTTCTACCTCTGTGGCACCTTACATGAGTATATTGTGTATGTACTATAGGCCCCCCCTGGGTTATATAGTGGCGTATCAGCAGGCTCCAGTATACTTTTGGGTATGAGTGAGTAATAAGTCTGCTCACAGAGGATTCTCCCATTGACCCCGGTGTCAAATTTAAACTGGGCCGGCGTAGAGCCCACCTGCATCTCCACAGTCCAATGCTTAGCTGAGCCATCAGCTTTTCTTACATCTCCAATATATTAAGGTTGGAACTTTTCAGGTTGCTCTGTGACCTCACTCACTGTTTTTTTTACTCCTACACACTCTGCTCCAATGTCCAACTTTGTTGCATGTGGACTTTCTAGCGGGGGAAGTTTTCATCTCTACTATGCTTGACTTTTCCACATTTCCCACATTGCCCATTATCATCCCAACTGCCTCTTCCTGCACGCTGACTTGCGAAGCCACCTCTTCAGATTGCCTGACCGTCTCCAAGGTCATCGCGAGCGTTAAGTTCTTGGTTAATTGCAGCTTACGTGAGACATCTTTATCTAATATCACAACAACGATCCTTTCGCGGATATTGTCTTCTTTCGTTGCGCCAAAGTCGCAATGGTCGGACAGCTCGTATAGAGCTCTGATGAAAGTCTCCGCTTTGCGCAGCCTCTGCACGCCCTGGTGGAACAGTGCTCAGTTGTGAATAACTTGGCACAAAATATTCATCGAACTTTGCTAGCACAAGGTAAAAGTCATCTTTGCTGTTTTCCTCGTCAAAGACAAACGATCTGTAGATGTTTTCCGACTTGTTTCCCATGGCGTATATGAGGCTGCTCACCTGGACAGCGGCATCTTCCTTGTCGAGCTTTCGGCGGTCTTAAATCTCACAACGCTCTGCTTCCAATCCGGCCATTCTACCGGTTTATCAAAGGAGAAGCTTCTTGGGGGATTCAATTTGGCCATAGCTCCTTCTGTTCACTTCTGACACCATGTAAAATGATAACTACACAGGCTTAATACTCTTTTAGTCTGAGCTATTCTTTTATTGAGCACATGCAGTTGTCGGAAGTAAAAACAAAACACTCGCAATTACATGCGAGACTATGGTGAGATCTCACTCATTCACTGTGTTACTGTAAAACCCATAGTAATGAAATGACACAACACATTATATGACACAGCCGACGTCCTGCTAGGTGAAATGACGATCACGTCCATAGCGACACACACATTTTGAAATTTTGACTCTCCAGTCCGTATTGCGCCACACACACACCCACATTTGGCCTTTTGATGGGAAGAGAGAGGACGTAGACTTGATAGAAAAATGGGTGATGCAGAGAAGCTTGGAATGCTGAGCAGTAAAACTGGACCTGGATCAGTCATGGGTCATTGAGTTTGCTCGGCTGCCGTGGGAAGAAATCTTTTATTGGGTTTTCTTGATTAAACAAAGGAATTTCTCATTTGAGTGTGCTGGTGATGTTGGATACTTAACAACTGCATGAATCTGCTGAAAACACAACTGAGCAATTTCTGCTGTACTCAGCACCTTTCCACTTCAGAGTTCAAAACTCAAAAAATCAACTTCTCCTAAGCTAACTCTTCTCAGTGGCTTCTGGGGGTAGTTCTAGTTCAGCATTCTTACTGCTGTTAAAGAGAAAGTTAATATTTAGCTCTTTGGTTGTCATTCTTTGTCTCCTGTGGCTGGAGAACATCACTCAACTCCAAAATGTAATTTGGTGAAAGAGGGAAAATCTGCCCTCTCATTCAGCAGACTTGAAACATGGAACCATAGCTTATTTGACAGGTCTATTCAACTTTTTAAAAGAAGACTCTAACCTCTATGGGTGGATGAGCAAATGAGTTTGTGCAGAAGTCAAACCTGGCACGTCACAGTGTGGACATATATTGATCTCAAGCTTCAGTCTGTCTTCTACATGAGCTTTTTATTATTTGTGATGAGACCTCCAGGGTGCTAATATTTACAAAACTATAGATTGACGGACAGCTGGTATTAGGTACAGTCACTGAAGCAAAAATCAGCACAGGTGAGGAGGGAAAGCATACAGCCATGATGTATGTGAGGTTAAAGTTATGTAGAACTGCTTCATCTGTGACTGATCCTGGATCTGATCCCCAGCTTCACTTTACTTCTCTTCACTGGCTTTCAATTACATTTAGGATTCAATACAAGATCATCCTACTCATCTATACGGCGTTGAGTGGTCTTGCTCCAGAGTATATTAGTGAACTAATGCTGTATACCTCTGCTAGGCCCCGCAGGTCTCCTGCCTGTTGTTTTACCACTTACAAGACTGAAAACACAAGGGGATTGTGCACTTGCTGTCCTGGGTCCCAGGCTGTGGAACAGTCTCCCCCCTGGGACTTAGGTCAGCAAACTCCCTTAGGTATTTTAGGTCTTAGCTGAAGACCTACTGTATGTCTTTACTAGTCTTGTATTGCCAGATCTTCCTCTGCAGAACTGTGGAGGAAGGTCTGGCTAGTCCACACAGCATTCTGGGATGGGAGAAAAACATACTCTGGTTTAGTGGCATTTCTTTAAACCAATCACAATCGTTTTGGGCGGTGCCAAGCGCCAGGCGGAGCCCCGGTGCCGCTGCAACATAGCCTCAGGAAGGAAATTGTTTTGGTGGAACATGTGTACGTTCAAAAGTTGTTTTAATCGTGCAACAGAAAACTCAGATTGGACAGATAGTCTAGAATGTGCTCATACACAAAGCTCCCATGTAGTCTGTCCCAGAGTCCTGAGACGTACAACTACAGATGAATGTGTGTTCACCTTGCAGTGGACAATCCAAAGTGTTCTCTATATGAAAGAACATGGAGCAGGAAAATTTATAAATGCATTAGCCTTTAAAAGCAATAAAAACAACCCTAAGGTAGAGAAGGGGTCATTCATATTTGACAACACACACTGCAATGAGAGGCTGTTGACTGTCCAGACTTGCTTCACTGGAGATAATCTTTCTCTACTTTAGAAGTCTGCCTTTATTTGTTCTGTTGTATTATTGATAAATCCAGTTTCATGCAAAAAGGTATGCCTTGTAGGGAAAAAGTTCTTTCCTCTTTGTTAACAAGAGGAACATTTCTCTCTACTCGTTTTTCTCACTCAGGGTTTCCGGAGAATTCTGCTGAAGTGCTGCCAGGGTTGTCTTGTTATGTTTGAAACACATTTAAAAAGCCTAATGAGATGCCTCATTTGACTGTGTGGAAGGAGTGGAATATGATGTTTCTGACTGCAATAACAAATTCTAGCCTTTTCTATTTTTTGAGCACAATGAGGCTAAAAGTCTGTTAATGTTTGTATTTATTTATATCGCGCTGGTCTCAGTATGTGAGGCTCTGTGCAGGAATTCATGTCATGGAACTCATCGTCTGATTGAGAAATTGAAATCATATTTACCTGAAACAAAAAGGTTTTCTGACAATGTACTGATCATTAATGTTAAGCTCATTCTGTCCTAACTATTGTGGTTTTTGCACTATTGTTTTTGAATCATCTTCATTAATCAATGTCAATGTCAAATGTATTTATATAGCACATTTAAACTACTGTGGTTGACCAAAGTCTGGATCAAATATGAAATGCAAAAATTACGTAAAATGCATAGTTACAAATAACATGAAACAACAAAGCAAAGTTAAAGACATTTGATGCCCACACTGCCAGGACCAAAGGCCAGAGTAAAATGGTGTGTTTTTAGCAGGGACTTAAAAATATATTAAATAACATGGAAGGGAGGGAGCATCCTTCACAGAACTCAATCCCCTCTACTTTTCACACCAATGCCTCATTTCACAACACCTGGGAAGAAAGACTTTCCTCATAATCTTATTTATTCTTTCACTAAAGCTGTTGTCACCCATTTTCTTCCCAGGAAGGAGTCAACAGAGGCTGTCATTTTCAAAGACTTGAGCTGTGCACCCTCTGCTGCCCTCTTCCTGAAATAGCACCTCTGATGAGGCTTTGCCTCAGTGAATGTGATCATACCAGTTGTGTAGCTCTGGTTTAAGGAGAAAGGAAACACACCTGTGCCTGTTTTGACTGCATGACAGGAATCAATTGATTCAATTTTATATTTTTGAATTATGTACCAGGATTTGATTGCAATGTGCGTGTTTTGCATTAAATTGCCAAAAGTGCTGGTGAGATCACAGAAGGTTTGGTTTACTGTGGCTCCTGTGTCAATATTTGCTCTTGAAATTAAATTTTGACATTTCTGCGCAGGATGATCTTCACTGCTGCTAACCTTTTCCCTTGCCCCTTCCTATGCCACCGCCTTTCCTGTTCAAATTTGATGTCAACGTTATTTAACAGCAGCTGCAAGAGATTGTGAAGGTGTAATAAAGCCGTGCATTTAGCCCAAGCATCTCAACGGTCATGCACTTTAAAAGCAGCTTGAAGGTAATGGGAGCTGTGAGGCAGACATAATTTAGAATAGACTCGCAAATGGGTTTAAATAGTAAACAATATTTAAAATAAAAAGTAGACAGACACATGATGAGATGAGGTAAATGATTAGAAACAACAGGATGATGCTCATTGATTCCCAGGGGAAATAAGAGATGAAACAGCCCTCTGAACTCAGGATGAAGTGATGTTTGTTTGTTCTGTGGCACTTCAACTATAGTTTAGGGAAAAAAAGAAAATATGAAATAAAAAATTATGAAGTAGACTCTCGCTCTCTCTCTCCCTGTCTCTTCTGTGAGATTTTTCTAAGCTTCCCATTACTCAAAAGAAATCCATAGCTTCCGGTTTTAAAATATTTGTTCTCAAAGTTCTTTTCCAAACCTCCAGCCAATATCAAGATAAGCTATAGGAAAGGGAGGGATTACGTGAAATGAGTAAATTTAATTTAATGCACCTGCAGGAAACTGACTTGCTATAGCAGCAGAGAAAAGAAGAGCATAATAAAACTGAGGAAGTCTAAAACAAGCATTTAATTAACCCTTGTGTTGTCTTCCTGTTGACCATAAACTTGTCCTTCTGGCTAGGAACTTTTGGCCTTTTTTTGGTGCTTTTTAAAACCTTTTTGTCAATAAACCTAATTTATCTGATTTTTGAGTTAAAACAAAGCAGAAATTAGGAATTATGTGGACTAATAGTTCGGAGGATGTTGAGTTATTTTTTAAACAATATGTTTATCGAGTTTCATTTTAACCAAGACATACAGAAATGTAGCCATAGCCTGAAAAAAAACAATAGTAGCAGAAACCAAACTACAAACAGCAATCACAGCAACAGAGAAAAAATAAAAATACAAATGTATAAAAAAAACCTTCATATAAAATTAAATAAGTATTTGGAGCATATAACCACAAGCCCACAGACTGGTTTATGTCAAAGTTTAGTAAGAATATGTTTTGCGAACATTTAACCCTCATGTTGTCCTGGGATCAAACTGACCCATTTTCAGTTAATTGTGTTGTTTTGTCACAAAAATGGGCCATTGAAATAAGCGTAGAAAATGTCAACATTAAAAATATCAAAAAACATCAAGAAAAGTACCCACAACATTGACAAAAAGTGGAAAAGCAATAAAAAGTGGTTGACGGGGAAGACAACATAAGGGTTGAACAATTCTTTTTCAAATCCTATAAAATTAAATAAAAAAAAAACACAAATGCAATAAAGGTAATCAATACTTTTACCTGTGAAGGATGTTGTAGGGGTTCCATACAACGGACATGCATGCGTCCAACTTATTGTTGGGCAATTAGGTTTAAACAAGCCCATATTTCTTAATTTGACTAGAGGACAACACGAGGGTTAAGAAAACATACTGAAGATAAGGAAATACATCATCACAGCCAACAGTATAGGCGGTAGCCATTCACAGTGCCATGTACAGTCAAAAGTTGCTCCACAATAGGCTACACAATGAGTGTGTTGCTGGTGATTGTGGTACTCAGAAACTTTGACTCTGCTGTCTTGTTGACATTGAGCTCTATGTTGTTATCTGTACTCCATGCTGCCAGCATGGTTCAACCAACAACAAACTTTAAGAAACAAGGCAGGCTTGTTTAATTCTGCAAGCTTGCCTCAAGCCTCAATACTGCTTAATATGTTTAAAGCATTTCCTCTCTAACTGGGATGTTTTGGGAGCGAGTGAGGTCTGGCAATGCGAGACTAGGATGTCCGTAATCCACTTGCTGATGGGGCGAGGTACCTGCAGCTGTATCAGCTTACTGTGCAGATGACCCAGGAGGATAGTATTAAAGGCTGAGGTGAAGTGATAAGTGGTGGAGGGTGAGGTTAATGGCATATAGAGTAAAGTGTAATAAAGGGTCCAGAAGAGTCTGTGATTGGTTTGAGAAAGAACAGGATGAGTCTTTTGAAGCACCTCGGGACTACAGATGTCAAAGAAATGGGTCTGTAGTCATTCAGACACGTAATTCTGACCTTCTTTGGAACTGGGACAATGACATTCAGAGATGGACTATAGCAGTCCATCACTGGTGAGAGCTTGGTGGCCAGAGCCTCAGTGTGGCTGGGAAGACATTGTCAGGTCCTGGAGCATTGAGCTTGTGGACATCCCTCTGTGAAGGTGAGAGATTAAGGTGGGAGCTGGGGCGGGGCGGTGGGCTATCATTGTGTGTGATGGGGACCTCTCAACCTTGTAAAAAGAAGTTAAGTTCAGCCAGCCCGGGACGGGGTGCTTGCAGGGCTTATCTTCTTTTAGTTTGCGATAGTTCTAAATCCTCTAAATCTGGGCCCTGTAGAACAGCATTTTCTATGCCCCTCCCACCATTTACAGCTGTTCGTTCTAGCATATTTTTAAGCCCTTCTCACATGATTTCCCTTGGTACACAGTACCCTTCTCCCCCCAGTCCAACGCTCCTGGTGCCAGTCAACTTTGACTATGTTTCAGCACTCAGCATCCAAGACGCAAATACAGAGTCTGCCTCCCCTCGACACACTTGAGTCCTGCGCTCTGTTGGTGTGGAACACACCAATCCGAGTATGGAAAGCCAACCAGTCCAAATACACGTGATTTCTCACATGTAAACAACACGTAAATTACGCGTAAATGACGCGTAAACGACGCGTAAACAACACGTAGACAACGCGTAGACAACGTGTTGTTTACGTGTTAATTTCATGTGAATTTGAGCCATTTGGTCACTTCTCCATTTTGAATGGGTGAGCGTCCTAAGCTCCCATTGGCTGCTGAGCAGTAGGGTTAAACCATTTCTGTAAGCCTGGGGAGGGGGTCGCCTGCCAACATTCAACATGCAAAGGATCCTCTCACTTCTTTTCTTTCTCATTTCTTCTTTTTTGGTTTAGCTTTTAAAAACAAATATTAATTTAAACTCAATGAATTTACTATTCAATTATAAACTATTTTCATCCAGATAACATTACCACCTTTTGCTCCACTGCTGCCTTTTTGTTTGAGTGTAACATTTTTTATTTCTTGCACATATTGTACAGTGGTTCCTGGTTATTTAGCTGTTGTATATTTTTTTCTGTACAAGTTTTCTTTATATATTTGCAATTGGCTAGTGTGTATATACTTTGAGAAATAAAAGCTTTTTTTTCTACAACTATTTAGCTTAACTAACAAATTATTCTGCTGCAAAAAGGATGGATGAGATGGACCTGCATGTCTACATAGGGCCGCTAATCTTAACACACACATACACAGGTCGTGAGTCAAGGCTGGATCTAGTCTTTGGGATGCAGAGATCCACAAGTAGGCCTACTTGATACAAGAATATTATTAACCACATATGCAGCACCTTAAAAAATAATATTTATAATAAATCTCGACTTGTATAAAAAACAACTAGTGTCTTCACTAAATAAATGTAGTCTTTTTTCATTGAGAAGAGGAAAAATTCAGATATTCACACACTTTGTGATCAATAACAGGTTGTTTCTTCATCTTAAGATTTGGCATTCACAATTAAAGTAATCTGCTTTATTTTAGGGATTTAGTGAAGGTGGGTCATTTTCTACCCGGTGGACAAGGGTTGTGTACACAAAAAGGACCACAACACCATGGTTAAGCTGCCTACAACAGATGTACACCTGTTCAGTCAAGCCATTTTTTAAAAATTGTGTGTGAGTTAATCTGATGAAGTATAATGTAGGTATCCTGAGGCTCTGAGGCTCTGGAGTATTATCTAAAAGGCCGCACAGTACATTTATTTTTGCTGCATTGGTATTTAAACTGAACTACTACTTCTTCATTGAAGTTTTCTTCCTACAATGTAAAGGAACATCGATGGGTTAGATAGATAGATAGATAGATAGATAGATAGATAGATAGATAGATAGATAGATAGATAGATAGATAGATATTTATTGATCCAAAGAAAAATGGGAAATTACGTTTATACATATACATGAAATAATAATAGGAATAAAATAAAAGAAATATTTGAATATATACAGGATGGGAAAAAAATGTGCAACTGCTTAAATAATATGCTAAAATGTAAATAATGCAATTGTGCAGGTTGCACTTAGTACAGTAGTGTGGTGTCCAAAAGTCTGCTCTATCACCCAGTGATGACATGTTAAGTTTTATTGCCTGTGGTATGAATGATTTTCTGTAGCGGTCCGTGCGACATCGAAGCTGTCGGAGCCTCTTAAAGAAGCTGCTCCTCTGTTGGACCAGTGTGGGGTGGAGAGGGTGGAGTTGCTCCTCTGTTGGACCAGTGTGGGGTGGAGAGGGTGGTTGGGGTTATCCATGATACATAACAGTTTGTTCAGTGACCTCCTCTCCACCACAGCTTCAAACGTGTCCTGTTTGCAGCCGATCACGGAGCCAGCCTTCCTGATCACTTTGTTCAGTCTGTTTGTGTTGCTGGCTCCGATGCTGCTGCCCCAGCAGATGGCGGAGGAGAACAGAGCGCTGGCCACAACAGACTGGTAGAAGATCTCCAACATCCTGCTGCACACACTGAAGGATCTCAGCTTCCTCAGGCAATAGAGTCTGCTCATCCCCTTCTTGTAAACAGCAGTGCTGTTGATCTTCCAGTTCAGCCTGGCGGTAGTCCTTAAGGCCAAATGGAGTCGACTTCTTGGGGACCGGGAGAAGGCAGGACATCTTCCACAGCAGCGGCACCCTCCGCAGGCTCAGGGTTGTGCTTTTGAGCCGTAAAATACAAATGTATATGTTTACACAAAAACATAGAAAAATAGGGTCCAGGTAAAAAAAGACTAAAGTAGTTACCCTTTAATAAAGTCTTTCTAACTATCTATATACACTATACTTTTAACAAAAGATTTATTTCTCACATAGTTTGTTGAAACTAGCCAATTGCAAATATATAAATTCAATTCAATTTTATTTATAGTATCAAATCATAAGAGTTATCTCAGCACACTATACACATAGAGCAGGTCTAGACCACACTCTATAATTTACAAGGACCCAACAATTCCAGTAATTACGCCAAGAGCATGCATTTAGTGCAATAGTGGTGAGGAAAAACTCCATTTAGGGAGAAACCTGGGCCAGACCCAGGCTTTTAGGTGGTGTTTGATGGTGCTGGTTGGGGGTGTGATAAACAGTGGCAATAGTAGTCACAATAAAGATAATGGCAATGACTAGAAACAGTACAATAAAAGCTTGTACAGAAAAAAACATACAACAGCCAAATAACCAGGAACCACAGTATATGTGCAAGAAAGAAGAAAAAAATGCTACAATCAATTGTGCCTCCCTTGGAATGCAACTGAAAAATCTTTTGGCACAACGTAAACATCCCCCTACAACAACCTGCTGGGATTGTAGTGTTTAATAGATGGTGTTAAAGCTGGAAGGTCCCCTAAAAGGCAGCAGTGGAGCAAAAGGTGGTAAAGTTATCTGAATGAAAATAATTTATAATTGAATAGTAAATTCATTTAATTTAATTTAATTATTACTCAGCAGCCAATGGGAGCTTAGGACGCTCACCCATTCAAAGTGGACCAAAGTGACCAAATGGCTCAAATTCACATGAAATTAAAAAAAAAAAGATTAGAATTAAAACAAAAATGTTGCAAGTTCATGGGAGCTACTGGATGTTAGAAATGGTGTTGTACTGGACTACATTATACCTATATTGAGGTGTTTCTAATATGTTTGCCCATATGTATGTAAATTGCAAGGGCAAAAGATTAGAAACATCTCTCAATATCATTTAGTCCAGTAAGACACCACATAACATGAACTTAGTAATTAACATGTTTGAACAACATTTGACAATGTCAACCTCCTTAAAGTAGAATTGAAAGCATAACAGAGGCAGAGGGAATTCAAACTGACTAAAGAAGGCCACACAACACCACTAGGTTATCTGACCAGGGTCTAGCACTGATTATCTGAGCAGTCAGTTTTCACATATTCACAAAACATTCTATTTGTGCAGGAGGGACATTGACAGCTTTTGTAGATGACAAAATAAATACTTCTACTTTAGGCCTACTATATTTACGTACAATAAATGGTGGAACTGTAGGAATGTTGGAAACATTGTTACATTTTAACACAAGCAGTTATTTTGATACACCAAGTAATTTAATCTCAAAAAACACCAAAACGTTTTTTGTTGTCTGATTTCATTTGCTCTAGGGTTGGAGTCAGCGATTGCAAGGATATTGCATTCTTTTATCCCTTAAGATGTTGTAGTCTGATGTATATAACAGGGAAAACCTCAAAGCAAATGACAATTTCAAAACTCCTCCCCAATGATTTATGCTTCTGACCCCACTTGCATTTCTGGGGACATGCCCTTTAAAAGATCGTGGCCTCTCTCTCTTTTAATAAAACTACAAGAGGAAAGAAATTCAGGCCAGTCGAGGGATAGAGGGATGGCACAACCCACAAAGGTTTCACAGCAGTTTTGAAACATTTGGAAAAATTTGCCCATGCCTTTACAGACTGTGAAAAATTGTTACATGCAGACCCACCTGAATATGAACTATACAGAGAGTCCCCAACCAAAGACAGTTAAACAATATAGAAAAACAGAAAAAGATCTTGTGCATTTATACATACACCTGCTGTAGTTTGTAGTAGTGATTATTTGAAACTAAGCTGTTCCATAAGCAGTTTTAAGCAGCTTTGGTGAAAAAGACTTTTAGTGCAAAATGAAGACAAAGCAAGTGCTCAGAGAGAAACGTTAGAAGGATGCTGACATGTGAACTCTGTGCGAGGAGGAGGCCTTTATCCTGGCAAGGCCGCCACGTTGAATCAGCTGATTCAATAGGCTGATTTCAAAAGGCTTTTCTTATGATGCCCTTCCGTGTCCATCTATTTAGACAGTCAACCAGGGCTTCATTGCATGAATGAAATTGCTGAAAGGCTCAGGAAAGCTAGCCAAAATCTTTTGTCAGAGAATTGAGCTTTTTGTTGAAAATTGAAAAGTTTCACACACACACACACACACACAGGAGTACAGTATTGATAATGCTTCACGTTTCTCATTGCATCACGTGTGATTACCAGGCTCTGGTCTGTGACAGTTGACTGCCTTCTACCCAGAGACATCTGGATTTTATTGAAATTTTATTTGATTCTAGCATTTGTGAAAACAAATGATACTTGAGAAGTTGTACATCATACAATATCACAGAATTATACTCTGTAACCGGAATACCGGAATTTCTGCTGCACAGCATCATTTTGTCATTGATTATATGCCACTTTGTAATAGAGACCTAATTTATTTATATATTTCAATAGTGATGGATCCAGTTTAACGTTACAATTTGCTTAGGTGAAAAGTAACCAATACTTGGTGAGTAACGTTAAGGTTACATCAATGTTCAAAACCTTCATAAAGATATCTTTAGTATAATGGTTTTTTTTAGCTCTATTAACAGTACTGGGCTAACCCATGATTAGGTTTGCTAGATATTTTCAAGGTTGAGTATTTTGTTTTCGCCGCATATAGTAAACCCCAGCTTGAACATACTGTGTTTATTGTATGATTTCTTTATGGGATTTTGAACATAGCAGATACATATTACATCTCAGCCATAGAATGAAACTAATACAAAAAGGCAGTCTGCGACACAAAGTACAAACAAAGAGACGATTTACATCCAATCCGGTCCGGGAAGACAAAACTCCAATAATCTGCACAGGGGGTGAAGGCGCACCGCCAGGCAGGAAAACACAGAAAAGGGCTCACAGAGGATCACAGAGAAAAACCAGACACTGGAAGAGACGAGGCTCAGACAGGGTGGAGAGCACAGGGAAAAGCTCACCGATAATCGCAGGGGAATTGAAGTGAAGTGAAGAGAATGTTTGATTTTCTCTAATCTCATAAAATGAAGAGCATCTTTTATCCATTGAGAGCGTTAAGGTGGGCAAGATCTTTTCCACCGCAAGAGAATGGCACGTCTTGCTAGCAGTGTGAGAAAGCCAGCAAGATCAGCAAAATAGGGCAGCAGCAGGAGGCCAATGGGTAGGACACCAAACATGGTGAGGGGTGAATGTTGGCAGATGTGATGGCTGAGAGTCAAAAACGCTTAACCAGAAAGGAGCAAGGGCGGGGCAAGACCAGAACATGTGGCTGAGATAAGCTAGGCCTTGGTGACATTTGTCACGGTTTGGATCGATGTCAGGGTAGATACGGGCAAGCCTACTTTTTAGACCATTGAATTCTATGAACCACTTTGTAACGCTCCATGGCAAGCACAGAAGGATGATGAGTGGACTCGACTGAGGGAGTATTCCCAGTCATCACGACCTATGTCCTCACCAAGCATTGCAGACCAAGCATCACATAAAGCATCAGAGGTTGTTGTCTGACTTTTGAGAAGAGTATTGTACAGTATTGAAATCGAACCTTTGAGACTTGGTCAACACCAAAAATGGTATCAATAAGAGTAGGGGAAGGGAGGGAAGGACAAAACAAATCCCTGACTTGCAGATATCTAAAGAAATTGGTGGGCTTTAGGTTGAAGACCTGAGTTAGTTGGTCGAAGGAAACAAATATGCCACTAATGTAAAGCTGTTTTATTGACACAATCCCTAAATCTTTCCAGACCAAAAAAGCCTGGTCAATAACTGATGGAGTGAACAGAGGGTTAGAATGTACTGGGACTAAGACAGGTGTTACCTGTAACCCAAAGTGCTGCATGAACTGGTTCCATATTCTAAGGCAGTTTTTCACTACCACACTACTGGAGTGTGCGGTTGGTGACAAAGTCAGGGGGAGGCACAACAGGGACATCAGAGAGGAGGGACTACATGAGGCTTCCTCAACCTGCAGCCATGGTGAAGATTGGCTGTTGGTGTGGCACCAGTGCAATATTGTTCTAATGTTTGCAGCCCAATAGTAGAGCAAAAAGTTGGGTAGAGCTGGGCCGCCCAACAGTTTAGGTTTTTGCAAAATTTCTTTTTTGATTCTTGGGATGCTTTTGTTCCAAATAAATTGTGAGATTAAGCTATCAAGAGAGTGGAAAAAGGGTTTAGGGAGGAAAATAGATATGCTCTGGAAAAGATACAGAAACTTGGGCAGTACATTCATTTTAATACAATTTATTTGATCAGCAAGAGACAGAGGCAAGAGTGGATGTCTTGGGATAGCCTGGCTAAAAGTGGGGAGAAGTTACATTTAGATAATTCTGAATAGGTTTTTGTCACACAGACACACAGATATTTAAAGTGCTCCAGGGATGTTCGGAATGGTAGCTTTAAGAGGGGATAGGCTGTGGCTGTTGCATTAACTGGCATAAATTCGCTTTTATGCAGATTTAATTTCCTATTAAAAGTCCTTCAACACAGTTAGTGCAAGGGGAACAGATTTGTCTGGGCAGGAATGAAAGACCAAGAGGTCATCAGCGTACAGGGACATCTTATGTTCTATGCCGCCTCTTGAGATGCCCTGCATAGAGGTTCAATGGCATTCTCATTGGCTCCTTGGGTCACTGATACCTATGGCACTTGCAAGTCTCACTGATCTGTACCAAAGTCCCATGGCCCAATCCCAAAGTGAGCCCTGAGGACTAAGGACTAAAGACTCACAGACTTAACTGATCTCAAATTCCAAATGTTTTCAAACGCTTGTTTTACAAGCTGGAGAACAGGTCCATTCTGTTCCATGGTCATGTGCCGTGCTGTTGTTTACCTTTGTAATTTCTGGATTTCCCTATGGTCTCCGCGGTAAACGTCACAACGCTTTGAACTGTGGGTAATTCCCTTTGGTGAAGTCGATGTGTACTCAAACGCCGAAATTCGACATTGGGACAACCTTAATCCCTTTCATATTTTGCAAGAATGCGCACCAAAGTCCGTGAGTCCGGACTTCGGGATTGTGCCAATATCTCCATGCATACACAGCCAGTCTATTACATCTCATGTACATCTTTTGCACTTTAATACACAGAATTATCCTTCACACACTGGTCTCAACATCTGTGATCTCACGGTGGTCGGGAAGACTACTATTTTTGCCAGGCTTGAAATCAAATGGCAGATTATACTTTTGAAGTCTCAGCATTAAATGTATGCACGGCGGCGCTTCACACAATGATTTCTAAAAGAACGCTATAAGTGGCTCATTATTATGATCTGTCCCCAGTATTACTGTTCTCCAATCTTTTTTTCCTTTAAACTCCTCATTGTACTCTTTAAACCAGTCACTGTGTGAGGTGGTGTCTTTCTGTCCACAAGGTGTCACCTTATTTATTACGTCACCTTATTTTTGACGTGGCCTCTTGTTAATCTTCTCAATAGACCAATTCTTGTCATCTTACACTGTATATTGAGAGATCATATACAGGCTTTCAACCCCAGTATAGCTTGTCTATTTTCCTCAGCTGTTCAACCAAGCTTAATTCTTCCCACGAACAGCCTGGTCTGGCAGCCTGGGGGGTGGGGGTGGGGAGCCAATTATAACACATTTGAAAGCCTTGTTCTTAATCTTCAACATCCAAACTGGAAAACATGATAGCCAATTATATTTGTTGTTGTTTGCAGAGCTCCAGTTACGTATTCTGAGTTTTTATCATGAGTAGTCCTTAAATCAGACAAAGTACTTATTGTAGGTGATTTTAATATCCATGTGGACGTTGACAATGATAGCCTTAGTATTTCTTTCAACTTACTAATAGATTCAAATAGTTTTAGTCAGAGTGTGCATAAGGCCACTCACTGTTTACCCTCGACCTTGTGCTGGCATATGGTAAAGGAACTGAAGATTTAATAGTATTTCTGGCCTTCTAACTGCTTCAGACAAAGGACTTGTCTCCATACTTGTTTTACTAGATTTTCTAGATTTTACTAGACTTTGTGCTGCATTCAACACCATTGACCTGTTACAGAGACATAAACATTTAGTTGGCATTAAAGGAATCGCACTAAGCTGGTTTAAGTCCTATTTATCTGATCAATCTCAATTTGTTAATGCTAATGATAAATCCACCAGATACGCTAATGTTAGCCATGGCGTGCCACAAGGCTCAGAGCTTGGACCGATTCCTTTCACCTTTACTGTCACTTTACTGTATATGCTTCCCTTAGGCAATATTACTAGGACACACTCAATTAACTTTCATTGTTATGCGGATGACACCCAATTATACCTATCAATCAAACCAGACGAAACCAGTCAGTTAGCTAAACTTCAATCATGGACGACCCACAATTTTCTGATGTTAAACTCAGACAAAACGTTATTGTGCTGGGCCCTAAACACCTCTGAACCTCATTATTTGAAGATATAGTTACTCTGTATTGCCCTGGCCTCCAGCACTACGGTCAGAAATCTAGGAGTTATTAAAAATCCTTCTCCTGAGGATCATATCTTGAAGAGCTCATAGTACCTTATTGTCCCACTAGATCACTACGCGTCCAGAAAAAGTAAAATAGGAGCCAGAGCCTTCAGCTATTGGGCTCCTCTCCTGTGGACCCAGCTCCCAGTCTGGGTTCAAGGGGCACCATCACCACATTTAAGAGTAATCTTAAAACTCTCCTCTTTGATAAAGCTTATAGTTAGGGAGTGAGGAGCTGCAGCGTCCGCCTACTTCTCTTCATAGCCGTCAGATTAATTACCAACCCTTTTGGAACTGCCTCAGGTCTGCCTTGCCCCAGCTCTTAATTAGGTTGTTATACTGTAGTTTTAGACTGCAGAGGGAATTTCTTTTACACACTGAGCCCCTCTCTCCTCTCTCTTTCCCTCTGTGTGCATCGATATCCCAGAAATGCTAGTTACTTACTTAGCTGTGGGGAGCTTATTCCCCAGAGTCCTTATGTTTTTTTTCACCCAGTTTTCCTTGAATAAGGCTACCACCTAAATCATGGATGTAGCTGTTGCTATGGCCCTGGTCTGCACCCTGCTATGCCCTGCTACACCCTGCTACGCTCTACAGTGTCCTGCTACATCCTGCTACATCCTGCTACGTCCAGCTACGCCCTGCTATGTCCTGCAATGCCCTGCAGTGCCCTGTTACGCCCTGTAACGCCCTGCATTTTAAAATTTGCTGATTTCTGACTCAATACAAATCTGTCAAAAGTCACTCATCTCTTTGATTTTCACTTAGCAAGGCCTGAAAATGACTCTAATGTAGTTCTTTTTTTCTTTCAACAATGTGTTAATCTATGTTTTTTTCTTTCAACATGGTACTACAGCTACTATTTCTAATCATAGTTCCATTATCTTTATTTGTGACTATAAATACCCCAACCGCCACCATCAGACACCGCCTACCAAGAGCCTGTGTCTGTCCGAGTTTTCTCCCTAAAAGTCACAGTCTCTTTTTCATTACAAAAAGACTTCAATCTGTGACATACTGGTCTTTTGATTCTGACTCTTTCAGTATTCAGTTTATGAAGAGATTTCGTCGATTTTACTCTTCAGCAGTAGATTTCAATTTGTCCTTTATATCTTCCATGAAGACAAACGTGTTCTATTTTCCATTGTTCATCATCTTTCAGCCCAATAGTAAGTGCATAAAGCTCAAATCTCGGTTTGAAGTTTCAAAATCTCATAGACATCACCTGTTAACTTGTCTGGTTGATGAGCATAATTCATTTTCCATTTGTTTTATTGTGTTTTATCCTAGTACCATGCATTGATTAGGCTCACACCCTGTGGACAGTTATCTTAATCATACAGTTATATTTGAAAATATGTATTTTGATCAACATATCAAATCACTGACCCGCACGTTTCTTTCAATTGAAAACATTGCCAAACTTAGAGCTGTTGTTTCACTAATCAGAGTTTTAAGATGATCATCATCTCGCATTATATCATCCCGGGTTGATTACTGCATCTCCATTTTCACCTGCCTCAGCAAATCATCCCAGGACCGCCTTACAAGTGGTCCAGAACTCTGCTGCAAGACTGTTGACCAGCTCCGATCAGGACGTCGCACATCACTCCAATCTAATGCTCATTGGCTTCCTATCAAGTTCAGGATCCAATTTAAAGTTCTTGTTCTGACATATAAAGCCTTGTATATCTCTGACCTGTTCCATCCTTACATGAGTTACAGGTCAATCAGGTCTTCTAATCAGGAATTACGGGTGGTCCCACATAGTTAAAAACTAAAGGTGAACGTTCCTTTGAAGCGGTGGCTCCAACTCTGTTACGTTCTTCAGTCTCTGTTGATGCTTCTAAAAAAGACTTGCTTTTTTAAACTCGCTTTTGTCTTATGTTTGTAACTGGGTTTCAAAGTCTTTTCCATTGGTATTTTATTTATTTTTTTCTTGCTTCTCTTTGGATCTTACTGTATTTTAACAATGTTTATCATGTGAAGCCCTTTGTGACTTTGTCTGTAAAAGGTGCTATATCAAATAAATGTATTACAGTATTATTATCAGAATGACACATGTGGTTACTAGGCCTGGCCTGTTGCATCCGGCTGCCATACACTGGTGTTGACTGTATATACCCATAGCACTCAAGGGCACCAGCATTTTACCAGGAGCTCAATACATTACAGCCAATCAATACCAAAAACTTTGTTTTCACTTCATTTACTCTAAGTCTTAATGTTTCCTGTCTCGGTGACAGGCATCTGAGAGCTCACCGAGCTGCTGGTGTTATTGTTGTTCCCACTGATCACCAACAGGACTCAATACAAATCTGTCAAAAATCACTCACCTCTTTGATTTTCACTTAGCAAGGCCTGAAAATGAAAAAGTGTTAATCTATGCTTTTTTCTTTCAACATGGTGCTGAGTAGTTTGTCTGACAATGTGAGTCTTTTATTTCTTTTATGGTAAGTGATGTGAAATGAAGCACTCACAAGACAAGCAAAGACCGTCAATACAGAGCACAGGAGAAGAAGAGCACGAGAGTTCTAAAACAATTCAACCTCAATTACGACATGATTTTTGAGTATTTGCTTTACAACCTGATAAAATCAAACAACACGTACAGTAAAAAACATGAAGACAGTAGAAAAAATAGTAACACACAGCATATAAATTTATTATAATAAGAGTGCAGAAGGCAATTGTTTTATTTGCTACCCAGCAAATAAAACAATTGAGATTTTAAAAAAAGCAAACATGCACATAAAACATTGTATCAAAGAAAGGTAACAGAGAATATGAATGATGATGTGTCTGAGGATGGAGCAACTGCTGCAATGAAAACTGGACTATGAACTGATAATGACAGTTGTGTCATATAACTCGCGTGGGTTATGCCTTGGACAGGGGGGCTGGGGATAAAGCGCGACGTTTTGTTATTGACAAGCTCTTAGAGAGTTCTGACAATTTATGTGTACAAGAGACTCTTCTACCCAAGCAAGATCTACATAAACTTAACTCTGTGCATATTAATTTCTATGCCGCAGGTGAGTCGACAACAGATCTCAGGTGGGCGGCTGTGGCTCAGTGGTAGAGTATTGCAGTCAAATTGTCGAAGTGTCCTTGGGCAAGACACTGAACCCCCAAGTTGCGTGTGTGAATCTGTGCCTTGTACGGCAGCCTCGGCCCACAGTGTATGAATGTGTGTGAATGGTGAATGTATCCTGTATGATGTAAAAGCGCTTTGAGTAGTTGTTAAGACTAGAAAAGCGCTATATAAATACAGCACATTTACAGCGCTTCTAAGTATGGGAATAGTGCGTGGCAGAATACCTGGAGGGGTGGCCATTCTATGGTTCTATTCTATACGGTGATTTGTTTAGAGGTGGACTGGGCCATAGCCATATAACAAAAATGTTTTTATTATTTTAAATGTTTACATGCTATATGAATGCTACAAAAATTAAACTGAATATATTAATAGGCTAGCCTTTATCAACTCATTCATTAAAGAGAGTGAAAGTACTTGCATATTTGTGGTTGGTGATATGAATGCTGATATGTCTGATAACTCTCTATTTGCCAAACATCTTTATCAATTCTGTCTAGACAGTAAGTTGGTTCTCTCAAGTAAAATTATGTTACCAGTAGAGAGCTATACATATATCAATGAAGCATGGCATACAACATCTTGGCTAGACCACTGTATATGTACAGCTGATGCTCATGATTACTTGGAATTTGAGATTCTGTATGGTTTAGCCACAGCAGATCACATACCTGTCTCTATGGTAATACATTTTGACAGTCGTCCTGAGCTGACTAGCTATGATAATGGTAATAATAATGAGCAACACAGAAGAGTGGACTGGGCCAAGCTCAGAGCACATGATCTATGGAAGTATAATGCACTGAGTGATGATAGTCTCAGTAGTATTGATATACCACTTGAAGCTATTCTGTGTGGCAACTTAAGTTGTATGAGTCAAAAACATCACAGTGATATGGGTATTATGTATGACAAAATTGCGAACAGTTTAATTAATGCCAGTAAATTATTAATCCATGGGGAAAGAAAGTATAACATTAGACCAGGATGGAACGAATGTGTCTGAACACCATGTGGAGGCTAAGGAAGCTTTTTTAAATTGGGTATCATCTGGTAAAGCTAGGTATTTGAGAATACATACAGAATTTGAGCATAAGAAAAAGGCAAACGCGAGGTTTAAATATGCTGCTATCAAAAGTAATGAGCAGATGGTGAGAGCAAATTCTGTGGCCATTAAGTTGCAACAGAATGATTTGTATGCGTTCTGGAAGGAGGTAAAGGTTATAAGAGAAGGAAGATGCCCTTGCCATCCAGCATTGATGGAATCACAGGGGATGAACATATTGCTGAGCTGTGGGGGAAACATTTTAGAAAGATTTTTAACTGTGTTGAGAGTGCTCATTATCATGTTGGTGATATCATTACTGATGAGGGTGTGGTTATTAGACTTGATGAAGTGTCCAATGCCATTAAGGAATTGGCTGTGAACAAAGCGTGTGGTCTAGACCAAATAACAGCTGAACACCTGAAGTATCCAAGCCACAGAATCTCAGTGTTACTTGCTATGTGCTTTTCTGGATTAATAGCACATGGTATATTACCTGACTCTATGTTATCTGTACTCTTAGTCCCAGTTATTAAAGACAAAACCTGTAAGGTATCAAGCATAGAAAACTACAGGCCGATCGGTCTAGCAAATATACTCTCTAAAGTGTTAGAAAAAATTCTATTTGATAGACTACAAGAATATATAGTAACCACTGACAATCAATTTGGTTTTAAAAAGAAACATAGCACAGATATGTGTATATATGCACTGAAAGAACTTGTTACCAAGTATAAAAGACATGGTTCAACAATGTTTTTATGTTTCCTTGATGCATCCAACGCGTTTGACCGTGTTAATCACGGTAAATTATTTAGATAATTACAAGAGCGGGGGGTCCCTCTATATCTGATACGTATCCTGCATTATTGGTATTCCCACCACACTATGCAAGCTAGATGGGGGAGGACAAGGTCGGCTCCTTTCCCAGTGACCAATGGGGTTAGACAAGGGGGAATATTGTCACCTGTTCTTTTTAATTTATATATGGATGATCTTTATAGGACATTGGAAGTGTGTAAAACTGGATGTATGGTGGGGGATAGCTGTATTAATCATCTGATGTATGCAGATGATTTAATTGTTATGTCACCATATAGTGCTGGCCTACAGCAACTGCTAAGAGTCTGCTCAGACTATGGGCTACAGCATGACATCAAATTCAATGCTAAAAAGAATGTTGTAATGATTGTCAGAACTAAGGAGGACAGGAAGCTATGCTTTCCCTCAGTGCCGTAAACTATATGGACAAGCAAATACTCTGGCACGCAAATTTCATATGTGTTCTGAAGAAGTTAAAATATCTCTTTTCAGAGCATACTGTACTCTACTGTATACAGCTCATCTATGGTGCAGCTACAGTAAAGCAAAGATAAACAAGATAAAGGTGGCATACAATGATGCATTTAAAATTTTGATGAAGCGTCCAAGATGGAGCAGTGCTAGCCATCTGTGTGTGACCTGTAATGTTCCCACCTTCCACGCTGTGCTGAGGAAGTTTATGTACAGATTTATATGCCGATTAACTGAGTCAAATAATATAATTTTAAATGCTATAATCAATCCTGCACTTAGTGATACCAGATATTCGTCAAAACTATGGAATCACTGGAACACGCACCTCTACCTGTTTTAATTATTGGACATTGCAATTTGTAGATTTGTATGTATGTGTGTTTCTTTTGTGATATTTTTGGGGATCATGTTTGATCTGAACCCCTTTTGCAAAGTGTTGAGTGTACTTTTTTTATCTGGACCTTGAGTCTGTAAATAAATAAAGAATATCACTCTGAAATTACTTCTCGCCATGCCTTGGGCAGCCATGTCCCCTAAAAATTATAATTATTAATTATCACAAATAAGTTTCCAATTTAACCCTCATGTTGTCCTCGGGTCAAATTGACCCGTTTTCAAAGTTCTTTTTAACTACCCAATTGTAATTACCCAAAATAACATGATTAATTCCACACAACGCTCTTTGGCAAGTACAAACCTCTATTTTCATTAATTTTGGGGTGAATTTGAAAAAAACATTGAAGTGGTTTTGAAATAGTACTGAGTAAAAGTTGACATACTGTATTCCTGTCTGTGACTATCCATCAACATACAGTACATTCCTTTAATTTTAGTCAAAATAATTCCTAATTTCTCCTAATTTAAACCAAACATGAGGTATAATATTTGTTATTGACCGTAAATTCCAAAAATAACTGTAAAACTGAAGTTAATAGTGTTACGTAAAAAAAAGTGACAAACATTGAAAAAAAGGGACAAAAATGTTAAAAACATATGAAAAGCCTCAACAAAAGTGTTAATTTTCAATTTTGACGGGAAGACAACACAAGGGTCTGCGTAGATTCTGCATAGTGAGAAGGTCAGGGTGGTTGGATGGCTCAAACAAATGCAAGACTTTCACCCATGAGACCGCTGTAAGAAACATACTTATTTTAACCCAAGCTATCATCTTTTCCTAAACCTAACAAAGTATTTTTTTGTGTTGACCTAACCAAGTAGTTGTGTTTTAATTCACAACATTAACCATGTGTTTAAAACTGCAACTGTTTCATAATGTCGGTAGGGGGTGTAATAATCCAAGAGAAAATACATTTGCTTTGAAATGTAATTGAGATTGCAGTTTAGTATAGATTAATTACTGTATATCTAGGTAACTTTTTAGAAGACAGGGTTGCTTAGGGACTTTGGATTTAACCAGTGAGATATAGCATGCTAAATAGTCCAATTAGATTGATGTCAATGTTAATTTAATTTGTATAGCACCTTTCATTACACTTAAAGCCAAAGTACTTACATTAGATTAAAGGTTCTTATAGGCAGGTTTTGCTTCCTTTAAGAAGCTAGCGGTGCTCTGTCTAAAGTTTAGACAGAGCACAGCTAGCTTCTAATACGTCCAGCTTGTAATTATTTTCACAAAAGCGCTTGTTTTGCCACTGACAGGCTCAGATTATTATTATAAGTGCCTGACAACATTATGGAAAGAATCCCTCCCAGAGATAGACCTTTAAAACCTCTTTGAGACCTGTCTGTTTAACCAGAGACAGCTCTGAAGTCGCTAGCGCTAAACCCACCAGACTCCATTTAAAAAAAGCAATACTTTTAGAGTGTATAGAGCCAACATATTTTCACATGTAAATTGGTAAACTATGTGTTTATTTCAACCAAAATTAGAGTTGTGATGGTTGTAAAAGAGGAAAGACGACCCAAAACAACTTTTCATAGTTTCATTTTGTTTCTGTTGACTTTAAATAAAGTGTATTTTACAATGCTAAAATTACTGTTTATTAATATGGAGTTTGGTAGGTGTAGCGAATGCAATTTTATTATAAAAATGTGTTTTTAAAAAAGGATCTTACTCTTTCACAGCAAGGTCGGCCTCCTTAGAAATCAGAGCAGTCTTGCTTCATTATTGTTTCCAAATGAATCAGATTGACTTGACTTGTCGCAGCAGAAAAAGCACAGGTTTAACTACTGTAATGACAACAATGATGGCTCCATTCAAGGAATGTATTGAAGCAATACTGTTATTAGTCAAATTGGTTTGACAAGTGAAAATGTCTGCAGTGAGCAACTTCTTCTTTTGCCATTGCATTGAACCAAAGCAGCATTATGTAAACTTTTCAGTTTATTTCTGCAACCTGCCTCTTCCTCCACTCTGTCCTGATTTACACTATCCTCCATCTCTCATCTCTCCAGCCTGACTCAGCTCTGCTGGTCTCCTCGGCCCACTTTCCACACAGCCTCTGAGTGTAATCTCATTATCAACTTGCCAGTGGAAAGGGGATTTACTTAATGTATTTGAGGAACAAACTACCAGAAGCTTAAAAACACTGTCTCCGGGGTTTGAGGGGGTTTCCTGGCTTTTATTTTTGCATTGTTTCCCTAAACCATTTCAAGCCAAGCGCTAAGCCTGACTCCCATACTTTCGGTATCTGATGCCTCTGTGGCAGCCAGCAGCAAGTCATCGCAGGAAGATGAAAGCAAAACCTGGAAAAAGAAATATGAAGCGATTAACTTTATTCCCAATCGGAGAACCTTCCAGCAACTCCCATAATGCCGCTGTCTGCTCTCCTTATTTCTCTCCACATTAGAGGAATGAAGTGACTCGCATCCTCCAATGCAAACCCTGTTTGGCAACTGTCAAATGACTGTTGTGATGAGAGAAGATGAGCTGAAAGTTTTATTAGAGTGTGTGTGTGATAATTCATGGGTGAAAGGTCTGCTTGTTTCCAGACATGAGCGCTATATTCCAGTCTCAGCCGGATCTGCAGCAAAGCAGATCACTGCAGAGACGCCTTGACTAAGGGGATTAGAAGGCGAGGCACTGCTCGGATATCTTATCCCTCTGCTTTTAAACTGGATGCCTAATTGGCCCGTCTGTGTGTGTTTTCAAAAATGCATTTGTGGATTCACCATGTTTTTACAGTTGGTGGTGGGAATGTGAACTTTTGCTTCTTTTAAAACAGAACATACGATAAACAGATTAATAGGATTGCAACACTTTCCAGAGGCAAAACTCCCAGGAAGTGATGTGTTTTATACAGCAGAGGAAGAACTGGAGCATGAGCAGTGACAAACAAGACAGCAAATCAGTAGAAGACACCATAGTGCCTGAAAGATAAAAACCCTCTGTATATATCACAGCAAAGAAGCACCAATGGAAACTATGGGTAAACCGTTCCCTGCATACTTGTATGCTGTATTTCAAAGTCTCCGTCAAGATTATAAATGTGACACCCAAGGCTCACAGCACATTAAAAAAAGGGAAAAATAAGAAATTATCAGTTGTTGTCAATAAATAAACTGCCCAACAGAGAAATCTTTCCTCTGAAATCTGAATACTATGATAATATCTAAATGTTCCTTATTCATTTTTCATGCTCTAGTCTGCAGTAAACGGGATTTAATAAAAGGAATTTTATATTGGAAACTGCCTAGGAAATTTTAGGATATACTCCAGTTATCATACAAAAATATAGTTCATATCATTTTGTGGGCTATTTTTATGGAACAATCTTTTAGCACAATGCTAGCTCATTTTATTGTTGCTTTATCTGATGATCCTGAAATACAAATACTTACAGAAGTAATGAAAGCCCACCCTGCCATCCAATAGGAATTTAATTTAACTTTAATTAATAATGCAAATGTAACAAATTGTGAAATAAAAAAGATGCCTTCTGTCCGTGTTGAAAGATAACTTTTAGCTCACCTACACTACTGTTTGTTTTCATTATGATCTTCACACATCCTCTAGGATGGAAAGACCCTGGGAATATGTAACAGCAGCTGGGTCAAATATTCACTTAGAATAGTAGTGAATATGTGTTTCTTTACTTTAGTTGTGGATGTTCTATAAACTAATATATCTAGATACTAGTGTATTTATATACTAATATATATATATATATATATATATATATATATGTATATATATATATATATATATATATATATGCTAATATATCTTTATACTAAGTCTAGTATGGATGTGTTATATAATCCGCTGTAGATAGAGGGTATAGAAAGAAGAAGAAAGGAAAGAAAATACACAAAAACAGTGTAAATGTGTGTATGTAGGCATCTGTGTCTATGATGTGTAAAAAAAGTGAAGCATAAGATTTTGTATTTACTAAAGGACAAAAGTAGAGAAAGTGGGTAGGACCTGTTAAGTTGTTTATCAACTTATTCCTACTCCTTTTTTGAACATTGGAATTTTTTGTTTGAAGGATTTTCAATTTTGAAAGATTGTGCTGAGAAGTACATGGCCTTATTTATCTGTCATTTAAATTATATATATGTATGCATGAATGTATGTATATGTATATTTTTATGTTTATAAGTTCAAATAAACTATTGAACTATTAAACTATTAAACTATTGGAACTCTGAGGACTATGTTTCATTTCAGCTGCTCAGTGAATTGGGATTCCACTTTCACTGATTATGCACCAGAGGGCACTCCTGCTTAAGCTTTGAAGATGGATGGACCAAGTTTACACAAGGCACTCACAACACATACCTGGGTCTACCTCATGGGTAAATGGACTGTATTTATATAGCGCTATACAGTCTTAATGTGCTTTAATGCCAGTGCAGATACCATTCACCATTCACACACATTCATACACTGTGGCCGAGGCTGCTGTACAAGGTGCCACCCGCTCGTCAAATAAACACTCACACACATTTACACTCCGATGGCGCAGCATCAGGGGCAACTTGGGGTTCAGTGTCTTGCCCTAAGACACTTTGACATGTAGATTAAAGGGTCAGGGATCGAACCACCAACCTTCTGCTTTACCGCATGAGCCACAGCCGCCCAAAAGCTCATATCATAGTGGGGGGTCTGGGTGTCATTTTCAGCGTCAAAGACTTCATTTCCTGCATTCTGACTTTTTTGCACCAATTTACAGTAGAAATACTTAATATAGCCTATGGGAAGAAAACAACACAGATGACAATTCAAAATATACCATAATTATGATAATAATTATAAAATAATTATATTAAGATATATGTTAAAATAATTGTGTTGTTACATGCATTGCACATTTTAAAGTAGGAGCTTTCTTAGTGGGTATACTGCGTGTACCTGTGTATCACGTAGACGACATCACTGCCCTCAAGCCTCCAATCTTCAACTTAACTCATAGATCGAGTAATCTTGAAATCTATCATTTATTTGAGTTCCGGTAACCACCATGAACTTCTTTAACTTCCTTGTTCTGTAGTAATGGGGAGATTAAAACGGGCAGTGATGTCTTTAAAGCCGTGATCCAACACTCCTTGTCTTGTCATTATTATGATCACCACCAGGACTGTTGTGCAGGAACATCTGCTCTGAGGTTCTTTAACTTGGTAGAGAAGATCTATGCATACCCACACATGTTCCACATCTGCCAAGAAAACATATGTTTATTTTTTTCGGGCATTGTAGACCTTTATTTGTATAGGACAGCTGAAGACATACTGTAAAGGGGGATTGACACCCGGCTGAATATGGGGCATGTGCTCTTGCTTGACAAGGTAAGCTACCCAGGAGCTCAATTAGCCCAACATCATATGGCAGAGGCAGGAAACAACCGGCAGAATTTGCAACAAGAAAGCTATACCTCTGCCATTTACAGGAAACTTTACCTTGATTCAGTTTAAATATTGACATATTTAAGAATGATACTGTATACTGTCTTATTTTTAAGGTTCAAGAGTCCTGGAATACTGAATAAAAGCAGTTTTATTTGAATTATATTTCTATTACTCAATTTCACACCAAATATGTGTTGTTTACATTGGGATTTTTTAAGAATCTTTTATAACTTAACTTCTTAAATCCCTCACTATGTCAAGTCTTCATCTTACAGTACCCTGTACAGGTTGATCGTAGCTGTAACTCCTCGATGTGAGTCAAGTGCAGATGTGTGTCACTTTGCGAAAAGTAGCATACAAGATGCTAACAAGAGACTTCTGTAATATCAATACAGGAAAAATTGACCTACCTAACAAAGTTGGTTCACTGCAGGCTACAAGCTAGCAATCAAACACAACAAAGGCTGTCAGTTGAATTGTGTTTTGAGCTAACGTTAGCAATCAAACAATCAGAGACTGCTAGCTTAGCTACAAACTAAACAAACAAAATCATCAAACAATCATAGAAAGCTACAACCTTTTTGAAATGACTGCCAGCTGAGCTACAAGCTAGCAATCAAACACAACAAAGGCTGTCACTTGAATGGCGTTTTGAGCTAACATTAGCAATCAAACAATCATAGATAGCTAAAATTGTTTTGAAATTATTCCCATTATTCCCTCCCATTGCCAGACCTTCCTCCACAGCGCTGCAAAGGAGGGTCTGGCTAGTCCGCACAGCATGTTGTGAATATAGACTAGGTTGATCATGACTCTTTGAGTTTCATCTTGTATGCAGTGTCTGAAAAGCCAAACACATCTGAGAAATCATCAAGAAACATTACTTAGCTCTTACAGTAATAAATGTAAGGATATTATTTATTTGGCAAATTGTCTTCAGATTGAACAATGAAACAAACTAACAACTAAATGTTTAACAACCACTGAGGCACCAAAGGAGTGAATCTTACGCAGAGATTAAAACGTTCATTGTCCAGGCAGAGATGGCATTATGTGAGATTTATTAATCCAATTTCTCGGCATACAAACATTTCACAAGAAGGATCAATGGCGTCTCTAGGCTCTGTAACTCTGTAACTCTGATAAAAAACCATCAGCCCTCCCCGGTGTCTGCCTCCCACATACCTGTTCACCCATATATGTAGACTACACCTGGTGGCTAAGGCTGCCCGGTACCATCAAAACAAAAGCACTAAAAATAACCCAAATAAAATAATAATGATAAACAAACAACAAAATGTAGCTGTTTAATTCAAGCAAAACTGAAATTAAATAAATCAAATATTAACTATTATATATAGTAAATAATGAATAGCTCCAACATTATTATTATCTGCAGATTTTTTTTAAATGAAGTAATTTGCAATTGACTTTGCAATTGAATGTGAGCAGATAAAAATGAAAATGTTTTGGTTTTATTCATTTTCCTTGGCAGAGAGGACAGATTGAAATGTAACAAAGATGATAATACCTTACCAGACTATAAGTTCAGCTAAGAAATATGAAATATCAGTAGTTACAGTACATTATGTCTAATTAATGGTGTATGCTGGACAGGCATTGAGGTTGCCACATACCTGACTGTGTGTCTACAGGAAAAATTTACTTTATTTTAATATTTCACTTAGAACAGCTCTTTATTAAGATAACACAATCACTATCCAGAATGGTAAATGTAGGTTAACCCCTTTATAATTTTAACAGTTTTATCCCTAACAACTGGGGCTGAGTGTGTGTGTATGCATACAATACCTCTTTTTTACACTGAATAAGATGTCTAGTAATTAAAGAACCTTCCAGTGTTGTTCTAGTTATAGAGCTTATGATAAAAGTGTTTATGCAAAGAACATATTTTCACTCAAGTAGTACATAGTCTAGGAGGAAGTGAAGGTGAGTAGCTTTAATAGGCCCACTGCTTCCTCCCAACTGTGTGGCTGATTGTCAAAGGACCAAAGCAACATGCTGACAGCCTCCTCGAGAGCTAGAAACAATTCATGCAAAAAGATTCTGTAATGTGAAGCAGACTAGGCTGTGGTGTGGAAGGGGGTCGTCTGCAGTTTGTCAGGGTAGCTGTGCATTAGGGCGAACTAAGAGAGCACTTAACAATACTGGGGGGGTTGGTCTGAGGGGGGGGCTGGTCTGAGTGAGGGCGCAAAACAGTCTTGGAATAAGAGCACAAAAGCAGAAGAAGTGTCATTTTAGTGCTGTTCCTACCATACATGGTAAGCCTTGGTTTTTCAGTAAGATGGAGAACATGAAATAATCCGTCCAACAGGACCCATATGGATGTGGCCGTTTAGGCTGGAGGCCCACAGCCACAGTTAGCAGCATAGGTTTTATTACCTGGCTCTGCTAGTGGACAAACATAAGCCAGGCCATGCTCCAGGTGATTGTGTTGCTGGCCAAGCCGTTCCAGTCTGGGCCATTACAGATAGCTCTGCTCATCCCCATGTGGGTGTCTGCAGCCTGTATCGACTCCTCTCCAACGCATAATTCCATTAATCAGTTCAATTTCCCTGTGGGCAGTGGTTTATTTCCGTCATCAAATGCCTGATGAAATCTTTAGACGCTGTGTATTAGGGAACAATCCCTACAAATAGCTGATAGTGTTAACCAGTCACAAGCTGCGCCGAGGCATCGCTCAGCTCTAATTTGAAAGGGAGTGAGGTGATAATGTGATGTGTCATCCTTTTGTGGGCCTGCATTAATGGCGCCAGCCAAGATGGCAATTGATGGCAAATCAACTTCTTCCAGCGGGAAGGCAACAGAGGAGAAGGGGGGCCTCGGGTTGGAGGAGAGCGAAAGAACATTGACTGGAAAACTGCAGAGCCACAGCGGCCTTTAATCCATTACTTCTCCTGATGGGGAAGGTTTGCATCTCAGCCGCAGATAGCATGTGCATTTCTGACTCTCTTCTCCCTCCTGCTCTCTCTCTCTCTCTCTCTCTGGCTCAGCTTTGCCTGTTACTATGAGAGTTGAGAGAGTTGTTGAGTGGCTTGATTTTGTGTATCCAGGATTAATGCTCCTAATTCATTCTTGTTTTGTTCATTTGCAATTCTCAGTGGAGTGAAGTTTGAAAATCTCTAACAGGGCTGTATTAACATGTTGAAGGTATACGATCTTGGAAAACACTTCTTATGCTATGTCAACACAGCAAGTGTATAATCACCGTAAGGGGACGGGGGTTAACCATTTCCAACAAAAAAGGCCTCTAAAATCATCTGCCATCCCACACCCAGTCGCTCAGACACAGAGCCACCCAACACCTAGCACTCACGATGAAATAACACTGATGGCCCACTTAATCAACACTCGACTAACACTCGTTAACATGGAGAAGAGCTCGCTTCAGCCGGAGTTTGGTCCCTTAGCAGCTAGCAGCTCTGAACAAACTGCCTCACTGATAATGTTGTGAGCTGAGACAATGGAAGAGGCATTGATGTTTTTCATGAAGATTTTATGTATTGTCTATATCTGTATGTCTCTGTGTACTGGCTGTGAAAACAAATCTCCCTCTGGGAAAATACATCTTAAGATAAATACATATAAATACAGTATATACATAAAATATACAGTATATTTATTATATATAGTATATATAACCTTTTATGTGTTACGGCTGAATTGCGACGCATGTGAGGTGGACAACTGAAAAAAAATGAACAAGCAACAAATGTAATCTTGATTGTTGTCAGATTTAAAATGACATTCATGGAAATGTTGACACATTTGATCTCAGAACTAACTAATGTTATGACTGCAATCGTATGTTTTCTTTAGCCTGCTGTGTATGTGTGTGTGTGTGTAGGCATACATGGTTTACAAGACCAATTTTCAGGTTTACTCACCAGCATTACGAGACCAATCGGGTTACGGAACCGATTTTGATGGTCTCGTAAACATAACACTTTTTAATGCTATAATTATTGATAAGTTATTATGAATACATGTGTGATTACATAGTTTCTAGTGCTAACAGTTAATATAGTTTTTCTACAGTAATGGCCCACCTCCTGCCTTTCTGACGTTCATACATATTGGTCTCACAAGGCAGGATGGGTTTGTGAGACCAAGACCTGTGTATCCAACAGCGCCCCCAGAGGCTGCAAGAGACATTGCAAGTTATACACGTTTCCGCGAAAATATACACAATGACGCGCCAATTTTACACACAACGCGGGAAGTTCAGCGGGCTGGCAGTGTGGACAACCCGGGAAGACTGGGATGAACTTCGAAAAGTAAGGCTTTCATATTTTATATTTTATAAATATACGACTGACAGCCTTGATGGACTTAAAGAAGCTTTAGTTTATAATTAATAATATTTTACTCGTGTAAATAATGTTAATAAGGTCATGACTATTTTACTACATATTTCTTACTATTTTTTTTGTACTAATTATTTATTGTTCTCTATTATTTTTCTTATTGCTGGTCTTATTATTGAGGTCTATCTTATCTTATTGCCAGCATGAATGAATGTTAATGTTGGATCTGGATTCACTGGATCCGCTGTCAGCTAGCTAAACAGCGCTAGCTTCTGAAAGAGTAAAATCCATTTTGTTTAGCTAGCTAGCGATGAAGAGACTGACGGTGTTATGTCGATATCAGGGATAGTCCAGTTTAGAAAAGTCTTGGACAATTGTTGGAGCTAAATCCTGCTCCATTCTCAGGGTTCATTCAATTAGTAGTCAAAATCTTAGATGTTGAAATGTGAATCCATTTTATTACATAGGATATCCTAGAGACAAATACAGAGTCAACCTAACACGGCTCTCCCCCAAATTTGTCTGACTCTTTGGCTCTCAGACCCCCAGTATTATCTCACAAAGGGTGGGGTCTTGTGCTTATTCCTTATCTTTTAGTTGGGATGTGACTGATGGTTTATGACCCTCAGGACTTGCAAAGCAACAGAGCAGTTGGGCCATAAAGGGTGACTGAAACCAGAGACAGGGTGTCTCTAACATCATCAATTCAACTTCTAACACATTTGTAGAGCTGGGTTATAACAAATTATACCAGAACATCTTATATTATAAAACAGAAGTATTGCAAACAACTTAATGCGACAAACAACAAACTATATATTTATAACAACAAACTTAATGCATGACCCACATGTCTTCATTTATGTCGAAATAATGCTTTTACCTTTTAGCTTAAAAGTATAACGCATATCACCCACAATGTTTAAGCACATATAAAATTTTAAATTCCAACACACCCTTGCAGCCTCTTTGTGTGAACGTAGATGTTTCGACCGTCAAAGGAAAATAACAAGCGTTAACTTGATTGAAATAGAAATATTTATAGCACTTCAAATCCTGTCTTTGTTTTTAAGGCATTTAATAAGACGATCTTGAACGCAACGTTTGACTTCCAGTAGTTCCGTCCCCTGGCCTGAACCCATCCCACTGTGAAGCTAGGTTTGTGGGAGAGGCATTTTGTTTATTGTTTATTTATTTATTTTAAACAAACGCAGTGTCCTTCTTGTGTCGTGCGAGAACGTGTCTCCCGTTGTTTGCATCTTGTCTATTACAGCCGGAACGGAGCTCGTGTAAACGGCTTTAGCATTGCAGCTAGCTGGTAAGCTAATTCTGTCATCACAGTTACTCTGTCAGGGTTTCAGTCATATTCGGCGAAGCAATTGGCTTTTTGTAGCGGTTTGGCTGCTGGCTTTCGAACGCTTTGTTGTACGTGGCTTTGCTCGCGAGTGATGGAAGCTGCGGAGGCTCCGCTTTCATTTGAGGGGTAGCTTGTGTTGTTTGCATAAAATATTATTGCTCTGTATTCTCGAATTATCGTTAATGGGTATATAAACTAGTTTTGTACGGATTTTAGACCTGGGCTCCATTCAGTAAGGAGGTTTAACAAAACAAACCCTGATGTCTGAGTAGATTTACCCTGGGATGGGAAACTGAGTTTTTGGTTTCAGAACAGCTGATATGAGTTGGTTCGATCACGTCCGCACACAACCACAATAAAAAGGCAGAATGTTACTATGGTAACAACCACAAACAAACTGGTCGGCGGAAATACAGCAACATCATTACCATAATTATATTTAATAATCTTTTATTTCAAAGGGTTTACATCATTCAATAATAATAATAATATAATAATAATAATTCAATAATAGTTGACGGTGGAACTCCTTTTTAATGGCTCTTACTGGTTTGTGTCCAGGGAACATTACAAAACACATTTAAGAGCGAGTCACGCTGATGGTGCTCCTGGAGAATCTTCGCAACAGGGGAAACTTTGAGTATAACAGAGATGTGCTGAAAAAAGGAAGTGGTCAGCTTAAAGTTAAGCGCAGAGCCAAGAAGGTTGAATGCAAAAAATATGAATATTGTATCCATTGTAAGGGTATGTTTTTGCGACCAGAACTATGGAGACATATGAAAAGGTGTTCCTCCAAACCAGAGGAACAGGATCATCAAGGAAGAAAAAGGGTGCATCTGCAATCCAGTCAGCATGTTCAAGCACAGTTAATGATGGGGTGCTTAAAATGTTAAGCCATATGCATGACGATGTCATTGCAAGTCTTATTTGTAATGACTTCTGCCTTCTTCGGTATGCTGACACGCTTTTCGCAAAACATGGACATGACCCTTCAAAACATGACGATATCCGCCAAAAAATCCGTCAGCTGGGAAGATTCCTGCAAACCATCCGCAAAAGGTCTTTAATCCTAACCTTAGAGGATGCCATAAAACCAGGAAATTTCATGGAAGTAATTGAAGCAGTAAAAGAAACAGCAGGATTTGATAAAGAAAAGAACTGTTACAAAACTCCAAGCCTTGCACTTAAAATTGGACACTCACTGTTGAAAGTGAGTGACATCATTCATTGTCATGCTCTTATGGCTGGAGATGACAACTTGATTAAATCCTCAAAAGCTTTTCAGAAGCTTTATACTGCAAAGTGGTCGGAGTACATATCCCACTGTGCCTTAAGCACCATTAGTGACTTGAAATATAACAAACCAGCCAAATTACCGCTCACTGATGATGTAACAAAATTTAACAAGCATCTTGACAAAACTGTTGAATCCGCAACTGCTGCATTGAAGAAGGAGACAACAGTGCAGAACTATTCCAGCCTTGCAAAAGCCACATTGACCAAGATTGTCCTTTTCAATAGAAGACGTGTGTGAGGTCTCAAAGATGAAACTGAGAAATTTTCTGGAAAGAAACAAAGAAACAAACACGCTTGATGAATTGGGGCTGTCGGAGTGTGAAAAGAAACTCTGCAACTATTTTGAGCGTGTTGAACTAAAAGGAAAAAGGGAGAGAAAGGTAGCAGTGCTGCTGACACCTAAGATGGTAAATGGACTCAACATTATGATTGAGAAGAGGAAGGAATGTGGTGTCCCAGACCAAAATGAATACTTGTTTGCTATACCAAATTGTCTGACTTACTACAGAGGACATCAGTATCTCAGACAGCTCGCAGATGAGTGTGGTGCCAAGAGGCCAGAGTATCTACGATCAACTCAACTGCGCAAAGACATAGCGACCACATCACAAATCCTGAACTTGAAGAGCAACGAACTAGATCAGCTTGCTGATTTTATGGGGCACGATATATCAGTACATAGACAGTTCTACCGTCTGTCAGAGCCTACCATACAGAGTGCAAAAATTTCCAAGTTGCTCCTTGCACTGGAAAAGGGAAAGATGCATGAGCTTAAAGGAAAATCTCTTGACGAAATTGAAGGTATTTAAATTCTTATGTTCTTTATGTAAAATGTAGACTTAAAGGGGTTATAGTATGTATTTAAAGAAATCTTGGTTTTAAAGGACCTTCATGGGTAACATTTTTACAGAGGGCTTCATTACTGGAGTTTTATAGACCGTGCCTTTTGTTAATCTTGTAGTTTCAAAGTAATTAATTAAGCTATTAGGTAAATACTTGAGTAAATACGTAACTTTGCTGTCACACTCATGTAGGTCATTCAAATGCCGTCCATTTCCTTTGTTCAGCTTTGAGATGGTTCCACATCTTCATCAGAGTCCAGCTGTCTTGAATGAATTGGTTTGATTTGGATTTTGAATGAACACACCTGTCTAAATAAGACCTTACAGCTCATAGTGCATATCAGAACAAAAATGAGATCCATGAAGTCAAAAGAGCTGAAGAAAAGCCATGCCAGCTATGGTGTCATCCAACAGCTTGTTTGTCAAGTTTCTTACTCTTCCTTAATATGCCAAACTTGAAAGGCCTAGAAAAAAAACAGATGACGTGCAGGCAAATCAGTTAATTTCCTTTTTTTATGAATTTATTTAGTTAATTCAGAAGGTTCTGTTGATAACCTCAACCGATCAAAAGCATTATCAGCTTCTAAAAACAATAAACAATAATAAACAATCCATTAAAGAAGCATGATTTACCATTACTTTACGTGCTGTTAAGAGATTTTAATCATGCACCCCCATATGTCAGTGGAGAGAGTAGACATGATTCCAGGATGTCTTGTTAATGTTTATTTACTTGATTAAGGAGAAGTGAATGACTGATCAGTACACATTAAGTTCTGATGCTCCTTTCAATTCTGAAGTGTGTGTCCTCTGGGGAAACCACACAGATAATGCCAAAGGTTTGAGCCATGCCCAAATATGGGCAGATCTAACACATCTACAATATACAGAATTTACTCTACTGGTCCATAGCCAAAACTTTGCTTAGATGCCTGTCAGGACCTTTGTCCTCCATCCAACATAATATCAAACCTCTGACTCCAGTTACCTTTACCCCATTTAGGGAAAACAGTCAAACACATTGAAAAAGTAATGGTTGACATTCATTCATTAATTTGTCATCCAATTATTAATCTAACTCAGAATGGCGCAAGTTTTGTTATTTTGGCTAAAAACTTCATAACAATTTAAAGACCACTGAGAATGAAAATAACTAAAAAAGGAGGATTGTGGTGGGTCTTTAAAGGGGTTTTTAAGAGATTAAATATAGTATTGCATTATTGTAGACCTTGTAATGTTGATCAGACCTCTTATACCATTACCTGGATTGTGTGTGTGTGTTATATGTAAACAGACCTTGTAATGTTGATCAGTCCTCTTATACCATTACCTGGTTTGTGTGTGTGTGTTATATGTAAACAGACCTTGTAATGTTGGTCAGTCCTCTTATACCATTACCTGGTTTGTGTGTGTGCGTTATATGTAAACAGACCTTGTAATGTTGGTCAGTCCTCTTATACCATTACCTGGATTGTGTGTGTGTGTTATATGTAAACAGACCTCATAAACACTGTTGGTTTCACAAACCACCATTTGTGTGACCGTGTAAGCCTGTGATATGTCACATATTTTTCTAAAATAATAATTATGATTTTGAAGTCAGATTTGTGTTCTGCACATAAAATAAGTTTACCAGATGTTGCGTTAGGTGTGGTCTCATAAACCACTGCCACGCAAGAATCTGCAAATTGGTCTCTTAAACCACATATACCTGTATGTGTGTGTGTGTGTGTGTGTGTGTGTGTGTGTTTGTGTGTGTGTGTGTGCCCTGATTCTTTTCCTAGTTTTCAATTTCCCATACAAATAGGTGTGAGATGTTTGGTGGAAAGCTTTCATGCCTGAACCCTTGATTGGCTGCAGCTGGGGAAACCACCTGATATGTAAAGAGCCAAGATGGCGGCCGTCTGAGGGCATTCCTCTTCCTCCTCCTCTCTCAACCGGCCACACTAGGTACTGTTTCTTTTCTTTTCTCCTGTTTAATTAGTTAGGGAGGTCATTCTTTTGTCGCTAATTTTTCCATTTTGGTTTGTTAGGTTAATTTCTTATCACCTAGACAGGATTGTTTGTTTGTTGGTTATTTTGATGGTAGGCCAGCCTGAAACCTTGTGTATCTATATCTATATTTTTACCTATATATTTCTTAGACGGAGAAATAAGGGCCTTTTCATGTTGTGTCCTAGGCCCCCCTAGACTGGGGCATAGCAGTGTTGTGTACTGGCTGTTGAAATAATGGCTGTAATGTGTAGACAGCTGAATTACGATGTATGTGAGGTGGACGACTGAAAGAAAACTTGAACAAGCAACAAATGTTATCCTCAGAACTAAATCTCAAATTCGCTACCTTGGCCCATATTGCATCACCATCACCAATTAATCAATCAATCAATCAATCAATATCAGTCATCTGCTGTAGTGTAGCAGAGTGATAAGTGGCTCTCAGCAGTTCACAGGAACCTAATTGTAACTAAACAGGGGCCTAATCTTACTTGACACTGACAATTGCCTGTTATCCGTGGGTTTATGAAGAGACATTTTAAAGCCTAAATTTAGGTTTGATATTAAGCTGACATCTATTTAATAAAAACCTGTTTGGGCAACAGTGTCAACCTCAGTGGAGGTGACTGATCTATCATGACTAAAATGTCCCCCCGAATACTTGTCTCAAAGACCCAAACTTAACAGATTCTTAAACCGTAAAAATTGCCACCCAGCCACACTTTGTCCTTGACTTGTGGAACTACACGTTTGAGACTGTCTTTTCCCGAAAAACGCTCCCATAGCTTGTTTGTTCAAAGCAGCAATTACGACTCATATTAACGTTTATAGTGGTGGCCTGAAATAAGCATTATGGGAGAAAAGCAGGAAGTGAGGTGATAAAGTTTAAGAGCGCCAAATTCCATGTAAGGAGGAGGTATGGGGGTGGATGGGTCAAACAAACACAGGACTTTCACCCAGAAGACTGGGATTTGTGTCCCGCTCAAAAAATAAAAGTACATGGTAAGTTTGGTTTTACAGTAATCTAACTATGTAGTTGTGACTAACCCTAACCAAACAGCAACCTTTTCTCAGCGTTAACGACGTGTTTAAAAACGCAACTGTTCACCTTTTCTGTTTAGATATGAGGTCGTATTTCCTGCTGCCGCTATGGGCGATAATTCATGAAACGCTCCTGTGGGTCATATAAGAGAAAAGGTAGTCTCGCTTTGCCAGACCTTCCTATACAGTGCTGCAGAGGAAGTTAGGGCTAGTCCACACAGCCATATGCGGAGTTGCGGGGTGGCTGAAACAGGTAATTGTATTGTTTCAAAAATTTGTGGAATGCATATCTGGCATGACCAGATATTTTATAAATATTTTAAATAACAGAAAACAACTAAATGGTGGTCGGTAATACATTTATTTCATATACTGCTTTAGCAGAAATATTTTTTCTGGGTTATGTGATAAGTGACAAATAGCTCTCACCTGAGATAAGACCATTGTCGACACACGACGCAAAAAACAAAAATTACTTTTGCACTAGTATGGACATCTTGCTGTGCCAACGTTGCAACAAAAGTTGCCTAAATGCCATGTTTATACATTTGCTGTCAGCTTACTAATTGTGCGTTTTAGATTTGTGTAGCTTTGAACTTGTGAAGTGGCGAGGCCTCCTTCACCTGTTTGGAGCTGGCTGGGGAATGTCACGCGCCTAGGCCTTGCTGGATACACCGGGACATTTTTTTTGGATCTACTGATCGGTGTGATTACTTTTTTTCATTCACTTCATTGGATTACGGCAAATTACAGATCTTTTTTCTTAACATGTTTTATGGTGTGATTGTGCTTTGGAGAGGCCTCTCAACAGACTGTAGGTCGAACACTGATTGGTCTCTGTTACATTTTAGATGAATGTAAGACAGCCATGCCGCTAATGGATTTCATACGGGCAAATTGTTACATAAAATGTTACAATGTAATTTAAAATCTGCTTTAAAACAAACCTGAATGTTTATTTAGCATGTTTGTTTTGTCCATATCTGCTTGTGCTGTGTTCCCCAAGTAGTAGGACAGAATAGAATAGAATGCATTTATTGTCATCATACACAAGGGCAGTACCTGTGCAATGAGATTGAAGGTCTCAGCTGCTACAATACTTTTATGTTTTTGGCTCAAATTTCAAACTCAGTTTATGCACACAGCATTCTGGGATGGGAGAATAACGTGGTCTAATTTATTAGCATTTCTTTAAACAAGTCATTTGGAGCCGCTGCAAAATAGTCTCAGGAAGGAACTTGTTTTGGTGGAACATGTACGTTCAAAAGAGAGAAAACTCAGATTGGACAGATAGTCTAGCTAGCTGTCTGGATTTACCCTGCAGAGATTTGAGGACCAGTTAACCATAGTCCTCAGAAATCCATTGGAGGTTAGAATGTCAACACAAAGGAAGAGGAAGGTGACAGGCATTGGCAAAAAGACCATCAGAAATTCTTGCGCCACCTAAACAACTCTGGAAGTGACACATCATGGATATAGACTAGACTAGAGAAAAGGAACAAACAATGGGTTGTTGTCATTTTTGGTCACTCAAAAGAGTTTCATCTCTATACTGTGTCAATCACCAACTAGTAATCTATGACAGGAAAATGTACTTAAAATATTAAAAGTTAAAGTACACAATGCAGAAAAATACTCACATTTTACAATCTAGAAACAATCAAAACAGTTCGGTCAATAAACTCAATCAAGTGTATACACATTTAGAAAATCTAAATGTGTAAAGTAACTAGTAACTAAAGCTATCAGATGAATGAGTAAAAAGTACAATATTTCTCTCTGAAATGTAGCAGAGTAGAAGTAGAAAATGACATGAAAAGAAAAGACTCAAGTAAAGTATGAGTACCTCAAAGTTGTACTTAAGTACAGTACTTGGAGTAAATGTACATTTCACTACTGATGACAGGAGATTTCTTGTGTCGTACTGAAACTAACTGAGGCCAGGATCTGTTCAGCTCCTGGGTACACTATACATTTGGTGGCTGTGTGGGTAGCACATCATTTAAAGTGATTCATACCTCTCTAAAGGCTCCTTATCTACCAGCCAGCCAAACACCCTGAATGGTGTTTTCATCCCAACTGCTGGAGCAGCTGCCATCTGTCTTTTCAATGTATCCAGTTCCCAGCTGGGGCAGCACACAGTGATACACAGCGGTGACAGCGGGGTATATTTTTCACTTTTTTTTCACAGCTGTAGTAACTTTTCAGATACAGATTTCACACACAGATAGTATAATCTTCTTATAAAATATGATACATTGGAATAATCTACCCAACAATAGTAACTGGCTCCAAATTGACCAACTATGACATTAAAATGCTACTTGCATGTTTACATATTAAAGTTGCAAAAATAATACCAATAAAATTATAACTGCTATCCAAATTTTAAAAAACTGGAGAGAGTCATCTCACCCCGGCCCCTCCCCGCAATCTCGTGGTCCTCTTTTTTCCAACTGAGAGGACCTTTTTTTGGCTTAAAATTACGGCAACAACCGCAAAAACCTTCCAGTCGTCTGTACCCAGGTCACAGTCACTGTTTGTCGGCTAGGCTGCTGAACAGGCTACACAGTTGATTTTCCCCAGTTAAATTGCATATTTCCATTATAAGGAAGTCAAACTTGTGTTTTTTGTCAGCCGTTGCCCACTTGCCCCCCGGTAACGTTACCACTTTTTTGATAGTGCTGCAAACCCTTGGTGTTCTCTCAGTGAGTTTCATGGTAGTCACCTGAAATGGTTTTCACTTCACAGGTGTACCTTGTCAGGGTTAATTAGTGGAATTTCTTGCCTTATTAATGGGGTTGGGACCATAAGTTGTGTTGTGCAGAAGTCAGGTTGATACACAGCCAACAGCCCTATTGGACAACTGTTAGAATTCATATTATGGCAAGAACCAATCAGCTAAGTAAAGAGAAACGAGTGGCCATCATTACATGAGGACCGCCCCAGGAAAGGAAGACCAAGAGTCACCTCTGCTGCAGAGGATAAGTTCATCCGAGTCACCAGCCTCAGAAATCGCAATTTAACAGCAGCTCAGATTAGAGACCAGATGAATACCACACAGAGTTCCAGCAGCGGACACATCTAAAGAACAACTGTTAAGAGGAGACTGCGTGAATCAGGCCTTCATGGTCAAATAGCAGCAAGGAAACCACTGCTGAGCACAACAAGAGGCAACAAGCAGAAGAGATTTGTTTGGGCCCAGAAACAAGGAATGGACATTAGACCCGTGGAAATCTGTGCCGTGCCATCCGTGGTCTGATGAGTCCAAATTTGAGATCTTTGGTTCCAACCGCCGTGTCTTTGTGCGACGAAGAAAAGGTGACCGGATGGATTCTACATGCCTGGTTCCCACTGAGAAGCATGGAGGAGGAGGTGTGATAGTGTGGGGGTGCTTTGCTGGTGACACTGTTGGGGATTTATTCAAAATTGAAGGCATACTGAACCAGCATGGCTACCACAGCATCATGCAGCGACATGCCATCCCATCCGGTTTGCGTTTAGTTGCATTTATTTTTCAACAGGACACTGACCCCAAACACACCTCCAGGCTGTGTAAGGGCTATGTGACCAAGAAGGAGAGTGATGGAGTGCTGCACCTCCACAGTCACCGGACCTGAACCCAATCAAGATGGTTTGGGGTGAGTTGGACCGCAGAGTGAAGGCAAAAGGGTCAACAAGTGCTGAGCACCTCTGGGAACTCCTTCACAACTGTTGGGAAACCATTCCAGGTGACTGAAGCTCATCAAGAGAATGCCAAGAGTGTGCAAACCAGTAATCAGAGCAAAGGGTGGCTACTTTGAAGAAACTAGAATATAAGACATATTTTCAGTTATTTCACACTTTTTTGTTAAGTACATAATTCCAGATGTGTTCATTCATAGTTTTGATGCCTTCAGTCATAATCTACAATGTAAATAGTCATGAAAATAAAGAAAACGCATTGAATGAGAAGGTGTGTCCAAACATTTTGCATGTACTATATATATATATATATATATATATATATATATACATACACACAGTGTATATGTGAGACTTGACTTTTTACTTTTTGGTAGAATATGAACAGAGTTTACAGAGTACCATGTTTTTCCTGCTCACATGGTTGAAATACTTTACATAGCTGCCAGCTTCCTGATGAGATGAAGTATTATCCATCTGTTCTTTGTGATTAGTATTGGACAAGTCCAATCACAGAAAAATGGGACAACAAACTCTCAGAGCATCCAGCAATTGGACCGTAAAATCTACATTAATATATACACAGCTTCTTATCAAAAAGACCCACACTTCATACAGCTACCTCCAGCCTTTCCAATGTACACACTAGCACCTTATTTCCCTATGAGAGGCATCTTTATAATAGCCAATTGTTTCTCCATCATAACAAACGCAAAAACCTCAGCCAATAAAGGAATCTCTGAGTAACCCTATGCACATTTCATCACACAGCTGCACTGAGTGTTCCCACAGTTAACATTCCTGATAGGCAAGCTTCAGAGATGAAGAATGAAAGTAATATGCACAGGTCCTGCCCTTAATTTGTACATACATTCTACTGCATTTACACAAAAATCAGGTGGGGGGTGTAGTGCCGGCTTTGCTAAGATTCTCCTCTTTGCCAGCTCTACACTGTAAAAGGCAACAGCTGTTCATTTGATGCCGCCTGTACCTTTTGTTGACCCCATTTCTGTCTGTGCTGTCGCTGAGACAGTGGAGAAATTAGTTGTATTACCCACTCCCTACCGCGGCAGGTCTAGCTGTGATTCTGCCCAGATTCTGTCCATTACAGTGGCCCCTCTGTCTGATTAGCCCCAACACACTCACTAACATGCCAAATCACTGCCTCACTCGGCCACCGCAAACCTCCACTCACTGACAAACAGACGGAGAAAACGTAACTCCAAGGCACATAAGCAGAAGTATGGATGACAAATGTGCTAAATGCAGAAAGCAGAATCAAGTTGTTTTGTTCCAGAACAAATGTCTGGAAAACAATACATTTGGCATATAATTGTCAGTGTGTCCGCAAAGAATTTTGACATATTAAGAGAATGTAATTTATGGAATCCAACAGCTGTAGCTTTTATCTTTAGGGATAATGTCTGGTTTAAATCTTAATTTTTAAAAAAAGATGGCATGCAGACAATAAAAACCCACCTAAACTCTCTTTGAATACATCATATTAAGGAATCAAGCTGATGCAAGTTGTAAGGGGTTTCCGTAGAAACTGCTGCTATATTGGAGGTCAACTTTTTAAGAAAGAACTATATTTTTATATACAAAATATTTTACATTCAGATTTAGATTAACATTACTACATATACAGCACATTTACTGTTGTCCTACTGTAACCAGTTTTAGTGAGGCCCTGGATCCATATAAGTGCGGGGGGGGGTTAAACAATTGAGCGGAACCTTGTTTGTTGTGTCCACCTCAATCCCATCACTTAGGCAGGTTCATAAAGATCTCATGCCTATCCAATAATATTATAGACATATATGTTTTTGGAGATAGCACATGCTATTCATGAAGCAAATCTGAGGTAGTCAGAATTTTCACCACATTGCCAAGAAATAAAATAAAATAAAATATCAATCTAATAAGGTATTCAATTTCATTTATGGATCATTACACTTTTAGTGTAATTAATGAATTCTAAGTACTAATTATGTGTATATTTAAATAGTCAATTGGATTACCAGCAGTGAGCATCAGCCCATTAGCCCAGTGAGAGATTATTAATACAATGGCAGCAGTCTAAAGTGATAAAAGCTATAAGCATTTAGTGACAGAAAAAGAACAGTATTTACTTTATGTATGTACTGTATTATTTACATCATATGCAAGCAACAGGATAACAGGATAATTATACAAAAAATAGTCATAGCATAAAAGGGAAATGGCCTGTGCTTATTATTGTGAATTTCTGTTTAATTATAAAGGAGAAGTTCTGTAGCAGCTCATTGTTTGTACTAATAAAGATATTTCCATTACTGTACTGAAGCACTGGGGCAGTTAAATTATCATAACCTAAATTAAAGGCTCATTTCAAATGTCACATGCTGAATTAATTAGGTGGCTCTGCTTTTTTTGTGATAAAAACAGTACAGGAAGCAGACAGAAAGGAACTGATAAAGGCAGTGGGGGTTGAGGGAAGGGGGGTAAGGGCTTCATGTCCCAGCATGTTGACAGTTTATAATGAAAACTGATTTTTATTTATTTCGGTCCATGGCTGACATCTTTCATACTACACTATACTGATTTTTACTACTATTTTCAAGAAATCCCATGCAGATTCTACAAATGACATGTAGAACTACAGTACACAGTGTAGGTCTCCACCTCTGTCTACCCCCCACCCATTTTTCCATTTTTATTGACTTTATGCACAAGAGACGTTTTAACTGAAACAGCCTTTTTTAATATTCACTCTCAACACAACGGCAGCCTAAGTCATATCGATTGTGGCTGAATTAAAAGTACATGATGCAGGGCGTCTCTAATCCGCAGGGTCTTTTAAGAGTCACCTGGTCTGACAAATGGGCCCTTTTAAAGAAGTATAATGTGTTCTTAAATTATTTTATTGATGGGAGGGGAACAGCCACTCCAGGTACCCATACAAACTGCTATAACACGCTGTGAAAGGGTCAATTTGGCCTCCATTTTCCATTTCTTCGTTATCTGCATTTAGAGTCATGCTGAGACACTCTACGTGAGCTGGGATGGGCTTTGAGGAGGTTTGGCAAATTTCAACATTTGCTCGCTTTTAAGAGGTTCTTCCATTGCACTAGAAATTTGTTAATAGTTTGTGTTTGCTGTGTTGTGGGCTTGTACAGTGGGTGATGTTGTGGTACTTGATTGTTTTGACTTCACAGATCTGTATCCTAGATATCTATACTTACATTTCCAAAGGTAAAGGACATTTAACTGTCCACTACCTTTTTCATTAATTGTAACATGTGTCCCTCTCTCTCTGCTATCAAGCTCAGAATGATTTCTATGTATTTCTAGAGAAATCAAGTTTCTTTTTACCAGAACACTCACACTTTTAAACTGTTGCTTGACCCCTCAATTCTCCCTGGCACAATCCAAAGCCTGCCCTCTCCTCCAATAGGTTAACACATGACACAAAGCTTTCCGTCCCCATGTGTATGTCTAACAAATCCGCACGAAGAAAGAGCCTCATGCAGCGGCTAGCCAGAATGACATTTTGTCTTTCATAAGCCTGCCAATTTCCCCCTGAAAATGAATGATTAATGTTGAATGAAGGAGAAAAGGTGTGTAACGCTTTTCAAATCAGCAGAGTCTGTAAAAGGGAGGCCGCTAATTACATTGCTGTTTGTATGACCTCTGCTTAAGTGCATGAAAGCCTCCTGCAAACGAACAAAAAAACGAACATTTTAAAGGTCCATGTGGGCACTCTGCCTAATAAAGCCATTTGTAAATGACTCCTCTTTTAGACTCCATTAGGAAGTGGAGCAAGGAACATTTCGTCATAGGATTCAGAGTCAATAAGCATGTAATCAGGACGTTCAGAGAATGTAGCATCCAGTGAAGGGGATAATTAATGAGATTGCCTTATGAACTGCTTAATTACTGACTGTTGGCCTCCTCAATTGTCCCTCCAAGTGATGCATTTGCTCCCTAGTTGCCATTATGCTCTGATTGACGGAGGTGGCAACCAAGGGAAAGAATCAAGGTCTATTAATTGGCTATTTACACATGGATACCAGGCATACAATTACTTACCAGTTATTAATATGTCTGAAGAGGAGAGGTCAGCCTGCAGGGAAGAAGCCTTGAGGCGTTAACATAATGTGCAGGTGGTCAACACTATACAGTATATATGTCCAATAGATGAGGCATTACATGACAGAGATATTTAGTTTAGTGAGTTTTGATGTTGCATGTAAAAGCTGTTGTGATGATATAGTTATCATTGTCTCACATTCTAATTGTTTGAAGTTAAGCTCAGATAATCAAAGCTCAACTGATATAAAATAAGACTGAGATCAAATGAAGTGGGGATTAATAAAGACTAGCCTACATTACAGCAACCTAAATTACATAACAAAATATAAAATTATAAAAACAAAATTGTGCACAAATTTGTGCAGTTGAACTCTGGCAGCCATGATGTGATTATATGAATAACAAGTACAATATACATAATAACATGATTGAAATATATAATGTTGTGAGCAGTATATTTAATATCTACACACTATGCTGTATTAATACAAATATAATGGATAATACCATATAATATAATAATATAAATCACATTAATAAAAAACGCTTTTGGTAGCTATTTGACAGTATTTACAAGAATGATAATAACTATAAATACTAACAAGTGACAATGGAAGAATCCATGAATGCTAACACAAAACTGGAAAATAATATATGATATACAGTATATACAGTATATACAGTATGTATATATATATGATGCAAGATATTGGTCAGGCATAATGTAAAATTTACAAAAAAGTTCACAAATGACAAGACTTTGTAATAAAACAATAAGCAGGAAACTAAAATATACAGATAGCCCATGGATCAATGCCTGCACAAATAAAAAACACTCTATATATAGAATTCATAAAGGGGACTATAAGAAATAAATAAGTTAACTAATATTATAAGGACATGTAAGAATACATACTTTAAAGCTATAGTCTCTGTCTCCCCCATGAGGAATTCTAAATAAATGACAACAACACTGTCGGCGCATCCACATGACACAAGCCTTCTGTGATTGTGCACCATCCCCCCTCCACACAGTTGCTAGTAGCCAATAGAGTCCGGATTGGGCCAAATTTTTCTGTCCTGCCCACGTCCAACAGAGCCGAGACCGAACCTGACCTGAGCCCAACAGGTATTAAGATATTTATGTCCGAGCCTGACACTGTTAAAATTGCTCATACTAATTACACATGTAGGCTACATTTTTGTGTGGAAAGCTCGCTTTTATTAAGCAACTGTAGGAAGGCATTCGGAAATGTCAACAGATCAGTGCACACGGGGCAACAAGCGCACGTTAATAAGCTGTTTAATTTAAAATGTTCAATGTGTTAGCCTTTCCTGCTTGCTTCGCTTCTGACCGTGATCAGAAAACCAGGGAGACCTGTCACCTCCAGGGCTGACGATATAAAATTAATATGATAATAAAATAAATTGAAGTGATGAGGAAGGGTTAGTGAGATGGTAGTTTAGGGTTATGAGAATGTGTATATTGAGTGTGGGCTATGAGTTTTCTGCTCATTTTATTTAATGTTCTTATTTCGTTTTTCTTTTTTGAACTTAGTTACATGTTCGAGTAATACATCTAAAAAAGTAGAATCCGGTGCAGGTTTTTAATGGAAGATTATAAAACAAATACTGGTCTACGGCTTTTTCCATTATTGTCAGCATCAGAGGAGACCAATCACAGACTCATGAGTCAAATTTCAAAAATCAAAAGCAACAATGTCCACACACACACACACACACACACATACACACACACAGTGAAAGTCAATTCACAACTTGGGTGTGGCAGTAGCTAAGTCTATAGGGACTTGGGGTGGTAGCTGAAGAGGTGCCAGTTCACCTCCTAGGCATGGCCAATGTGCCCTTGAGCAAGGTACCAGGCCCCCATCTACTCGGGGTGCCATTAGAGGGTACCCCCCTCACTGACATCTCTCCACTTAAGGCATGTATAAGATCCTGTTGGTGACTGGTTGCCTGTGGGTAATGTAACAGCAATGTAAAAATGTAATTTCCCCTTGGGAATGATTAACACTCATGTTGTCCTTGGGTCAAATTTGACTCGTTTTCAAATTTTATGAAGAAGAATTTTATAAGAAATACCCAGAATGGTTAAAAGTACAACTTCTATTTTTCTTAACTGAGAAAATAAAACAGCCACTGCATGTGTCAATACTGCACTACACCCCAGTGTGACACGGACAAACGCACACACACACACACACACACACACACACACACACACACAGATCATTTGAACACACACGTCTCTCTCCTTGTTTGATCATTTGCTTCACACCCAGGAAGGATGGAGAACATGTAACAAGACTTATCAGAGGGGTTAAAGGGGATTAAGACGTAAGTCAGGGAGGAGAACCACTCCCAGGTTTATACTTTGTGTGTGTGTAGGTGGGTGGGTGGGTGGGTGGTTGGGGTTAATCAGTACCACGAGTCCTGCACCTCCGGGGTCCAGGTCTGGGCTTTCTATATCTTGGCCCAAAATAAAAGGGGAAAAAAGGGAACACCATGTGTACGCTCAACAGGGGTGGAACCCCTCTTCCTTACAAAGAACATGGCACACAAACACATACACAGCCTGTTAATGTATGTGTGTCTTTGAGTGTGTGTGTGTGTGTGTGTGTGTGTGTGTGTGTGTGTGTGTGTGTGTGTGTGTGTGTCCGCTGACCCGTTATGACCTGTCCTTTCTCAAGGCAACAAAGGTTGGAGTGAAAGAGGCGTGAGATCACACACATTTAAATCAACTGGATGAGTGCACTTATTCATGCGATACCCACTGGGGCAAACACTGACAATGTGTAGCTTGTTCACCGCCTCCATATTGGTCCAGGACAAGCTGAAGTGGCTGCAGTAACTGCACACTGCTCATTAGATTCAATCATTATGTTGACAATGTGGGCATCCTGTGTAATTACTTCAATACCTGTTGTGTAGACTGAAATAATTGACTGATTGATTCCCTGTATGCGACTGTTCTGATCCCTAAACTGTCCAGTCAGAGGTCCTACAATATACCAATTTGAACTTTGTATTGGTTAAAGCTTTAGTGCGTAAGTGTTTGATATTAATCTACAGTATGTCTGTCTTCTTAAAGGTCCCATGGCATGAAAATTTCTCTTCATGAGGTTTTTTAACAGGAGAATTCCGGCCAATTTTTACGTTAATCTTGATCATCATGAAAATGCGGAATGGTTAAAAGTGCAGGCTACATGGAGTAGCTGTAGCAACATGTATGAGCTTTCACTGAGCTAAAACAGCAGGTGTTGGGGCAGGTTTTAGAGAGCCTTTGTGCCTCTTTACAGACATAAAATGTCAACAATCAATGTGCAACATGAACAGGGCCCTTATGTGACAACAAGATGTGTTTTCATCTCAGACATTGTTTAAATTCACCTACCATGGTCCCTGTCTCGATCCTACCGGTAGCTGGTAACTTGTTGCTGCTAGCTGCTAGCTCCTAGCTGCCGTCCGAGTAGTGTGTTCTGCCAGGCTTCTGTGATAATCATCCCGACAACAATCTATGGAGTGGCTATGTCCTCAAGAGGACAGGTCATGTCACGTCTTGAATTTTATTCCCCTCCAAAAAAACGGTAGTGCGGAGCAATCTGCACACTTTTCCTGCTACAACGGGACTTCATCACTGTGAAAGCCACATACATCATTTTCCCCGTTTCCATGTAGGTACATAGTCACTGATATGGTCATAACCACTACAGTGCTCAATTACTTATTTTGAAGGGGAATAAACTTTTTCGTCGCAAAGCCATGACCTGTCCTCTGGAGGACACCAGCGCCACTCGTTGTCGGGATCGAGACAAGCGACCAGTGTAGGTGAATTTAAACAATATCTGAGTTGAAAACGCAGGGCCCTGTTCATGTTGCACTGACATTTTAATTGCAATTTATGTCTGTTAAGAGGCACAAAGGCTCTAAAACTTGCCCTGGCAACTGCTGTTGTAGCTCAGTGGAAGCTTGTACACGTTGCTGCAGCTCCTCCGTGTTGCCTGCACTGATTCTGGTCGGGGGGTTTTCAGTTGAAAGTACACACGTGTTTATGACAATCAAGATTAACGTAAAAAAAATAGCTGGAAGTCTCCTTTAGTTAATATGAGTTCCCCCAGACTGCCAATGGCGATAGGTCTAAACTGAGCCCTGGGTATCCCTAACCCTAACCCTAACCCCCTTTGAGAAAATGAAAGCTCAGATGGGCTGACCTGGAATCGTGCCCCTTATGAAGTCACAAGGTTACCTCCCCTTTCTCTGCTTTGCTTGCCCATGAGAGAGAGATATCATGGCTTTCAAACGAGCAAAGTGACTGTTGGTCAAGGCAACACTCCCAGCCTCCACCTCATTCTCATTGTGCGACTGGCTCTAGTGGCTGTTATTCTGCACCAAGGCTGAATTTCGGGAGAGATACTTCAGATACAATATTAGGGGACCACTAAGATCTATATAAAAGAGACTTCAGATACAGTATTAGGGGACCACTACGGCCTATATAAAAGAGACTTCAGATGCAGTATTAGGGGACCACTAAGGTCTATATAAAAGAGACTTCAGATACAGTATTAGGGGACCACTAAGGTCTATATAAAAGAGACTTCAGATACTTCAGATAAAGTCTATATAAAAGAGACTTCAGATAAAGTATTAGAGGACCACTAAGGTCTATATAAAAGAGACTTCAGATAAAGTATTAGGGGCAAGGCAAGGCAGCTTTATTTGTATAGCACATTTCAGCAACAGGGCAATTCAAAGTGCTTTACATAAAATCAGTTAAACAGATAAAACACATGTACAAACAGTTAAAAATCATAAGCATTAAAAACCGATAAAACACATATCTATTCATGTGTTAAAACATTTGGACACATAAAACACAAGAATAAAAGTTACAGTGCAGCATAAGAAATTTAAAGAAATGAGCAGTCATTTAAGAAAGGCAGCATCAAAAAGAAAGGTCTTCAGCCTTGATTTAAAAGAACTGAGAGTAGCAGCGGATCTGCAGGTTTCTGGGAGTTTATTCCAGATATGAGGAGCATAGAAACTGAAAGCCGCTTCACCCTGTTTAGTTCTGACTCTGGGGACAGAAAGTAGACCTGTCCCAGATGACCTGAGCAGATACAGTATTAGAGGACCACTAAGGCCTATATAAAAGAGACTTCAGATACAGTATTAGGGGATGCAGGGTCATTGTCATCATGAAAAAGAAATAAGAATGATTACTTGTGATGGTGACCAACTTATTTTACAAATTATTGCTGAATTTATACATATTACACAATTCATGCAATGTGAGTTCACATTTTTAAACCACAAAAAGTAATGAATTCTAAATGTCACATTGCTGCTTTAAAGTTACAATCTCAAAGATCTCCGTTTGGTTCTCTTTGCGGTAATTTGGGTTTTTAGATCTTATTGGTTAAACACACCAACAGCTAGTGTTTTAGAGAGCCAAACTGTGTGCCTTCATCTGAACAACAAATTCTGTTCTTTTTCTTTGGATTTACACTAGTTTTTGAAGCTTCATCATCTGCAGTCACTCTTTTCTTTGTTTGTTTGGCCTTAGTAACAGTTTGCATCCAATGCTAGCAGAGACGCCTCTTCACACACAAGTGTAGAAAAAAGAGTGTGTTGCGTCAATGGACGATGCTTCACTAACTGCGTTGCCAGACCTCTGAATCACTGCCCATATTACCGATTTGTTAAAACGTAATTCTCGCCAAAATGCAACCTAGGGTCTTTTTGTGAATGTACCCAAGTTATACTTTGGTTTAAACGCATAATTAGGAAAGAAATGCCACTTTTAAAATTTGCCGTATTATTGTTTTCGGTCATTGACCTTTTGAAAGGGAGAGCTAGGGGCACTACTATGATCGCATCAAAATAGCTATTTTTAAAACACAAAGAAGGCTCAACATAACATGAGAGTTTGCTCCATGTATCACCACATGAACTCCTGCATTTAGAACATTGTTTGTGTACACTGAGTTTACTAAGAAGAAAGGTTTTGAATATCTCACTTTAACTGTGTTTCCGGTCGCTGACATTTCGCCAAAGAGTCGATCTCCGACTATAACGTAACAGGGAGGAGAATAAAGATGGAAAGCTCCTAAAGCCATATAAATGCACGGATAATTTGTCGTTTTGTCATTAGTGAAAAACAATATTGACCATGTAGTTGAAAAAGGAGCCTCATATACTGTAAGAATGACATTTCCTCTCATGGAGTCCGTTCATCCGCAATCAGAGATTGAATCTTTTTGACATGGCGGATAGCGTAAACAATGCTGAATTCATGTGTAGAGCCCCTCGTGATATTCGGAGCAAAGTTTCATGTTGTGTCGAGCATTCTTTGTGTTTTAAAAATGTTGATTTTGATGTGATAATAGTAGCCTTTCAGTCCTAATTATGCTTTTAAACAAAAGTTTGACTTGGGTAAATTCACAAAAACACCCAGGTTGCATTTTGGTGAGAGTTACACTTTAAGCCATTTATTTAGAAATATGAATATAAAATAACAATGTAACAATATTGATACATAATATGTAATACTAGATTAACATAATATATACATATACTGTAAAATTTGAACGAATGAATGACCTTACTATAACCAGAGACCAGCTTTTTTATTGTATCCACTTTGCAAATTCTTTTGAAATGTTACATCTCACACCTGGCTAGTGGGCCACAAAGAGTACAGAGAATGAGATGCATTTTCAGATTTATCCATGTAAGCGTGAACATTGCCTCAGCTATACTCACTTAATTTCAGAGGAAACCCTCCCAGAGACAGGAAGTGTAGGACTCAGGGGGTGGCAGGCTGATTGAATGGGAGAGTTTGCACTCGGAGCCCGAGTCCCTGGCTGCTGCAGGGTTCCCTGCTGGAGCAGGCCAACAGGCCTAAGTCCGTCTTTTCTCACTGCCTTCCCTGTGGATTAAATGGCTTTGCTCGCCTCTTTTTCCTTCGCTTGCTGCTGTCAGGAGTGGCATTTCACTTCTTCTTCCCATGGCCTCAGCAGATGAGGCAGCAGTTTTCTGTTTTTCTTCTTGCTCACTTGGAAGGAGCAAATGACCAGCAAGAACTCAATTAGCAACATGTCCCTCCTGGCCGGGGGGGCCGAGCCGCCGCTTGTTCAGCCTGTTGTTCAGCCTGTATCAGAGATCAAGTCAGCCTAAGTGAAGTGACAGCAAGCGAGTGAAAAGGGTAAACGAAGTGTGTGTGTGTGTGTGTGTGTGTGTGTGGGTGGGTGGGTGGGTGGGGGGGGGGGGAGCAGCATCTGCCCCCATACAGATTTGCTTAATTGGGTTTGACTCCCACAATTACAGGGTAATAATGGCCTTTTCAACCCGGCCATGTCGAAGTGAAAGGCAGTTGCTCTACGCACCCGCATGCTGTCAGACGATTTAGAGGAGAGCGAGCGACAGAGAGAGCGGAGAGAGAGAGAGAGATGGGGGGAATTGGCAATGGACTTTGGTTAAGCAGTGGTTATTGAGTCTTTGATAGGACTCCAGGAGGCCCGGGCAGCAACAATGACAGAATTAATGGCCAAGGCACGATGAGAATGTCAGCCCAGCAGGGGGCTGCTGTGGCCTTTGAGCTGCCTTCTGACGCCTCTGGCACTGTGCTCTCCACAACACTGGGAAAAGGCTTGACCTGTTTGTTGGTGGATCTGGTCTCAAAAGTATTTTTTCTACAGGCTATTGTGCTTGTCATAATACAATAGCCTGGAGTAGCAATGAGGTCATGATCAAGTGTACATCATTTTGCTAAAGCATATAAATTTTGCAAGGATTTTTAGAACTGATCCCTAGAATCAATATTTTTGTATTTATTGTTTTACCAGTAATTGACCTAAATATGTTCTGTTCCTATGGTTCTATATCCTACCTGCTTCCAGCATAACAAAGCCAAGAACTGAAAAATCAGAAAATGCGTGTTACGTTGTTCTTTACAAATAAAATAATGTCAGATTGACTCACATGTGATGTGCATTCTTCTTAGAAAACAATTAGTTTTTAGAAATGTTTCATGATGTATTGTCTCTAAAAGTGCTTTATTCAACTTTTGTTTTTGTCAGAGAAGTAAAATAAAATCACAATACTCAATACTATCGATTTACAATACTTTTACAATCGCAATAAATGAAACTCGCAATAAAAATCCAATCGGTACTCATGTATCGGGAAAGCATGGAATCGGGACAAAAGCATATCGTCCCAGCCCTAGTATGCAGTCATATAATGACATGTTTTTCAAAATATAGTCAGTCTGGGGAAATACACTCAAGCTGATTGGAGTGAGGGCAAAGAGGGAGCCATGCTAACTCATGTCAAATCTGTCTGAAATAGAAAGACTGGGACATTTTTATCTTCAATTTAAAGGTAACTGTAACTTGCTGAGGAATCCAAAGAAGATTGAAATGACTGTAGGGAAAAAAAAACACAGAATTTTAAGATTATTTTGGTGAAGCTTAGATTTCCTCAAACAAGTTGAGCCCTTGAAGGAGTGGATAGACTCATCTGTGAGATCACATTTATGATTAGATGATCATTTTTGTTTTTTTCAGGAGAAATCAAGAAAAATATAATTATAAAAAAGCTAAAAAAAAAATAGAAACAAGATTTTTGATCATTATTGGTGCTTATTTCTTAGGACTTAATCAGGACAGGTGAAAGTGCTTAAAATGTTTTAACTTTGTGTGAGAATAGCAGGAGCCGAAATACAACATAGTTTCATAGCATCTACATTTAAATACACTCCAGTCCAGTAGACCCCAACACCTCATATGTAGTAGTTGTGTGTGTGTGTGTGTGTGTGTGTGTGTGTGTGTGTGTGTGTGTGTGTGTGTGTGTGTGTGTGTTGGGGGAGAGACACGTAAATGTGTATTTTCCACTAGTCTGAAAAAAGACATGTTATGGAAGCTAAATCGCCAAAAATCTCAAAATTGATACAACGTTCTTGCCTGTAGTGTCTCCCCTTTATAATTTATAAGTTTATAATATGTTCAGTGTGTAAAATCAAAGTAAACCAGCAGTCGGATAGAGGGGATGGAATAAAAAATACAATATTAGCAGCGTGAATTGGAAACAATAAAGAGCCTTAACCCTTGTGTTGTCTTCCAACCAAAACTGAAAATCAACACTTTTGTATTTTTCAATGTTTTTTTTACGTTTTTGTCCCTTATTTCATCACTTTTGATGCTTTTGTTCGATGTTTGTCACACTATTAACTTTAGTTTTACAGTTATTTTTGGAATTCATGGTCAAACAAACCTCATTTAAAGGAATTATACCGAACGTTTGAGTTAGGAAAGCAGAAATTAGGAATTATTTAGACTAAAATTAAAGGAATGTATGTTGATGGATAATCACAGACAGGAATTTGTCAACTTTTACTCAATGCTATTTTAAAACCACTTCATTTTTTTTTCAAATACTATAAAAATGAATAAGACACCCCAAAATTAATGAAAGCAGAGATTTGTACTTGCCAAAGAGCATTATGTAAAATCATTCATGTTATTTTGGGTAATTACAATTAGGTAGTTAAAAAGAACATGAAAACAGGTCAATTTGACCCGAGGACAACATGAGGGTTATCATAGTACTCATAGTCCACCACAGTTTTTGCAAATGAGCAAAGGACAATAAGTTTGAGTTAGAAGAAATAATAACTAGCATCATTTTTTTAGCAAACATTAAAAATGGATGAAAATCCACAAGGGTTAAAATTGTTCATCTTTGCGTTGAGTTCATACAGCGTCTACAGGCCTAAATGTGACCCTCCTCTTGAGTAACATTTGGATCCACATTTGATACGAGAGAGTATCAGAAAACATCAGGAAGCAAGACAGCGTTTCACTCTTTGTGCACAGGAACTAAAACAAAATTCACAGGTCTGACACACACAAAACACAACAAAAAGTTTCCTATGTGGGCCAACTTGTATGGACTTTAAAGCACCCTGCTGTCAGTCATGATTAGCCATAACGATGGGCCCATTTTGACACTTCAGAATCAAGTCTTGGCAAATAGCCCTGGGAAGAAGAGCCACATGCTACGAGATGGCTTTTCCCTGATATAATTTGTGGCTGCAAATTACAAAACAGAGGCAGAAATAATGTGTGAAGTCAAGTTTGGTGAGGGAGAAAATGGAAAAATTTAGGGCTATGTGCCACTCTAATGGATATCCTTGTGGCTGGGAGAAAATGGGACTCAATAATGTGTCCTTAATGTCTGCCAGCGCTGTTTCAGGGAACGTATCAGAAGAAATGTCCCCTGCCATTTCTGCAAGCAATCACTTAATGGGACTGGCAAATCTCAACTAAATGGATGTACTGATCTATTTCTGGGCTTGACAGATGGAATGAATCCGTGGCTCTTGGAAGACAAAAACGAAAAAGGTAGAGGGCGAAGAAAAGAACAGGCTACAAACAAGAAATGATAAAAACAAGCCTTTCACGATTCATTCAGCACGGCAGCATGCCTGCAATGTCTGTGTGGAGCTTAAGTGCAGATGCTGACAGGAATTTCAATTATTTAATTAGGGAGGGAAAATGAAAAGACTTAAGTGTTGTGATTTCTGCAGTCTTTCATAGATCAATCTAATGTGTGCTCACATTGGAAATCAACCAAGATGGAAGAGGGGCAAGTGAAGTAGCGTCTTCTAAATCACGCAATTAAAACGGCAAATTAGTTTCTTGATATATTCATTTAAGTGGTTAAGTGGAAATGTTTCTCTCCCCGTCCACGCAGCTGTCTCATGGGTGGGTGTGGAGAGACAGCGCCATCCACATGCTCTTATGATTAGAGCCACCGTTCATTTGCTGAGAAAACGCTGAAAGCACTTGCTGCACAAATTAGCCATTTGAAAGCTTGAAAATTCAATTCCGAGGAGTTGATTTAAGTATTTAGGCGAAGCGTGGCTGTAACGTAAAGATTTAGTAGCATTCTGCCCTCTAATGTCAATAACTCTCAGAGGCCATTATAGGTTTTTGTGGCCTTGTGCCTTGTAAATAGCACAGCTGGAAAATACCATAATTTCACACTTTTTTGCCTTTTTTCCATCACCTTCGCACCTCTATTCTTACATGCTCTATAGGTTTTTTTCCTTTTAAACAGCTTTGTTGTTGCTGTTATAATTGGACATATAGACATTTTTTTCCATAATGAAAAGGTCATCTGATGCTTAGTCACTTGTTCCATTAGCAGGAAGATGGATCGAAGCTTCTGATTGATAGGAGAGGATCTGTTAGTGGAGTCTATTTGGCAGCAGCCGTGTACTGTGTGAAGAGAAATGGAGTGGGGCATTGAACTGAATGTAGAGACATGTAATATACTGACTGTATAAGTATGGAGTTAAGTAATAAAAGAAATAAAAACAGAAATTAGAGGGACAAGAATTCCAGAATTGGACTCAAAGAAAGAACAAAACATTCATGTGATGATGAGCTATCAAAGCAGGCTTGTCATGTGACTATAGGACATTTTCATTTCCTCAGCTATAAATTTATGTCAACACAAAGTTTGAAAATAGAGATATTATCAGATATTGTATTGCCATAAAAGATATTTTATGCATGTCTGTTGACACAGTATTTAAGAAATTATGTTTGCAGTTATTAGAAATAGGAATCTTTAAGGAACCCAAATCCCAGTGATTACTATAAACTGAGAGGCCAGGCAATGTTCCAACGTGACTCTATATGACCATTATATTTTGTCACCGTAGCTTTACACAGCAGATATGAGCAGCCACAATGACTGAAACCCCGGAGTGGGTAGGTAGGGCCTTTCATCTACATTACAGGTGAATAAGGTAATATTTCAACTAACAGATATCACCATGAATCTTCCCTAGTTGATTACTTACATTAAGACAATGTTTTTATTTCTACTACAAGTTTTCTGAAATGTTATGTTAAAAAATGAAAATGAAATCTACAGACAGAAAAAGACAGTATGTGTATTTTCCACTAGTCTGAAAAAAGACATGTTATGGAAGTAAAATAGCCAAAAATCTCAAAATTAACCAGTGCCTGTAGTGTCTCCCCAGCAGTCACATAAAGGCGATGGATTAAAAAGTACAATATTAGCAGCATGAATTGAAAACAATAAAGGACCTTAAAATAGTACTTGTAAATACTTTCCGCCATGTTTTAGGCAAACATGCAGGCTGACAGAGACATTGAAATGTCTCTCTTTCAGCCTCCAGCCACCCTAACAAACTAAGCATGGTTAGATGTTCCTCAGCCCTTAAAGCCTGTAATCCAGTAACTATAAAATCAAGTGATTACTTTCTCAATGAGACAGTACTTTAAACCAGCTTACAATATAAAAACAAGAAATTACATGAGAGTGTGTGGATCATCTAGCTCGGACAGCAGGTGCACATGTGCAGGAGGATTTAATTTCTCTGTGCAAGCTTAGTGACTTTACCACAACAATGTGTGCATGCCAGCCACACACTCTTTGTAATTACTCATGTCTTACATCTCTTACATTACTCATGTTACCTTCCAAAGTGTTGCACAAGCTCCTTACCACTGATAAGACACCATGAATGTAGACTTTCCATAACAAAATTAATCTCTCAAAAGCTGGATGGATTCAAGAAAACATGGATTTGCTCTTCTGTCACAGAGGCATATTGTCCACTTTGATGATGATGCATGGGAGGATATCGAATGCCCTCCTGGCTGCCACACTCCAGATGGAAGAAAATAGCCTGTGGTCTATAAAAATGAAGTTAGATGTAAGTACAGCACTCAAATGTCGGGGAGGGGGGGAATGCTTTTTCTGGGGCATTTTGTTGTTGTCAATTGGTCTGAGCAACTTGCTGTAATGCAGGTAATGGAGCTACTCTTCTCCTTTCATCTTTTGGGTGTGTGTGTGTGTGTGTGTGTGTGTGTGTGTGTGGGTGGGTGTGTGTGTGTGTGGATATGGATGGGTCTCTGCAGGAACAGGAGGAAACAGCCAGATGATGGTCAGAATGAAGGAAACATCAAGTCAGAGCACAGTGAGGGGAGCTGCACTGGTGAAAGTTGCTTTCCCCGACATCTGCCGGCTCCATTTACCTTCAGCACTAGCTGAATTTTCACACAATTCAAGCATTTTTGCATTTTACAGCATTGTGTCACATGAATGAGAATGAACAGTCTTGATTCTGAGTCATCATTGAAAAACTACCAGTGTGATCCTTCACAGCACCAGGACAACATCAACATCCGGCCTGTTGTAATTGTTACACTTGACTAAACTTCAAAGGCATCCTTCTCTTCCCTCACCAAACCACCAAACTTTCTATTTAGCAATGATCGTAAACACAGTGTTTGGTGACTATCCACAAATACAGATCTTTTTCCTTTTTAAAGCTGCCTTAATACATTTTGGAAACAATTACTTTGCTAGTTGCTATGTTGAATGTGTTCAAACTATAGATATAAAATGGATATGAATGTCATTCCCTTTCAAATCAACCTAGCTAAATGGTCAGAAGGGCAGCCATTTTTTTGTGCACCATTGCTATTCTGAAGTATAAACTTCTGTATAAACCGACTTCCGTCAAGCTGCGGAGCTGAGGTTTTGCGGTAAAGGACAAACGAGCAGTGGAGTAGTAACGCTATGAGGCGGAGAGCCAGCCGCTACATGAGTCCAATTTCACAGCGTAATGCTTCATCCACACTGCTATCACCAGATGAGGGACAGCTTTGTTCAGCTCGTTTTTGGTGAGAGGAGGGGCGCGGCGGAGTTAGCATGCTAAAATGAGCTGTTAGCGGCTGTTTCCGCTGTGTTTTCATGCTGCAGTTCTGTAAATGCGCCAGTGTAAGCCACACGGCTAATTTTCCATAATGGTGGGAGGAAACCCACGCTAACACGGAGAGAATATGCAAACTCCACACAGAAAGGCCCTGCCCGGACTGGCAGAGGTGGAAAAAGTACTAAAATATTGTACCAAGTACTCAAGCACAAGTAAAATTACATATCTGAAAAAAATACTCAAGTAAAAGTAATAAGAAGTTCATTTAAAATGTATTTAAAGTAAAAGTTACTTAGTTACATTAAAAAAAACAGGGCGGGGGATTTCTCCCATGTAGTGAAAATAAATCAAGGGGTCTTAAATCCAAAACTATTACACACCTAAGTAGACCGTATGATCTAATTATATGTATTAATTTAGCCAGTGTCCTACACACGTTGTCCTACGGGTTGCTAGTGCTAGACAAAAATTAGCAATGCCACGAAACATGTTTTGCTAATTGGCAATTTGCTATTAATCATGAAGACTAGGTCATCCAATCAAATCAAAGCATTGAGGGCAACGCTGCTGCCAGTTCTGTCGTTGTTGACCTTTTTTTTTCTTCTTCTAGTCCGTAGAAAAAGCTAAGTCGGTAGCCATTCCTCATTAGCACCACCTCTGTTCAGGAAAAGACTGCAACTAGTGTCACGGCCCCCACTCGCCTGTATATATAGTTATGACACTCTCATGATGTCACATTTGTGCGTGCCAGCTTGGAGAACGTCTCCCGAGCTGTGTTGGGCTGCTCCCCTCACAGCGAGCTGCTTTACCGCCCCACTGACGGGGGCTGTCACCATGACCTTTCCGTCTATTTTATTTCTGTGGTTTATTGCCTCAATCCAACCGAGCATATAGAGTGGTCTTGTATTTCTGTTGCACAAAGTCTTGGGGTTGGATGGCCGTAGCTCAGTCCGTGGGGAGTTGGGTTGGGGACCGGAGGGTCGTTGGTCTAAGTCCCTGTATGGACCAAAGTACAGAGTGGGACTTGGTAGCTGGAGAGATGCCACTTCACCTCCTGGGCAAGGCACAGTACTGCTCAGGGCGCTGGTCCAGCACTAGCAGCCCACTCACTCTGACATCTCTCCATTAGTGCATGAATAGGTCCTGAGCATTTGTGTGTGTATTTCAGTTCTGTGTGTAGTGATTACTAAGAAACAGAGAGTAAATTGTAATTTCCCCACTCAAAAAATTAAAAAAATAAATAAATAAAAGTCCTGTCAAAGACACTTTACATTAAAACATCTTAGATTCAAATTTATTCCACGGGAATGTCATACAACATACAACATAAACCCCAAAACTGTAGACCAGTGCACCATTTTACTTTTTCTAAAGGTGAACTCAGGGGTATCTCTGGGCAGTATGACTTGCATTGTACATTTTTCCCAGCTTACGAAAATAAAGCCTGAAATTGGCTGGACGTGTAAAGCACAAACACACTTGCTATACAGAACCTTCTACATATTAATGCTATGCATACGTACATGCAGAGGAAGTGACAGCAGTATTTACAAGGGAAGCCTTTTCAATAATGCATCCTTATCTTTATCAAAGGCTCAATATATTTACTGCCATACTTGGGATCAGTTCAGGGTATGTGCAAGGTGATCTTGACCATTTATGATTTAAATGAAAATCAGGAGTTTTAGAAATAAATTGGGCTAAAAAAAATGTATTTTATCAAAATGGTCTTGCTGAAAATTGTGAGATGTTCACTCTGACTGAAATCACAGCAACACAATTACAAGATAAACTGTAACATGAGCATGTGGTTAGTCAGTTTAAATCATCTTGTACACTGCTCAAAAAACTGAATTTACACTGTACAAATAAAATATAAGTGACATTGTGCTGGAATACAATCCACACATCTGGTGTCTCAAAGTATTTAATTGCTTCTCCAGCTTGAGAAACAATAACAACAATAGATTCTCTCTATATGCATCTCCTCCTTTGTGATTCCTATAGACTAAAGTACAGTTCATGAATAATGGATTTTCCCTGGATTGGTAGACTTGCTGAAAATATCAAGTGTACCCAGTGACTTGTGCACACATAATAATAACTTCATATTAACTGCAAATGTAACTTTGGAACACATTTACAAAACCCCTCAATGTACTTAGTGTAGTCATGTTTACACTGTATAGGCATATTAAGACTTTCTAAACAGTGTGGCGATGTTTGCCTTTCAATTTAGACAAAAATCAGAAGCAGAGCAGCCAAAGACTGTGATTTCACGCCTGGCTTGCCCTCCACTAAAGCCAGTTCAGCCCTCTACTTTCAATCAAAACCATGAAGTCATCAGTATTACTTCAGCTTGTCAAGCTTTGGTCGTTTCTGTTTTTTCAGCAGATTCCCAAACCACAAAACTGGTGGTTGCTGATTGGCCAGTGTTGGGCCTGGCCTATTGTCTCGGCGCTGTGTTTGTTGGAGCCCCAGTTTCTCCCTATTCATCGCATCAAGCGCCGGTGCTATTAGCCTGCTGGAGACCTGCCTGTCTTGGCATTGGAGAATCTTGTTGTGTTTTGTCAGGTAACCCTGTCTCCATAAACATCTTCATAAAAGGGGTTGATTGAGGTAAGTTAATATCAAATGTTGTCCAACAACTTTTGTTTGTTGTTTATTTATGTGTGCTATTTTTTTCCACATGTGGATGCAGCGCTGCAGCTCCTACAGCTGCACGGGGAATGTTGCAAATATTAGTTATTGCTGTGTCCCAAAATGCACGCACCAGTTTCTGTTTAAAGTGTCTTTATATATCAGCTCCTCTAGCTCAACCGCTAGGTTGAGCGATGTCAGCCTTGAGGTCAGTGCCAGTCACAATCAAGGCCCCTCTCTGAATTAAAAATAAACAAACTTATTTTTTTCAGGGATTTTATCCTGCTTGGAAGAAGATATAATTTGATATATGCCACAAAACATTGGAATTCTGAGACAATTTTCATTTGATTTACATGGTAGGGATCAAATGGATTCAAAAAGTGCTCTGGTCTAGACTTAGACAGCTGCTGGAACTTGCCAGAGAGGCTGCTCAGAGGGAATGTGATCCTGTGGAAATACAGAGCTCTTCAATGAATACACAGAGCTCTTCAATGAGCATCCCGTTCAGCTTTCAGACATAACAAGATATATCTATCTATCATCCTTTCCCCCGAAAAGAAATCCATGACAACTCTTCATGCGAAAGAGAGGATGGCTGCAGGATATTGCATTCAGGTGGAACAATGAGCAATAGATGTATCAAGTATCAAAGCATCGCTGGACTCGATAGAGGCTGGACACGTGTGTGTGCACTGGGGATGTGGGGGTGTATGTAAAGTCCTTCTTCAGGGACTGATCTCATAGAGAATAAAGTGGAGCATATACACACAGACGACCCCGCAGCTCAATCCATTGGAAATAATATGTTCATTACAACGCAATTACTGACACTTAGAGCCTCTCTCCCTGAAGTGTGTGTCTGCGTGCGTGAGTGTGTGTGCGTGTGTGCATGCATGCGTGCGTGAGGTGGAGAGAGGAGGGGCAATGCTGCTGACCACTGATGCTGAGTGACCTCTTATGTTCCTCTCTATGTGTGTGTGTGTGTGTGTGTGTGTGTGTGTGTGTGTGTGTGTGTGTGTGTGTGTGTGTGTGTGTGTGTGTGTGTGTGTGTGTGTGTGTGTGTGTGTGTGTGTGTGTGTGTGTGTGTGTGTGTGTGTGTGTGTGTGTGTGTGTGTGTGTATGTATGTGTATGCACGCGCGCAGGTGCAGGATGTACAGCTTTATGGGTGGAGGTTTGTTCTGTGCAGGCGTGGGGAACATCCTCCTGATTGTTTCCACAGCAACCGATTACTGGATGCAGTATCGGCAATCCAGCAACTACATGCACCAGGGCCTGTGGCGCTACTGTAAGCCGGGGAAATGCTTCCCACACAACGACAGCATTGGTAAGTGTTGCAAAGGAGGGAAACTACTATAAAAAATATAGCTCTACAAACATTTCTGAAAGAGGCAGAAACCATTTGACTGGCCAAGGTAAAGCTCATCTTTACTTGGCAATGGAGGTAACCATGTGAAACATTCAGCATGCTAGCAAACAAGCGTGCCATCTGGATAGCAATAAGCTTTAATTTCTAATTTGAATTTTGAAGTGCCGCTGTCATCCTATATAGTTAGACTGAAGTGGGCTAACAATAATGCCTTGTTAGAGACATTTGTGACAAACACACAACTTCATATCACATACTAGAAACATGGAGGCAATATGTCATTCCACTGTGACTTAATTACAAATACAATGCTGTGATACTTTGATATTAAATATGCCTACTCTATGTCTATATGGTTATTGAAATATTTTGGACATGGTTATACTTTATTTACTATAAAAAGCAATTAAAGTACGTACACATCAGAAGCAAAATGAAAACTTGTAAGATTGCCTCTGCCTCCCAAACAGAAACCTAACTTTCTATTGAATATATGTGTCATGTGTTCCATCACATCAATTCAGGATTTCTATCTGGCATTGATGAAATTAGATATTTTAGGTCTACTTTTTCTCAAAGATGTTTCCCGTCCGTCATCAATGGCTTGTTCACATGGTCTGAGCTCTTATATCATTGACCCCTGTTGGCTTGCACTGACCCAAACCAGTGTCTTCAATTGACCTTTGACTCTGTCCACAGCCCACTTAGACGCCACCCGTGCCCTCATGATCCTCTCTCTTTTGGCCTGTTTCATTGGCATCATCATTGGCATTATGGCCTTCATCCATTACTCCTCCTTCGACAGGTTTGACAAAACCTTTGCTGCAGGCATATTGTTTTTCATCTCATGTAAGTTCCAAATCTATTGTCTATTGTTAGTACTTTGTTCGTTTAGTGTCTTTGCATATGATATGACCTTAATTGATAAATACATGGTGACAAATGAAATACCTAACTGAAAGCATTTCTACAATCTACCAGAAACATTTTCTTCACATGTTCCCTTCCTTTCTGCCTAGGCTTTTTAGTGTTTCTAGCGATGGCAGTGTACACTGGTGTGACTATTAACTACTATGGAAAACGCTATGGAAACTGGAGGTTCTCCTGGTCCTATATCATTGGCTGGGTGTCGGTGGTGCTCACCTTTTTTTCAGGTAACCATGCACCTCAACAAACCAAACTGCTGTGGCCTGCGTCGGCCATCAGACAAAAATGCGGGTCTTTCCTTTCAGTTTGATTTGGGGTAGTGCGTTTAGGCTGCAGCTGGGGGTGGAGCTGACAAGAAAAACCCTTAGGTTCTCTCTCGTTCACAGTGGTGCTATCACATCCATCCACTGTCAGGAGTCAACTCATGGAGTGTTCAATGTAAAAGTCAGTGGAGTTTTGAGTGAGTTCAGGGAGAAGCACTCAGTCAAGTGTGGATGAAATCACTGCTTGGAGAACATATATGAAGTCCTGGCAGGCAACAGGCTGAAATACTTTTAAGATGTATGATTCATGTTACATTTTATAATTTAGTACCTTTTAAAACATTCAATGTTGTATAGCAGATACAATTGTATTCACCTCCACGTGTTGTCAATGCCACAACTAGTAGCCTACCTAGCTAATGGTATTCATACTGCATGTACTATGTGTAATAAAGAAAACAGAAACTACAGACTATATGTAATATTACACAATGCAACAACTCACTTGCTTAGCAGAAAACAGTCAAAGCATACATGGGTCAGCCCATAGTCCAGCAGCTGAATCAATGATGTGACATTATCAGTAAGTGATGCTTGTAGTAAGTGCTCATTTCTGAATCCCCCAGCATGCTGTGCACTACCTGCTGTTCAGCAGGCTTTTCACTATACTGAATATGAAAATGGTTTAGAGGTAAACATCATCCAGATGCTGAAAATACCCTAGACTGAAAATATCAGCTGAGTTACAAAGTAGTACACATATAACTAATAGGTAGGTACTAATAGGTAACAACAACAGCATAATATGCATATATAGAGTATTCAATATATATATATATTATATTTGCATTAATTAATATGATGCCAAAATAAAAAGCACACCTATCATATGAAACGATATATGTTTGCACTACAAATGATTTTGGTTTGTGGCAATATGAAAACAAAGGTGCTCCATATACTCATACACAAGAACATTTTTTTCAGAAATTCAGGAATTTTTTTCAGAATGTCACTGAACATGGACTATAAAAAAGCAATTCATCACCATTTTCTTGTGTTGTAGAATGAAAAAGACACAAATGACATCCTTGTGCATATTAAGCAATCCCACACATTGCTTCTCCTTTTATCTAATGGAAATGTACATAGGTCATTGTATGATGCATGGCATTGACATTGCCTGATGGATAACAAAGACCTATCCTTTCTTTCATTTCAGGTATATTCTATTTGTGTGCCTACCGGATGCATGAATGCCCCAGGAACGCTAACTCTCACTAAAGACCTACACCTTCACCCAGATATTTAGCCATGGATTACGATCGCGAGAGCTGCATCCAGGCTGTGTGCCCATTCTCACCACCAACAATGGTGCAGAGCGTACCTGTGGAACATGAACGATCAACATTTAAATGGGTTCAATAAAAAGATTTGGCAGAACGTGACTCTTCATTTCCATCCACGGACACCGTGCATTATCTACAGTTACAGCTTTCTTTTAGCGTTGTATGATAACGCGTTTAGAGGCTGGCCAGCTGGCTTTATGTCACGTTTCGTTTTTATTTTTTATTTTATTTCACCTTTATTTTATTTTTCAGGCAAGTCACTGAGAACAGGTTCTTATTTGCACTGGCGACCTGACACGTGGTAAGAAGGGCTAGAAAATACAGCACATCAGACATACATATAGTTTAAAATGACATAAAATACCATTTGAAATGCAAGACAGCAGTAAAGACGTAGGCTATGTTTAAAAATGATGACGTATAGAGTGCCCCACCCTTAGCTTTATAATAATGAGTGTCCATAACCATAGAGAGGTATTCATTAATTATACTGCATTAAAACAACACCCTGAAACTCAGATTACGAATAAAAAAAATGTATGCAATTTTGATTTAATGCAAATCTGCATAGCCTATAGGCCTATAGCTGTATTCCGAAGGAAAATCTCATTGAAAGGTATGTTTTCTAGTGGTTTATAATGATGTCTAGTTCTTTGTCTATGGAAAAGAACAGCCAAATGTAGGCTACTTTTCTGAACGGCTGTGCGTAAAAGCAAAAGACATGTCTGCGCTTATATGCCTATGAAAACGGTACGTATAGGCCTATTCATCCATAGTTGACCTCGCCATATTATGGAGAGTTGGTCGAAAAAGTGGATACATTTAGGAATTGAGCCTATTGAAAGAATATCGTATACTGAATATATAAAATACCATAAACCACGGCTAAAAAGAAATGAATGAAATAGGCAAGCTTTAAACTGAACGGAAGTATTTCTATCTTAAACCATGTGTATGTTATAGTAGGACCTATGATAGGCTCCTTGGATTATTATTTATTTAAGTCCCAAATAAATGTCGGTGCGTGAACTCTTCTCTTCCCTTACTCTCTATCAGCAGCACGGCTGATTAGAACACTATAAGCCCAGTGTTACCCGGTGCGCTGCTGCAAACCTCTGATCCAAACGGGCCACTTAACGGAGTGACGCACTGCCTGACCGGCTCAACGTTTTATTTAATGAAATGGCCACAAAAAGCCGCTTAACCGCGCCTCAAGAATGGATCCTTAAGACGATTTCATCGCCATTTGTTTCATTTACTTTCTAATTCCCCCCTAAAAGCAACTTGTTATCCTGGCGCGCTCCATAAAAGGGATTGTCGCCCAGCCAGGTGCAGCGGGGTTACCTCCATCTGCTGCGGCCAGTCCCTAAAAGCTCTTTCCTTTTCCGATGCTTCATTTCCCTTTACATAAAACACCCGAGATTATTTTATGGCCTATTTTGACTTCAAAACTAAATAATGTCATTCGGCATTTCCTTTCCGAAAATTAATTGATGGAAACATAGCGACCCAATATGCATCATGAGAGGGGAGTAATGACTTTTCAGGAGACTGTGCGCAGTCTCAGCAGAGTTATTATTGCGTCGTTTGTCCCCATCACCCCAAAAGGTGTTTGATGTGCAACCCTCCAACTATGCTAATTTACGTTGAGCGCTCACGTCCATTTAACACAACTCTATGCAAACTAATGCAGGAGAACAGCACTTTTCCAGCGCAACTGATTCCTAGTAATTAATTTGTTCTTTCTCCATCTGATCAAATGGAAATCCTGTCCTCCAGCCCAAGGATTACAACTTCCGCTCTAACATCTCCCTTAATTGCCTAATAGCATTGCAGCGTGAATTCTGCCTACATTAAGACACTTTCACATTAACCGGCCTGATTGGAAATGTGATGGCAACACCATATCAACAAATTACAGCGCACCGCTTTCTTTTGCAAATGGGCCAGGAGCGGCACTTGTACTCTCCCAGATTTTAATACCGACAATTACAGCCAATTTGGGCGGAATTACTAGACAGACCTGTAGCAGAACAAATCCTCCTGTGACACAGGCTACATGACTTCATTCAAAAACTACAAGCATGAAGGAAGAGGGCAGAAGTTAGGCTACCCGAGTCAATTTCCCGGACAATTGAAATCACATGGGTGCATGTTCAAGTTGAAGAAAGTAAATCGTCCAATTCAGCATATAACCTAGGCCTAAATTCATGATAGAAATAAAGGTTATAATAATAATAATAATAATAATAATAATAATAATAATAATAATAATAATAATAATAATAATAATAATAATAAGAGCGCCCCTAAGCGTAGGGGTCGGGCAAACCTTTACCATCAACAAAGGAAGTCTCTGCTGAGTTCATTGATACTTCACACAAGACTACCTTAAACGGTTCAAATGGTATGAAAATGGGCGTGTCTTACACATAGGGGGCGGGTTAAACCATCACCAATGAAAAAGGAACTCTCTGCAGAGTCCATTGATACCTCACATAAGACTCCACCGGGTTATGAAAGAAGCGTGGCTTAAGCATAGTGGGCGGGACAAACCATTACCAATAAAGAAGGAAGTCTCTGCTGAGTGTAATGACACCTCTCACAAGACTCTACCTTAAACGGTTCAAATGGTAGGCTATGAGCCATTTTTGTGCGCCTATTCCCTAAACCCTTAAAATACATACATTTTCACCAAGATTGATGCCACCGCCAAATTTGGTGAGTTTTTTTAATATGTTAAGCGCCTCAAAAATCGATTAATTTGTCGGGGAAAAAAAAAAGAATTAGCAGATCATCAAAAAGTTAGGCTACATCAAATCGCGCAGATCCGGGCATCTTGTAGGCATATTATAGAAATACCATAAGAAATAATAAAAGCATATAAGACCAGGATAAATACAAACAAATAGGCCAAATATAGTCTATAACACCGCCAACTGACCAACTTCTTTTCCTTATCAAATTTTATTATTATTATTTATTATTATTTTTCTAAAGGAGAGAGTCACGTTGCCTATTATTAAACATTTGAAGTCCCCAACATGCGTAGCCTACTGGTACGCCTAGAGAATATATATGGCAATAAATTAAAACAGCGAAATATACAGCCTCCCATACCAATAAACGGACATTTTCAGCACCATGGCGAGCGCCTGACGGTTCAAATCGGCCTTTTTAGCCTACAGTCTTCTTGGATGTGTTGCAATATACTGCAGGTCCATGGTGCAGATCCCATTTGAGATAGCAAGAAGGCCCTTTCTATCTCATTTGAATTTACTACAATTCAGTTTATTTAAAAAGCGGACAGTGCAATTTAATAAAACGCATGGATAAAAAGTGCCAGAATTAGCCCGATGGCTGTTTTTCATCTGCCATCACCTATTCATAATTAACATTTGATAATAATTGTGTTTGGAAACTATATTTTACAAACTATATTTAGGCTAAATAAAGAATCATTCTTCCACAAAGGCACATGTGCTCGCGAACTTGGCCAAAACAGCATGGTTACTAGGCGACCACAGAAGCACCGCATCGAGTGCAGATTCTGGGTTGGATTTCCAGTTGCTGTTCAAATCAACTGTGATTCGGTCACAGGTGCGCTGCATTTCTGGACTCGGTGTGTTTTTTTCACCATGCAGCTACGAACGCGTCTCAGCCAATCAGAAGGAAGAACAGGCCCCGCACATCGCCCCTCCGCCTCTCCAGCGCTCTAATTGGCTGATGCGTAAATCAATTTTCCCAATCCGCTATCTGTGTGAATAAATGCTTGTTGGAAATGTGCCCTCCCACTGATATGTAATGCTCGGCACAGTATCCCTCACTGATCCCACACAGGCTCATTCTAAGCCCGGAGACTTGTAGAGGAGAGGCCGATGCTGATGCAGCTTTTAAAGGCAGGAAAATAACAAACCCAAACTAACATCATGAGTATGAACTACGCGTCTGCGGCGCCCACGCACAGGTCCACGTCGTTTTTCATTGAGGACATCTTATTGCACAAACCTAAGCCGCTGAGAGAGGTCCTTCCCTCGCCGTTCTGCAGCTCCTTGGCCTCCCGGATGCCCCTCCTGGAGTATGGATACCCACTGATGCCAACCCCAATACTGGCACCACATCCGCACCATGCTCTCCACAAGCCAGAGCATCACCAGTACTTCTTCACTTCTGGTAAGCACGGGAGAGCCTGCACGAGCAGGTGCACAGGGAGAGGCCTTTGAACTTGTCAGATGTAGGCCTACAGGATTGGAGTCTATATATATGGAAAGTCTTTGTCAACACTTATGATTTATATAACCATAATGAGTATGGGAATATAACATTATCTAATGAATGAATCCCATCCCAGAGCGTGGCATGAATAAAACCTGAACTCTGATGGCCAATGGTTGAGCAGCAAATAACAATAACCAGAATATTATTCAGTTAGACTTTTTTCACTCGGGGAATAACATAAAATAAAAGTTCACTTTTACTGCATTTAAATGTGGGCTTATAATTTGATATTATTTATAGACTTACTTATTTGCATCTTAATTTATGTCCAACGGTACAAAAGGCAAGCACTGTTGCTCTGATTACTCTGTAAATAATTCGGCTCAATTAGGTTAAAAAAACAAAAAATAAAAAACTATAAATTACCAAACGCTTATTAATTACGTTACAGTGAACTTAGTCACTCAGAAATACTAAGAGTTTGTGTTAAGTGTGTGTTTTGAAAAGTTTGAATTCTAATTCCTGGTTCCTCTCCCCTGTAGGGATGCAGATGCCAACCTTGTTCCAGCACCACGCAGAGTTACCAGGGAAGCACTGCAGACGCCGGAAGGCCCGGACAGTCTTCTCCGACTCGCAGCTGTCTGGCCTGGAGAAGAGGTTCGAAATCCAGCGGTACCTGTCCACACCGGAGAGAGTGGAGCTGGCCACGGCGCTCAGCCTGTCCGAGACACAGGTACACACACACACACACACATACACACACACACACACACACAGTGCAGGAGATGCAGGGATGCTGAGCAAAGCGTGCTTTCTGAACGTCCTTCTTTTTTTTATTCTGTCCGGTATTGCCAAAAGAAGAGTGGCGATCCCACAAATAAATTATTTTAAAAAACAGATACATTTAAAATATTTATATGTAGGCCTAGTTATTACACAGAGCACGACGTGAGGCATCCAGTAAGTGTAACGCCTTTATGTATTATATAAGATAATTCATTTTGGCTTTACATTTGTCTAATTCACACCTGACGAATTACTTTATGTTTAATTCTAAAGTATAATAATACTAGCCTTAATAAATGAAATACAATCAAGGAATAGCTGAAATTTCCAATTCAGCATAAGTTATTTTGAATATAAAGTAAATTCAGTAGAAAATATAGAGGCGTCGTTTAGGTTATTTAAATAACCTTAACAATAAATGCAAAATAACATTTGGCTTTATATTGAGAAAGTTGGGTATTTCTTTAGATTACAGACCAATAAGGGATCAACCTATATTTTGGGTCATTTTTCTATAATTCACCCCTGTTCCATTTCCCCCGTGCAGGTAAAAACGTGGTTTCAGAACAGGCGGATGAAGCACAAGAAGCAGCTGCGGAAGGCGCAGGACGAGCGGAAGCCCGCCGGGGAGCAGGACCGGTCCGCGGACAACTCCAGCGGCAGCGAGCTGAACGACGGGAGCGCGGAGGAGCGGAAACACGGCCTGGAGCCGGACTCGTACCTGCTGGAGGAAAACGACGACGATGTGGATATCGAGGAAGACATTTGTTCCCCGGATCATCTACTATAGTAGGCTGCACATTGTTTTATAAGCAGCGACTTTCACACTGTAAATGCTTTGTAGATAACACTGGCTCCCCCTCCCATTACATACATATATAGGCTAGTTAACTGCTTCAAAACAATACATATGACATCTTTGAATGATTATAGGCCTATTATAATAATTTATTCAAACATGCAAAACGGGCCCATTGATTTTTAACAATTGTCCCTTTACCTCTATGCTGAATTTTCGTGTTGTTGTCTGACAAAACACAGACTATATCACGCTATTATAACATTATTATTATTATTATTATTATTAGCCTAATTACTAAGATTTTTTGTATTCTGAAATGTCACACCTGTCTTTTATTTTTTCAGATTATGTAGGAATGATTATAAAGAACCCAGAGAAATAGTTCCTTGCTTTGTATAGAAGCATCACCCTGCCCCATCCATTCGCACTTTTATTCTAAAAGACATTTTCCATGCTACTCCTTTTTATCGTTAACTGTTTTCTTCTTATTTTTCTCAATTAATCTACTTTTTATATTTCATTTGCCGTCTGTTTAACGTTTTGTAAATGAAGTTTTGATCTAAGACACTTCAGTGTCTGACATTTATATTTGTCTGTAAATATATATATAAATATATATATATAAATAATGATAATCGGTTCTCGGCTTTGATTATTCTGAACCTTTATTTCTTTTTAAGGCTCATTTTCTCTTTGTTGTTTACATGTTCATACCTCGCCCTAGCGGGGGTTATTTGGAAGAGTAAAAAAATAAATAACAAAACATAAAAAATACCAGTAATGTTATTATTTAAGATGCACGTGTGCACGCGATCCTGTGATCATGTTAAAAAAAATCAAGCATTCAAGAAGAAAGAATTCAAAACGTTGTTGTCTCCACAGCATGGACCCCAGCCAGGTTTAACTACCACAAATAGACAGCAAGAAATTACAAATAAATACGTACATACATAAATAAATAAATACATACATACATAAATCGGCCGCTTTCACCAATTCCACCAGACTGTAGGTGAATATGGTCTGATGTATTCCTCACTAAAAATACATGGGCCATGCATGCAGTAATGCAGCAGTCTTTCCCAGTGGTGGATTGATGGATGTACTCAAGAAAACCAATCAACAGAGTCAGAAGGAAATATCTACAGTACTTGTCCCGACCATCAAAAGAAATGTTTCCTTTCTTCAGAATAAAAAGGATTCTAGTGGCGCAGCTATGTTGAACAGTTATATATTTCTGCTATTATAGTGTCTTTGTAAATTCAGAGGAAGACTCCCTGTGTGAAAAACATTTGGTCCTATGGGCAAGTGCTCTATGATCCAGAAGCCTCATATTTTTCATGAACATGTTTCTTTGTCATTTATTTGGAGTCACTATGGTCAACACCACTGTTTGATTATTACACTGTTAATTCATATGAATGTATGTATTTGACCTAAAAAAGGTTGTTGTTTTATTCGCTCAGAGATTTTAATATGCCAAGAAATAAAATATGCCAGAAATGTAGTGGAGTTCAAAATAATCCAGAAGCATTTATTGTGTTTGGTGTGCCAATATAAATCTGGGTGTTTCGGTGCAAAATGTGGCCATGGAAATATTTCATTTACCATTTGTTTTTATAAATCAGGATTTAGTTCTGCAGGAATGAAAAAATGAATACATCTTTAATTAAGCTACGGTTAAGTGACAACTTTTGGAAAATAGTTTATAGAAAGAATGGAACAAAACAACAAAATCAATGAAAGAAAAGAGATTTAATATTAATGTTAGCACATTTTGGAATTTTACTGTCAGCAAACATTCTGAATAATTTGTGTTATTATTTTTTGGAGCTGGAATTTACTGCAGCAGTGCAGGGCAGGTGTCCTAATCAATATGATGGATTCCAAAAAAAAAAAAAACTTAAATATTTCTTTCCTTTCAGTGATATTTTATTAATTCATAACTGATGAAATTGTCCATGCTGCAGGATGTCTCATTCAAATAACCTTCTTCAACAGATGTCCAGCATATCGACTAACATTAAAAAAAGAAAAATCCACTTTGCCACACTTGAGTGTGTTCCCTCTGGTCCAAAGCAGAGCTGTCTACAGGACTGTAAAAGCAGATTCATAAAAGAGCAGTCTGCCTCGCTATTTATTGTCCATTTTTTACTGTGGTAGCACTGGCGGGGCGGAAGGCTTTACTGTCTAATTATTAATTTGATAACATGTGAGCCACACACATTATTATTACATGTATTAAATTGTTTTAACACAAGCTGCATCTCTAACTGGGCGTCATTAGCACAATAACATGAAATCCTCTCTTGGATTTGCCATCTTTTCCTGCCTTTTGAAAAGCAATTCATGTCATCTTGACAATGTGATTGTGATTAACAGGCCGTGAGGGGGAAAAAAACCATTTGGAGAATAGGCCATGCAGAAGGTGATCAATTAAAAGATTAAGCGTTTTGCAACACATGGACACATCTGCATTTGGACCTAATAGCAGGGCCATCAGCTCATTTTCAGGAAGCCTGCCGCTTTGTGAAAGCGTGCTTCTCACATCAAAGCGTCCACGTCTGCCTTAGCTTCCCAATGGGCAGAAAGGGATGCTAATTTGGCCTCCTTCATGTATAGCGGTGAAAGACTCCTTCAATTAACTGGGTTTCAATGGCCAAAAATGAGTAGGTGGGACCTAAAAAAGATGCAAAGAGACTCCGTCTGGATAGGCAGCGTTTCTCATTAAATTAAAAAGGGCTCTGTCATTTGTTTCCAACCACGCATCTGAGGACTTAACACTAAAAACACAGAGCTTCAAAGAGTCCATGATGGGTTAAATAGAGCCTATAATCTAATTAAAATATTGCACAGAGGTAAATAGTGCTTTGATAATGATCTGAGGTCCAATAAGTAAAATGAGCTGCTTGAGAGTGTTTTTGTGTTAGGGAGGAGTTACTACTTGGAAGATGGCTAGAACACGAAGGACTGTCCCCATATAAGTGTCATCTTTCATTTGACCAGGAGTTTCTACACTGCAAAAGAAAAGAAAAACAGACCCACAACAAAGAGTGTGTGCTTTTATTCAAACAGTGTAACCATAAGTAATTAGGTCAAAGGAGATAAATTTATAATGTGGCTAAAATAACAAAATGGGAATCACCTGTGTCTTCCATGAAAAAGAGAGTGTGGGGGCATTAGCTAGTGGTGTGGGATAGTTGGAAGCAGACTGATTCTAGGATTGCTCAATGTTACTGTTGACATACTGCAACTTAATTTCATTAAGGCCAATAGGTCTCCAGTGAAGTTCACCTCGTCCTTGTCTGAGAGACACAGTTCAATATCTGTCTATTGAGCAGATACAGTACATACATACAGTTTTGTGTGAACATTTCACATATACAATCATATTGCCTAAGTGCAACTACGTAAATCAATATAATGAACTGCATACAAATCTAAGGATAAGATGGTTACTGCATGTGTGTGTGTAAATATATTACAACAGGAAAGACTGATTTATATTTAAGAGCTACAGCTGCGTCATCATTCATCTTAGCAAACTGAAGAAGAATTCAAGAACATCAGGTTTAATGTAATAGTCCACAGTGCAAAGGGGCGGGGGTTGTCCACCTGTTCCCTTTCAGACCCATGCCAAACTGTCCTTGCACACACTTTTTAGTATAGCTTTTTTCCTATAGATCAGACAATATAATGAGTGCCTTAAAATTTAAATGTATTGTACAGCTTTCTGAAATATCTAATTACCTGTATAGCCTGCTTCAGGTACACAGCAACTCTAACAACTATGACTGATTTTGTTAGGATTATGTTTGGGCTTTTGGGGAGAGAGAGGGGGGATGACATGCAGCAAAGGGCCACGGCCGAGGACTCATCCTAGAGCACACGCTCTACATGTGTTTACATGTTTTTGATACCAGTAATGTTTTATATAGAGAAGATCATAGTAAGATAGTTTAAAAAGCTCTATTTTGCATTTTTGCAACATTGCATAGCCATTCAAGTGCACAGTCAGGGAGAGAATGATGTCATTGAACATGATTACTGTACTCAAGGAGTGAAAACACAACATTGCCTGATCTTGCACTACAGTACCATTAAACGCTGCTACAACAATCAACAGAATAAATCAAACTCTGAACTATAGTCCATTCCTACGCTGTAGTCAAGTCTACATCAAGGAGTTAGGGTCTCAGTGGTTAATTCCTCTGTGTGTTGTGTGGCTTGGTGGCAGTTGTGAGATTTTATGGCTCCATTAACTTCCAAGATTTAAGCAAGCACAAATCCCAAATCCAAGCAACACAATGACCATTGTCAATCTATTCTCTGGTTTCTATGGAGAAAACAAATTTCTTGTCCAATCTGACCTGGTGACATACAATGTTAAAAGTAACACAGATGCTGGCTGAGGCTGCCAACCTTCTCAGAAATGATCTTTTTCCATCTTTTTGTAATTATTTTGAAAAATCTGTACAAAATGTGCGTGGTAATGAATGCTGATGTGACACCAGGCCTAGTCAATTTAATAAGGCGGCTACATGTTTCCTAAGTATTGGAGTGTGAATCTATGAGAGCACGGGTTCCATGGACTGTTTATGTGAATTGCACCTTGCCTCAGACAGCATGTACTTTTCTGAAGAGTGCCACAGCCTGCTTTTCTTCTTCATGCCGTTTTCGAAGGACTTCCAGTGTGGCCAGCTGGGAGACATCCAAGTCCTCCAAGTAAGGAGCAAGCTCGGTGAAGCCTTCGGACCGGTGTTTGGGTCTCTGTTTTGGTTGAGACTGTACAGGGGGTTTGGCTATGGTCTTGGAATATTCCAAGGCCTGAGATTGAAAGAGAGAGACAGAGATATATATATTAATATACTAACTAATGACATTACCATCAGAAATGTCTGTAAAACCTCTGACTATAGACTTTTTCAAAATTGTCATGGTTGTGTTTCTCTAATGTACAGTACAAAGGTAGATGTCATTCTGATATACTAGTCTATATCCACGATGTTCCACTTCCGTGACTGCTCCGTTGCAGATGGAAATTAAGGGTAAATCCAGACAGCTAGCTAGACTATCTGTCCAATCTGAGCTTTCTCTCGCACAACTAAAACTACTTTTCCACCAAAACAGTTCTGTCCCAAGGCTATTTTGCAGCGGCACCGTTGCGCCTTAAGGCAAGTAGCACCACCCAAAAGGATTGCAATTGGTTTAAAGAAATGTCAATAAACCAGAGCACGTTTTTCTCCCATCCTGTAATGCTGTGTTGACTAGGCAGACCTTCCTCCGCAGCACTGTGGAGGAAGGTCTGACAATGTGAGGCTACTGATGCACATAATACAGTACCTGTTATGTTATGTGTAATTCTGTTAGTGGACAAAGTAAAATACTGTAAGTGCTTTGTTGAGCTAACCATGGTAACCTAAGCTGCCTGGCACCGTGCTCAGGCTGGGCTTTCATGACAATTTATAGTACCACACATGATTAATGCTTGTCACAGGACGTCTAATAAGCAGCAGATAGTTGATCAAGATGGCTTTGTTATTGGTTATAAATAAAATGACCTTACATATTAATTGATGGTGAAATAATTTCCTTTTATTCCTGACAGTTTATTTAGTGTATTGCGATCAAATTCCATCATGAATAGTACTACTATATGAATAGTAATATAAAAACAATTGATACGATAAAAATTACGCACTGTGTACCCTGTTGGTGAACAATGATGAGACTTTCAGTTTATCAAGCCAAGCATTCATCTGCACTTTCTCTGCAGTGCTCCTTTCTGGAGTATAATAACGTACTAGCTTTTAATTCTCTGGGTGTGTTGTGTTGATTATATTCATTCACAATAATATGTTATTAAATACACATACATTAAGAACTGTTTTTCATTATTCAATATACAGTATTTTACTGTAATGAATGATCCTGTTTTGCTGACCAGCTGTGTGAAAGCAGTTATCCAGGATCAACAATGTTATGCTGAATGAATCCGGATAACTCCCTCACTTACAGCAAACACTAAACACTGAAGCTCTGTAACACAGCTTCCAGGCTGGAACCATGCAGTGACATTCTCCCTAATCTCATACACTCTTTCTTTGATATATTGCTTGGTCACAACTTGTCTCTCACAAACAACCACAAGCACACATGCCTGTTGTTTCTCACACACACACACACACACACACACACACACACACACACACACACACACACACACACACACACACACACACACACACACACACACACACACACACACACACACCTTCATCCTGGGAACTTTCTTGTCATTGCCTTCCGGGTCCTTGGCCAGTAGAAAGGGAATCCTACTAATGGTTTTGTTCTGCTCGCGGATCACATTTGAATACAGCTTCTGTCGTTTCATTTTCTCAGCATGATGATGGTGAAAGAGAGAGAGAGAGAGAGAGAGAGAGTAATAGAAGGTAGATTATAAAAGAGGGTTTAATTAACTGAGCCATTTCTCCCTTAAGTCCCTTCTCTGTGTGCACCCCCCACCCCAGCAGAGCCTCTCAACGCAGCCCAACAAAACCAAACACAGGGAGCCATTCAGCTGGCCTATCAACATTTACACATATCATTCACTAATAGGCTTGGACCTGGAGATGCCCAGGGCTCAATCTAGTGTAACTTGGCCAAACATCCTCACTTTTTACAACAGGGGATTGACAAAAGATACATCACAGCACAAAGCACTTAACTTCTTAGGGGTACTCTCATTTGCTTTGTAAATGTAATTGTATCATTGGAACAGCATGGGAGCCTTTAAATGATGAACTCAGACAATTGGAAGACAATGGCACTAGTGGACGTCCAGATTTAGGCACAGGAGACAGAATGAAAGACAGCTAATCATGTCCAAACAAATTCGAATCATATTTTTTCCTGCGAGTTACTCCTTACAACTGATATTGCCTCACAGCAAATTAATACAACATCCTGGTATGCAGGGCTGCTTTTGTATTGTGTTCTTCTGTATCATCTTCAAGTGTATTTGTCTAGAAAAGAATATTAAAGGCCAGAGAGGCTTTCAAATATAAAAAGCAATAAACGCTAGTCTCCATATTAATTTCAGCCTCATATTGGTGAAAAGCTTTCCTAAAATAGATACATGCATATAAGAATATACCAGACTGCTGACATGGAAGCTATAGGGGCAGATGTGTGTCTCCCTGCTTCTGAGCTGCCCTGCTGAGTGAGAAAAAAAGGGATTCTATCTATCTCTCAATAAATCCATACTATGTTTTAAACTTACTTACTGTTTGTCAACAGAAATATTTCTGGCAGTAAAATTGCCCTATAGCTTTCCACATGTGATGGGAATATGAGTTTGAGGAGGATGACATGGGTTGGCAAGTGCAGAAGCACCTTTTGGTGGCCTAACGCACAACTGACTTAGTGTGAATTTGTGTGTGTACATGTTTGTTTAAGGGTTTGTCTGGCTTAGTTTATTATATATAATTAGCTTCTCAATATTCAGGTCTATTTAGCATTTAGCATTTTTTCATCTTTTATTACATGATTTTTCAGCTTACCTACATATTTACCCTATATTGTTTTTATGATAAATGAACCAAGTTAGAGTTTTTACTGAGTGTCTAGGATTAGTGATAGTCTGATGAATCAGTTGGCCAATTAATTGAGATACAGAATACAGAATAATGCCATTTTGGGATAAACAGATGTGGCTGATTAACAAAATATGTCTGCAGACACATCTGCAGCCTTGGCAGTGTGGCTGCTGTAGAACAAAGTTAGCGCTCCCCCTTGTTACAGTTTTTGCCATGTTAAGTGCAGATGTTAGCGTCACGGAAGCAAGCGTTAAACGAGCTAAATTAGCTTACATGGCTCAAAAATCTATCGTATGGGCGTCCCCAGCCCCCACTCCTACTGCCGATGAGTAAAATATTCAACAGATTTGTGTTTTGGGCACGTGTAACTGTGAAGTCCTCTGTCCAAATTTCAAAACTACTTCGCGAGTTATGGCCTACAACTAAACACAGCCTAAAAATAGACAATGCAGACAATAACAGTGTTAAATAAATGTTAATTTAAGTTCAACAATTTAGGGTCTCATTTGTTATTATTATGAAATAGTTGTATTTTACCAGATGACATTGGCCGTCGGCCCTGCTCTCTAAATTTTGGCATCAGCCAATCAGCTGTTGAAAAACCCATATTGGACAACCTCTATTTAGGATCCTAGTGTGGGGTAAAAAACTTCCACATTAATTGAGCAACTGCAAATCAAAATACCAGATATATTACCCCCCTCCAAAAACCAAGAGCAGCATTACCAAATTATATTCACCAATACTACAAAACATTCACAATTCACAGCCATGTTGATTATTTCAGGAAACAAAATGAAAGGCCTGCTCATGTATTATCTAACAATATCTTAATCCATCGGAGCAGTTTCTGGATTAATAAACCCACCTAACTACAATTTTCTGCTGATATGAAGATGACTGACATGGTCAGGACACTACTTACTGTCTTTTCAATGGCCGAGTAGTCAGGGCCCAGGCCTTGCAGATTTATATCGGGCTTCAGCTGCTTGTAGTCTTTCAGGCTGTATGCCTGAGAGAGAGAGGAAGAGAGAGAGAAAGAGATTTATGTTTTGCAAGTGTGCAAGTGACACTTTGGATAACTTAATTTGAAGCTGACTGTTGTTGAACTCCATTTGTTTTGATGGCTGTCAAAATGGCACCATGGCTCAAACAATAAGTTCCCCGACGCAATTTTGATCAATTTTGATGTCTCTCATTTTAAATGGTGCATTAAGAATTAAATCACAAATAATACACCAAATGCCTGGCAGGCAACATGGCGAAACAGAGCCTCAATGTGAGTGACACTGTCTTTACCAAACATTTTGTAACACAATGAAACACAAAAACACTGACTGAATCAAACTTTATAATTTAGTGGATTCCAGTGAACTGTAAGAGGGTGCCAGAAAGTGAAGAATAGTCACTACTACTGATGTACATGGATGAGATACACTACTGTATCCTTGTCTTGAATCTTCTGGCTAGTCCACACAGTATTGCAGGATGGGAGAAAAACGTGCTATGGTTTATTGGCATTTTTTTAAACCAATCAAAATCCTCTTGGGGGGTGCTAAGCGAAGGACGGAGCCACAGTACCGCTGCAAAATAGCCTTGGGACGGAACTTGTTTCGCTGGAACATGTGTACGTTCAAAAGTAGTTTTAGCCGGGCAACAGAAAACTCAGATTGGACAGATAGTCTTGCTAGCTGTCTGGATTTACCCTGCAGAGATCTGAGGAGCAGTTAACCATAGTCCTCATAAATCCACCGGAGGTTAGAACGCCAACACAAAGAAGGAGAAAGGGGACGGACATCCGGCCTAAAAAGAGGGACATGGAATATGGGTGGAATATCCGGTATCACATGAACAATCCCGGAGGAACGTCTTTGATATCTTTATCCCTAAAAACAACATAGACTTACTGCAGGGTGGGAAATTAACTTACCACAGTGGCTGGTGGATGCCCTATTTTACCAGCCACTTATATTCTTTACCAGCGACTTTTGCGGAATTTAAATTTATAAAAGATAGTGCACTAGTTTAGTAATTGCTTCAATACATTATTTTGTATTATTAATACATATTTTATTAATATAAGCAAATAAAAGTGATGTGAAAACAAATTAAAGCCTTTATTGCCACACTCTGCTCCTGGGGTCCAATCTTTGCCAGCTGTATGGCAGTGCACTTGATATTGATATTGACATATTAGACTTGGATGACTTGAGGTCTTTTATTGCCTCTAATTTAATGTTAGTTGTTCCTCTAAGGAACAAATTGTTTGCATTTTCTCAAGAAAAGTAGGTTCAACAGTAAGTACAGTGCATGGACTGGTCGTCTGTAAAGAAGGCTATAGGGTTGTGCAGATGGACGATATCATATCATCATCCATTGTGATGGAGAGCCACCATCGTGATGCCATGCACCCCCACCCCCACCCTGTCAGACACACGCTAATCCTAGTGGACAGGAAATTGACAACTGCGTCGGTCTTAAACTAGCAAAGACGCTTTGCGCTGTGCTGTCCCGGAAGCTAGTTTCTTCCCCTTACGTGCAATCTATTTGTAATGATACAGTCTCTCGCTCTCCCTGTCAGTATAGTAGCTCGCTCTACCTGGCCTAGTAACATATCAGCATACGGTAAGGTCATGATCTGTGCCTCGGCTTGGACTCGAGCAAGAGAGGAAAGGCGTTAACGTGGAACGCTATCACACCTTTATCCCCATGATTTATGAATGTACGTTAGCAACAGGAGGCTAATTCACGAGGGTGCAATTTTATGTGTGAGCTAATGTAGCTCAGCGTAAATTCTTTCAGGAAGACCTAACTATTAAGCGATGCACTCCTAAATCAATTAAGCTGTTATCCAAATAAATGTATATTTTATCATGCTGTGTATAACTGTTGCATATCTGCAACTAGACTCTCCTAATTGAAATGTATCTCAGCGTAAAATCAATGCTCTACCTAACTTGAATCAGCTGTTGGAGGCGTTCACCTTCCTACTAAACCAATCAGAATTGTTACACAATGGCAAGGGCCAATCAGAGAGTCACAACCCTGCTTTAAATAATTGTTTCTCCGTCTGCTATCAGCTGTTGTTGCAGACAAAGAGTCTTTGGGCTCCTGCGTCGCCACCACCGGTGTCTAGATTCCATTGGGGGGTCTGATGGTTCTCTACCCCTATATATAGATATTCAAAAGATTTGTATAGCGATGGAGTCTAATCGCCAAAGACTTTGTACATTTTATTTGAGCAGTACAATAAATTGTATTTGCATATCTGCAAACATGACTCTTCTGATCTGCGCATCTGTTAATGTGCGCTGCAAGAGTTATGTTTCTGTTTATGGAATGTGTTATTCAGTGCGAATATAACCCAGAATGTAGTTTAATCTCAAAGAGCAAATGTTCCTCTGTCATTATGCAGATCATGGAGATCGGATTGATTCTAGACTTTACAGCACTTTTAATTTTCTGTAAATTGCTTTGGCAACCGTGTTTTCTTTGTTCATGCTAATAAAGCAATATTGAGAGAGAGAGAGAGAGAGAGAGAGAGAGAGTTTCCATGAGAAGCAACTCCTTCAAAATGAGCTCCTGATTTTTGGTCCTTTTTTGTTACTTTTTTGTTTTCAAAAATGAGACAAACTCCAAAATATCTAGACTGAAAACTCAACTATACATTGAGGAAGAAAAAGAAACATCAAGAAGAGGAAAAACCACAAAGGAAAACAAGAAAATACTATCTGAACAACTGAAAGAAACCACCAACTGTCAACTGCCACCATCAGGATAAAAAAAGAAAAATCTCAAATCTAGACCCATTTTTCTACAAAGTGAGTGACTATGTAACTGTGCTAATAGTTTGAAAAATGTTATGTTATTACTTTAAAACTCTTGTTTTTTTAAAGAAATATGTTGAGCTGAAGTTAAACGCTAACCCAGGAGCTAGCATATTAGCTAGCTAGCAAGCAGAGTAAGACATCTACAAAATGGGACAGTTATGGTACAAGTTGACCTAAAAGAGTTTGAGAAAGACTTTCAGACTATAAAAAAGCACAGAGAGAGAAGACAACCCTAAGCGAAATTGACAGCACTCCCTCAAGCGGCACCACATCTGAAGCTCCAGAAAGAGAATATGACCTTACCAGTTCAGATCAAGCTTAAATGCAAAACACAATGGCTCTCCTTAAAGAACAGTTTACACAACTGGAAATAGAGCTGGTCCATCTGAGGGAACAGGTTCTGTCTGAACACCAGGACAGAGAAGCTGCTCTCCACCAGGCTCAAAGAGCAGCACAAAGACTTGGAAATAGAGCTAAAAAGTGCTCAACAAGAAAGAGACCATCTGAAGAATGAACTGACAGAAGAAGTAAGAGAATTTCAGAGAGAGAGAGAGAGAGAGAAGGCAGAGCTGAACATGCTGACAGAGAGACTGCAGAGGAGAGAGAGCAAAGTTGACAACCTTCAGGAGCAGCTAGGCTTCCACCTCACCCACTGCACCCAGCCACCTGAGAAAGCCACAGTATGTCCTCCACAACTTACTGCTCTTCCACCAACACAAACTGCATCCTCCTCACCCTACCCAACCCAGTCTACACCTGCCTCACTTTGCCCTGCTCAACCTGCCTTATCTCCTGCACCACAGACACAGCACGACTCCACTCCCTCCAGACCACACATTGTGCTCCTAATAGATTCAAATGGAAAATTAATTTATGAAAAAAAACTGTTCCCAAACCACCGTGTACAGAAGTTGTGGTGCTCTACAACTACAAGAGCCCTGGAGCTGCTAAATGAGGACAGACTTGGATGTCTCAGCCTCATTTAGAAACATTAAGTACTTAAAAAGTATGATGTCTTTTTCTATCTCTTGTTGGAATGTGCAGGGACTCTGGTCCTCAGAATGCATAGTTACTGAAGGAGATCAACACTACTGACATTGTTGTCCTCCAGGAAACATGGTGTAAATGTTCTTCCAGTGGTTGTCCAATAAGTTACAGAGAAATGATTGTCCTCCACCAAATTAAAAAGAGTTACTCAGGGGAGAGAATCAGGAGGAATGATAATTTTGTATAAATCTGAATATACCGATTCAATGGATTTAATCAAAAGAGTTCTCTCAGGTGACAAAGATATATCCCTATATTAGGTCTATATATTGTCAATGGCAGAGTAAGAGGAGACTTTCGGTAGATGCACCCACAGTTCTTCCCTTGGCAGCAGTACTGTAGATTATTTTATCTCTGACCTTTACATTTTTAATATCAAGGCATTCACAGTCAATCCCCTTACTCCTCTGTCTGACCATATTAAAATAACAATCTGTCTGAGTAGAGGAAATCTCAAACACAAAGAACCAGATTCTAATAATCTACAAATCTCTACCCAGTCCCACAAATGGACTGTGAGCAGCACTGATCTCTACAGAAAGGCAATGTACAGTACACAAATCCAATAATTCTTGGATGATTTTCTTTGTATATCCTTTCCTTACAGTGAAGAAGGTGTGAATTTAGCTATTAATGACATGAATGCCATTTTTGACAAAGCAGCAAAACTAACCAATTTAAAGCAGAAAAGAAAAACAAAAAATATTAGTGGTGAAAAATGGTTTAATAATGATTGTAAAAATCTAAGGAAAGAACTAAAAAATGCATCCAATCAGAAACACAGGGATCCAAATAACCAAACTGTACGCCTTCTTTATGGAGAAACACTAAAAGAATACAAACATTTACTAAGAACAAAAAGGGAACAGCATACCAAAAATCAGCTTACGTAATTGAAGAACCTAATCTTTTTCCAAATTACAATTGATAAAAGATCCATCAAATTCTACAACTACCTGAAAACAAGATAGCTTTCCACTACAAGAGAGAAACATAGAAAAAAGTCCCCTCAGTCAGCTAGTCCTATCCCTCAGCTCCCTCACCTCACACCCCCTAGAACCTCAGGAAACCCCCCAAACCATCCGGCCCAACCAAATCATCTGCAGACAAAAACAAAAATACATGACCCATTGGAAAGACACTACTAAACGTCAAAGCAAAATGGATTGTTAGCTAGCCCTAAACCGAGAGTACAGAGTAATTGAATACTGGAGCACCATACGTGACCCCAGACTCAGACTCAAACTCTGAGCTGGTATAGGCTGAGTGGACACAGTCTGACTGTGGAAACCGCCCGCCACAGACAGACCTGTCTGCCTCGAGAAGACAGGCTGTGTCAGCTCTGTCCACAGAGACAGGTGGAGACAGAGCAACACTTCCTGCTTCAATGTAGCACACACACTGACCTCAGAACTCAGCTCTTTACCAAAATTAAATGTACACTCTCTGACCAGACAAAAATGTAACATCTATTTGGAGAAAATAGTGTGAGCCCTGTAGAAGCAGCGAGATATGTGAGTGCATGTCACAGCCTGAGAGACAATCAGCACATCAACACGTAATATCTGGAGTTCATCTCCCCACAGTTTACCCTTCTTTCTCATTTAGTCCTCGACTTTGTGTGATTTTTCACGTTTTGTTGTTTGTTTGCTTCTGTCTTTGTTTTCTTTCTTACATTTGACAGTAGATATTTTACTGTATATTGATTGATTGATACTGTTGATTTTCCTTTTTTATCTCAAATGTATTTATTTTAGTTTACTCAATGAATTGCAGGTATGTATTTCTTCTCACATTATTATCCTGGATGCTTTGGCAATATTTTGTTGTTGTGACATTCATGCAAATAAAGCAATTTGAATTGAATTGAGAGAGAGAGAGAGAGAGAGAGAGAGAGAGAGAGAGAGAGAGTGAGATTTTTGTTTTGCAAGTGTGAGGGGGGGGGGAGCAGCGGTGGTTGAGCGAGCTAGAGAGTAACAGAAGAGAGAGAGCAGTGTTAGCGAGAACAAAGCAGTGAATCAGAGGAATAAAACATAGTTTTCTTATTTTTTCACGATAACATTCTAAAGCACAAATAAACACCCCCACATCTCTGCGGAAAGGTGCTGCATGGTCAGATTTTGTGTTAATGCAGCGCTTCATTCTGCCGCTGCGTTTTAATGACACGGGGGCGTTGCATTTAGTAGCTTGTCAGTGGCGTCATAAATAAAACCTTTAACCCCTCTGGTTACTCTAACTTCCGTCAAAACACGGGAATCCTGATGATACGTTCAAGAGTAATTGTAAATCATACACTGTCACAGAAAAAATAAAACTCAGTAACCATAATACAGCTTGCTTTCTGCCACACACAGCATCATTTTGTCATTGATTACATGCCACTTTGCAACACAGTAATACATTAGAGACCTCATTTATTGACAAGTAGCTCATGCTAATGCTTTGTAAGGAACATTATAAGGTTACAACATGCTCATTAAGTTATTTTAAGTATAATTGTTTTGACCAAGCTTATATAGCACTGGGCTAACCCACGATTATGTTCGCCAGCAGTAATGTTATAGATAACTAATCTAAGGCTAATTTAGGTGGCTATCCCACCCTGTTTTTTCTGCTTTACTCCCCGCCGCTAAGGGACTTCAGTCAGGATGTGAGCGGACAACAGCCGCCAAGCAACACAGTTAGCCAGCAGCCAGCCAATATTAACTTACAGCAATCCGAACCCAACCGCCCGGCGGCCAGCCGCCGTGTAAGTCTCTCAGCGGTGTTCACTAAAGTAACAAAAAACATTCACCCTCAGTGCTGAAAACATCCAAAAAAGTGACACTGATGTGAAGTATATTGTGAAATTGTGGTTTAAGCTGCTGGCTAATGTTAGCTTGCTTGCTTGCTACTCAATACAAACTACCAATACAAGTCAAACAAAGAAAACACAATTATATTGAGGTAATTGCAGCTATTTTATCAGAATGACATGAATAACCCTTAATAAAAACATTAATAAACGTAACACGGATAAAAATATAAGGATAAACTCATTGTAAACAGATATATTTTAATTGGCAATTAACCCCACGCCACTTTACGACGTCATCAAAAGTCAGCTTTTACAACCATTGTTTTGATTGAGAGACACGTAGCGGCAGAAAATTACATCATGCAGATATTAACAATTTAATATTTTAATCAACTGACATCCCTAGTATTATTTTATCAATTGTTCTTTAGGAAAAATCCTGTAGATTATACCTATATTGAGAGATGGAAGTCTCAGGACAGTCCTAAACAACTGCAAGTGACATGATTTTCGAATGTAAAAACATCAATGAGACAATTGTCAAATGTTGATAATCTAAATATGAATAACAGTAGGTTATTGATTATAGCAACAAAAAGGCAGAAGGACATTTGTACAATCCCAAACCCTTCTCATTCGAGAATGTGCAGGTCACAACATAGTGTCACAAATGTCTGTTACTGCACTGAAAATACTTAGGATAGTTGACTTTAGCTTGCAATATATTGGTTAATATTAGGGTTAGGGTTGATGTATGTTATTACTGTGGGAATTTGTGTTTTTAATTGGTCACATGCTTGAACAAAAGCTATGCAGGTTCATGCAGGGTTGTGCCTGATTGTTTGGGTCTGATTGTAGCTTAGGTAAGACCAAAGTTACATAACATGACACAAACAGTATGTAGAGAATTTAAATGATTTTGCTTAACATGCAGTGTTTCCTTGTTAGGCTTTGATATAAAGTTGCAGTACTTTTCTCAAGGACATTGTGTGTGTGTGTGGGTGGGTGCATGCAATCCACAAGCTGCGCCAGACAAAAGGGAGCTAATCATTCTAGGTTTTACTTGCTGTTTTTCAAAAGGAGGATTTCAGTTTGCTTTTGCCATCCGCCATGGACCCAACAGGGTACCTTTCTTTCCAAGCCCTCTCCTCTCTCTCTCCAGCCCCTAAGTCACGCTCATCTGCTTTCATGCCCAGGCACTGCAGCAAGGCTGCTTTACAAATTGAGCCTGTAATCTCGTCAGACATGATGGCTAACATGGTGGGAGAGATGGGAGGTCAAGGGGTGAGGAGTGTTGTGCACCGCAGGATGGATATGTAAAGGCTCCAGTGTGAGTATGACTCTAAGCACTTAATCATACTTCCTAGCCTTTCTTGGATCTACCAAACTCAATTGCTAGTTGATGTAACAATAAATATGATACACATATAATCAGTCTGTCTGTGTACATGCCAGAATTCCCGTTTCCCTGCTGTTAGGGACATTTTGGGTGAGAAGTGTATCATTTGCTGAGATGGCCAGCCATGTGCAAGGGTATAATTTTACAGAAATATTTTAACAATGACTGAGGGTCTGAGGGTCGTCCATCATTTTGACAGATTAGAATTATTGACAGATTATTTTGGATTTAAACACCATTCTAAACATTAATGACGCAACCTGTGAACTTTAATTCCGGCAGCTGCCTTTTTATTTATTTATTTTTTACGGCAAATAAGTGATGATGGCACAATGGCTGCAGTGTTTTTAGTGGCCTCTGCTGTCACAGCGGGGTAAAAAATCATTCATATGCTTCATGAATCTTTGTCTTTGTCCATCTTTTCTCTCCATGCCCTTATAAATGCATAATCTATACGCCTGTTCTGTATAATCATTATAAAAAATGAAAACTAATGAATGAAAATGAAATGCAATTGAATATGTCTTATCATTACCAAAATGAAAATGACGAGTACTAAAAAAAAAGTCTCAGCACACAGAGATCATCTTCTTGTATTATGGCACTTAAAGAATGGCAGCAAAACAGGCTATGTCTAAAATATCAATATTTTGTTTTGTAGTTGTAGTTTGTCTGTAGTCAGTTACGCACCAGTACGGTTTTGGTTAGATTCACAAATGAGACAAAACTAGTACAGAAAGAAGTATTTTTGCGACAGCCACCTGTATTTAAATACACCCCTGTGCAGGGCTGAGTCACATCAGGACCCATCTCAACCTGGCAAACCAAAGCAGAGGGGTAAAAGCAACAACAGCCAAATCATTAAATGCAAATGGGCATCTTCAGTGGCCCTGCACCTCACAGACTCTCTTCCTTCTAATCACCTTATCCTCTAACACATCTTTAAATGGCTTTTCAGAGCCTGCAGCTCTGTGGTTTATATAGTCATCATCTTATAGCAATTAAGTGTAGCTTAGTGGAGCCAGACAATTAACCTGATGTTTTGTGCCCTTAGTCACCAGAACACTCCTGCTGGATTAAGCTGTCCCTGCATGGAGACAGCTGAGGGGATTATTTGGGACTTCAAAGGGGCATTTATTTGTGTAACCTCTCATGTACGTGGGGATTAAAGGGGAATGTCTCTCAATTGAAGAATTCATGTGTCACTTTTGTTAGGTGAAACTGCATAATGAGTTCTTATTTTTCTAACAGGACCAGTATTATTCAGTATGTGTTGAATGAGTTTTGTGGCCCTTGAGCTCTGTTAAAACATAGTTTAAATGCATGCACTTCCAACCAATACTCAGATGAAGTTTTCTTTTTATCTGTGTTCCATCTCAGATCAGATGGCAGACATACAATAATACACTGATGAAACACCAATATAACTGTTCTACAGTAGATGAAAAAGCTGTGAACATTCAGTGTACCTCCTTCTGGGACACAGCTGAAGCTCACAGACACACCAACCTTGTAAGCGACTCTGGTCCTCAGCTGCTTCTGTTTCACCATCTGACCCAGGTAGCTGTCAGAGCAGCTTCTATCAATGGGGTAGGCTGTGTTCACACCAGGGCTTAGCTCAGGCTCTTTTCCTGCCGTTGACTCTGTTATAGGGGGCAGAACTGTGTAGGAGCCCGAAAAAGTGGTGGTGGGTGTCCTGGGGAGGTTTGGTGGAAATTGCTTAGTTTGAACCTCATTTGGACACTTTTGGTCCTCCCCTTCACAGGATAAAAGCCACTTCAATGCAGCTGTCCTGAAATACAAAGTTATTGGTGGATAAATACCAAGGAGTCCCATGTCGGCTAGTTCTACTTGGTAATAAAATTCAATCAATGATAAGTAATAGGATCACAAGTGGACAGCTCTGAGTACATGTGTTCCCACCTGGCAGCAGAATGTGGTTCCAAAAGTGTCCTGAGTGACCACTTTTGATCGGATATCACCTCCTTGCTTTATATGCAAATAAACACGTACAGCATTTCCATTTGCGCATACCTGTAGGCTGTGCGTGCGTGCGTGGTCTTGTTTAACTATATTCATGACCTCCAAAAACCATGAGTCCAGCATACTTGTGGGGTCCCAGCAGCTTTGTGGGGCCAAAATGCTGGACTCCACAAGTTTAAAGGGCTGTGTGAGGGTTAAGACTTGGTTTTAGGATTAGGGTTTGAATCAGGTTATGGTTAGGGTGAGGGTAAAGGTTAAGGTTAGGCATTTAGTTGTGATGGTTAAGGTTAGGGTAAGGGGCTAGGGAATGCATTATGTCAATGACAGGTCCCCACAAAGATAGTGCCACAAACCAGTGTGTGTGTGTGTGTGTGTGTGTGTGTGTGTGTGTGTGTGTGTGTGTGTGTAGTACTATATAGGATATAGTTGATATAGGAGTCATGTTACATTACTGCTGACATTTCCTGATTTTGCATCTTCATAATAGAACTTTTATTGTAAAGGATTTATAGGAAATTAAACCACTCTACCGTTATACTGCTTTCCAGCGCTGACAACGCAGTGGAGGGAGGTCTGGCAATGCATAGTTTTGTCGATATACACTAGGCAATGCGGGACAGTAAATAGTAACATCAGCTGTTGCAACGTAGGAGCAAGAAGTAGTAATATCCTATCCATGTTCGTGAATTCAGGACATTTAATGCAACTAAAAATAAGGTAAATGTATACCAAGCAACCCATGACATGAAGATTACTTTGAAAAAATATGTAGTTCTGCTAACAATTGAGTGGGTGGCCCTCCATGTGGCCAAGGACACACACCTGTACACACTACTACAGTGAGGAAAATAAGTATTTGAACACCCTGCTATTTTACAAGTTCTCCTCATCATCATGGAGGGGTCTGAAATTGTCATTGTAGGTGCATGTCCACTGTGAGAGACATAATCTAAAAAAAATTATTCAGAAATCCCAATGTATGATTTTTTCACTATTTATTTGTATGATAATGCTACAAATAAGCATTTGAACAACTGAGAAAATCAATGTTAATATTTGGTACAGCAGCCTCTGTTTGCAAATACAGAGGTCAAACGTTTCATGTAGTTTTTCACCAGGTTTGCACACACTGCAGAAGGGGTTTTGGCCCACTCCTCCACACAGATCTTCTCTAGATCAGTCAGGTTTCTGAGCTGTCGCTGAGAAACACGGAGTTTGAGCTCCCTCCAAAGATTCTCTATTGGGTTTAGGTCTGGAGACTGGCGAAGCCACGCCAGAACCTTGATATGCTTCTTACAGAGCCACTCCTTGGTTATCCTGGCTGTGTGCTTCGGGTCATTGTCATGTTGGAAGACCCAGCCTCGACCCATCTTCAATGCTCTAACTGAGGGAAGGAGGTTGTTCCCCAAAATCTCGCAATTCATGGCCCCGGTCATCATTTCCTTAATACAGTGCTGTCGTCCTGTCCCATGTGCAGAGAAACACCCCCAAAGCATGATGCTACCAACCCCATGCTTCACAGTAGAGATGGTGTTCTTGGGATGGTACTCATCATTCTTCTTCCTCCAAACACGGTTAGTGGAATTATGACCAAAAAGTTCTATTTTGGTCTCATCTGACCACATGACTTTCTCCCATGACTCCTCTGGATCATCCAAATGGTCATGTATGGCGAGCTTAAGACGGGCCTTGACGTATGCTGGTTTAAGCAGGGGAACCTTCCGTGCCATGCATGATTTCAAACCATGACGTCTTAGTGTATTACCAATAGTAACCTTGGAAACGGTGGTCCCAGCTCTTTTCAGGTCATTGACCAGCACTTCCCCTGTAGTTCTGGGCTGATACTGTATCTTACCTTTCTCAGGATCATTGAGACCCCACAAGGTGAGATCTTGCATGGAGCCCCAGTCCGAGGGAGATTGACAGTCATGTTTAGCTTCTTCCATTTTTTAATGATTGTTCCAACAGTGGACCTTTTTTCACCAAGCTGCTTGGTAATTTCCCCGTAGCCCTTTCCAGCCTTGTGGAGGTGTACAATTTTGTCTCCAGTGTCTTTGGACAGCTCTTTGGTCTTGGCCATGTTAGTAGTTGGATTCTTACTGATTGTATGGGGTGGACAGGTTTCTTTATGCAGCTAACGACCTCAAACAGGTGCATCTTATTTAGGATAATAAATGGAGTGGAGGTGGACATTTTGAAGGCAGACTAACAGGTCTTTGAGGGTCAGAATTGTAGCTGATAGACAAGTGTTCAAATACTTATTTGCAGCTGTATCATACAAATAAATAGTTAAAAAATAATACATTGTGATTTCTGGATTTATTTTTTAGATTATGTCTGTCACAGTGGACATGCATGTACGATGACAATTTCAGACCCCTCCATGATTTCTAAGTGGGAGACCTTGCAAAATAGCAGGGTGTTCAAATACTTATTTGCCTCACTGTATAAGAATTTGGACACATGTGGCATTCAGACCACATTCAGACCACCTCTGAATGTGGTCTGAGTGATCAGATCTCATTGTGTCCTCAACGCATCCTGGGGCACTCCCACCTGTACTCAGAGCTGTTCACTGGGGCGGCTGTGGCTCAGTGGTAGAGCGGTTGCCTGCCAATCGGAAGGTTGGTGGTTCAATCCCTGGCCTGCAGTCCCATGTTGAAGTGTCCTTGGGCAAGACACTGAACCCCGAGTTGCCCCCGATGCGCATCGGAGTGTGAATGTGTGTGAGTGTGTATCTGATGAGCAGGTGGCACCTTGTACGGCAGCCTCGGCCACTGTGTATGAATGGTGAATGATTCCTGTATGATGTAAAAGCGCTTTGAGTAGTCGTTAAGACTAGAAAAGCGCTATATAAATACATTACATTTACATTCACTTGTGATCAGATCATTGAAGGACAGACGATACCAGGTAAAAACATGGCTATGATAATAGACTATTAGACAAAAAATATTTTTCATGTTATATTATTTTATATTTTGCATACACCTATATTCTTATTCATTCTCAAATTATATATCAGAATAAATTTCTTTGCCACAGTGCTAGTCATTTTACATAAATCCCAAGTATGCTGTCATTTGTCATTTATTTGACTCTTGTGTTGTGATTGCTCTAGTGTGTCCAGTATTTTGTTTGATTTTAACCTTATTTGCTCTATTTGACTGACATTAGGTGCAGGAGCCCAATTACTCTAATGAGATTGTTAAAATGTAATATCTTTTTTATCTTAGGTTAGAAAAAATCTGTATACAGCGAATGGTTCACCTTTGCCATTGTTCGTGGCTACTCTCCAGGTTTTGCTGGTGGAGATTTGCACCTTTGTGAGACGTCTGGGAGGACCTGCCTGGAATTGTTAGTTGATATCCAGGGGACAAAGTAAGTTCAGATGCAGGGCTCCAATTAGGATAAGCATGAAGACATGCTAAATTGATGATGTCTTCCTGGCCCCTCTGCTGGATTAACGGAAGGAGAGGGGAGGAAGTGTTGAGGTGGATGTTGGGGACCAAAGGCTGTGACAAAGTCGTCTTCTGAGGGTTGGGCTGACCTGCAACAGCTGGTTTTGCCAATGAGGAGCTCAGACGGTCCTCCGACTCAGCGCTGACCCCCAGGGCAGGGGTCTGCTGTTGCTGTGGAGGGCGGTTGGGGTTTTCTTTCCACTGGGCTTTCTTCCCTTCACTGATCTGGGTGACCTTGGGTTAGAGCAGGATTAACAGTTTAAGGATAACATTTTTCATTGACGTAGAATGTCAGAACAGTAAAATAGTACTGATATAGACAGGATTAATTTAAAGGATTTAGTGACTTTGGTGTGCAGGGGTGTTAATTCACAAAACCCAAACATATGGCAAAATCTAAGCATATAACATGTTTCTCCAACAAAACAAATAGCCATTTAAGAGATATAGTCCCTATTCTACAAGACTGAAATACTGTGTTTTAATACCAGCAAAGAAACTTGAAATATGCGTCTAATTTTCATCATTTTCCAAGACTACTGATGAGAATGTTGACTTTTTAAATCCATTCTGAAAGCTATTCTGTGAGATATGCTAACATGCACAGTATAGCTTGGCCTATTTCTGAAGGTGGTGTGGAGCACAAAGCATCAACTCTAAATCTACCCATTCAAACCACACAAACACCAACAGAAAAACATGAGCTCTCAATAAGAGGCACAATTCTTTCCAAGTGCAAGAAGGGCTGGAGCTCTTCTTTGCATGATCCCACCAAATTATTTAGCAGAAGTTCTATGAAGGAGTGTCTCATGCATCTAATGCTGCTGATTTAGCAAACATCAGCTTTGCCCATTCCAGAGGGAAAATATTTATTCTCATCTGCTTGGCAGCGTCAAGGTGGCTGCTCAAGTGCTCAAAATAATAATGCTTCTCCAATCCTCTCCTTTTTCACTCAGACTCCTCTTTCCTTTTTTTTTTTAAAATCATCTTTGGCAACCCCCGGTGCAACAACGCCATCAGTGATTGTGTCCACATTCCCTAAAGGAAATTTAAAGCCAAGGAGATAGTGTCCCAACTGTGCAGCAGCTAGTTGGCCCTTGCAGGAAATTAGGCAATCAAGCTTCCATACACACAATACTGCAAAAGAAACTAGCTTTTAGAAAATTTTCACACTACGGTTTGGGCTGACCAAACCAAGTGAAAAGAACAAGAGTGGCTTACCCTCAACTGCTGTGTTTTTGGCTTGGGGTCTGAACTGTCCTCTTGACTTTCTGTGCTGGCAGTCTTCTTGAGAGTTTCATGCCCCTTTACACAGAACACAGAGAAAGCAACATGCTGATACTGGAGAATGGAGACAAAAGTTCTTTATATTTTTTCTGTCTATACACTGGAAATTGGAGCCTTTACTGAAGCCCATTAAAACCTACACAACAACATCTACTGAGGCCTATCAATATTGCACTTAATTGTCTTACTTGACCACATCATATTACATCAATTTACTGTTTAAGTTGTTCCTAATGTACCCGTTTGCAGAAGGGAAATATGTTCTGTTAATGCTGTAATGAAAATCATTTTGTTAACCCCTCAGCGGCAGAGAACCATCTGAGTAGGTCGATGATATTGACGGGCTGAAGACTTTTTCACTGAATGCCATCAATTCTGTGAGCTTGAATATGTGAAGGTCACGAGGAATGAGAAGATCCAACATTTTTTATATTTATCAATAAGTGTGTTTGTGATTAATCTAATAGGCTCAGACGCTGCTATTATGCTGAGAAGAATGCAGAGCACTGTTGGAAAAACCACCTAGACCGCATGCTGTTTCATTTATGTACACTGTATGGTCTAGCACAGGGATCTTCAACAGGGGGTCCTCAGAGTCACTGCAGGAGGGCCCTCCAAATTATTGTTAATATTTGAATGTTTTTTCAAAACATGAATCCAACATATGATTAGGAAATATAAATCCCCACTGATGATAGGCTAACTGGCCTATAGTAGTCACTAAGGTAGTCATCCACAGATACAATTTATACTAAGGATTCTCTGTGCCATATGTATGTGTAACATTAAAACATGATTTATACAATTATGCTAACAATTATTATTTTAATAGCTTAGTATTCTATGCACTAAAAAGGTATAATACTTTATTGTAGGCCCAGTCAGTATGTAAATTCATTTTTCATAATATACTGTGTAGGGGGTGCCTGCTCCGTCTCTCTTTCAGTTAATGGTCCTTGGTTTAAAAAACGTTGAAGACCCCTGGTCTAGCAAAAATGTTTATGCTTTTGGTAATTAACTAAGCCATACATGAACTCACCGACCAAGTAAGGGAATCTTTTTAGACAGACAGACAGACAGACAGACAGACAGACAGACAGACAGACAGACAGACAGACAGACAGACAGATAGACAGATAGACAGATAGATAGATAGATAGATAGATAGATAGATAGATAGATAGATAGATAGATAGATAGATAGAGCTATCTGCTCTATTGTGCTAAGATTTATTATTAGAGTTCAGCAGCTTGATAGAGATTGAAATGACAGAGAGACTTTTAGAAATGTGTTAGAGCTGATCAATGAGGATAGAGCTTCTGGAGATCAGAAGCAAGTGTCAGTGACTACTGTATGTCCAGCAGTGTACACACTCACACACACACACACACACACACACAAACACAAACACAAACACAAACACTTTGCGCCTCCTCTCACCTTTAACCATTCCCCCTGCCATTGCCTTTTGTCACCCATTATAAACATACCAATCAGTTGGAGCAAATGATCAAGCCTGTATTGCATGTTGAGCATGGTAAGCTGTGTAATATCTTTTTTACTAAATTGGGAGGCCCGTAATTGCTTCTCTGCGAGACGATGTCACAACAAAGTCTGGCAATTGCAGCAAGCTGTATTACCTCCTGTACCCGGGAAAGATCTGCTTTTCGCAATGAAGACTTCAAAGGGGCTGTGGATCTTGAATTGCATTTAGCTGCTATTGTGGCCAGCCCAGGTAATCTTGATTAGGTGTTTAGACTGAGGCAGGGTATACAGTGGAAGAGAGCTCCCCGGAGCTTTGGTCTAAAGCTATTAAAAGATTGTACATTATGTTGCCCTGGCTTTGAAGTGAGGGCCTGCAGGAGGAGTAGGGACTCTAAGGGGTGAGTGCAATAGCAGAAGATTGATCTGCTACTTCTGTCTTTATCAAAGGAGGCCCAAGCCCCGATGACGCCAATCATTGCTACTTCCACTCTGCCGCTTGGCCGAGCTAAACATTTGCTGCATTAGGATATTGTGTACATTTAATAACATGTCTAATTATCACAAGTTGCCCTCAGATGGCTGCACTCTTCAAAAGACCAAATGGGGTATTTTATAATGGCCCAGTAACAACTGACTTTTCTGTACTCATATTGATTTGTGAAACTGATGCGATTTGTACAAGAAGTGTTGCTGTCTTTAGCAAGGAGTTACGGACAAGAAAGCGTTGGGTAAAATATATGTGGTTATCCTTATTATGAAAAGTTGTTTCTGTGTCTCTCTCTGACCTTCAATATTATATTTCCAAAAATATTGAAGGGAGAATATAACACAATTCTCATATTCTTTGATCATCAATATTTCATTTAGTGTGTGTAAATGAACAGCCTTATTCCAAACTCCATTCTAATCATGAGACATAACTAGAAGATGCTGTCTCAATAACTAACTCAGAACTGTGACTCTGTAGACTCAATTATACGTTTGTGCGTTTGATTTCGGTGTGCATTTTCGGTATGCACTTAATTCAGCCTCTAATTTAATAATTATTCAGTAATGCAGAAGTCCTATGATGATGGCATCTAAAGAGTGAACTTTCCAAGTTCATACAAATTTCATATGTTTATTCTGTTTTGGGGTGAGTTGTCCAATCACAATGCTGCAATCAACTGCAGTTTTAAAATATTATTTTATTTTGGTAAATGTGTTTCTTAGATATGGTTTAAAAAAGGACTATTTCCGATCAGCTTTGTTGATAAATTATACTGTTGCCGTAACAATTCATAGACTAATCCTATGATGAAACAGTAAATAGACTACATGCAAATGAGTGCCCCTTCTTTTGTGCCCTATGTCCCCCATTAAGTAAGACATGTCTTTGGGGAGACAGGGCAATGGAAAACTAATAAGCGAATTCAGAGGGAAATGACAAAACACAAGGGTTCCAGAGAGGGAAAGGCTCTGGGTCTGTTTACCATTGCACAAAGCTAACGGCTCTTGACTATGTAAATGGTGATGATATGAGACATTGTAGAGGGCCGGGGCTCAGATGGTTGGGGGTATTATAGCCAGCAAACAGTCTTGTGGCCCAACAAATGGGGAATGTGGGCCATCCCCACCAATTATGCCACTGTGCCAGGTGCAGGGACGTCTAAGAGCCTATTGGTAACCCTGCGTCTCTGATGTTCTTGTTGTACACATCAACTCATAATAAGCACTGCATAGCCAGACATGGCTCTTTTCATATAGTGGAGAAGAAGGCAGATGAAAACAGCAATGCTTCTCAGCCAAATTAATTTTCCAGACTGGGTCAGGGCAAACATCATAGGATATTCTCTTATGTATGAGATGACAATAAAAGGGCATAGAGATAGCAACAATATTACTAAATGAGCAAAAGCCTGGCTCATGCAGAAGGAAAAAGACAAAAGAAAGAAGCAAGAAATTGTGGCCTATATTCTGCTCGAGGGAAACGCTACAGTCAAGCCACTGCCCATAAATAGTGCCTCCAATATCAGAATAAGATTTCAGGAGTAAATATATTGACACGTGGCTACTTTTCTTATCATCTGAGTGCACAGTATCACAGATCTCTGAAACATATAAAGAAACACAATGTGGTTGCACAAACCCCAGAACTGACCTCTGTGTTTAAAACATCTTAATACTGTAAGTGAAAGTAGTCAGGGTTCAATGGTTTAAGTCATTACATAACATACCACAGCACTATCAGCACTATTAAAACCACTGATTGCCCCCAATGCAATTTTGCTGTGTCCATACAATGACAATTAAGTATCTTCAATCTTGAATCATATTCATTTACCAATACTGCAAAAGCTAAGATTAGTGCCTAATACACACCACAAGCTTGCTGTTTGGGCTTAATACCGCAATCATAACTACAGCCAGAATCTGCTTTGTTTATTTCCAAAACAAACCAAAACCAAAATTGTTAAAGAAAAAAGAAACGAGTAGATCCAACTGATGTAGTTAATCTGTCCATCACCAAACAAAGCCACAGGAGGGATCATAAAAACTCGAGTGTAAACTGTCACAGTTTAAAGCGAGATTTAGAAGAAAAATTTTTTTAAATCCATAGTTTTCATTTCATTCCAGTATTTTTTGGTAATCTGTCCACAGTGAAACCTACTCTTAAATCATGTGTGCGCATTAGCTCGGCAGCCCAGGAATCATTATCAATGTTAGTGCAGCTCCTGGTGTCTGTTTCTGAAATTGCAGCGTGTTTCAGGAGCGTGGCCAACACAGAGCTGTTTAAAAGTTTGATATTTCATTTCAAAGATCAAAACTATCATTCAGTGATTTTAACCATTACCAGATGTTATTGGTTGAGAAAACTCTAAATTATAAGTTATATACACACCTTATTGACGTGATGAGGCATCTCCCGGTTAAGTGCATACACACTCACGTAGGATCCACATTTGGATGTGTTGCGCCCCAGTGTTTTTTTGTTGCGTTCCACTATGTCCTCGGTCAGTCTTTCAAGCTTTTTGTTCAATAAAACCTTGGGAACTGAGGGTGTGCTCATTTGTTGTATTTGAGTGGGTCCTCCTTGTGTGCGTTCTTGGATGTTCTTGGACATAGCACATATATCATTGGGCTGCTCAGGAGACCTGCTGTATTCCCCAGCACTGTCACTGTCATCTTTAGTGAAAATGCAGGATGGCTTTGAATGGTCAGCCTCTGGTGATTGAAGTTGTAAAGCATGGTTGTGACAGTGGGGAGATGTTACTGAACTAGTCTGACCATGTTGTGGGTGTAGGCGGTACGGCTGGTCAGACTCATCGCCAGTCAAATGAGGAGTCACCACGGCAGCTGGACTTGTGTCGATGATGTACCTGTATCCTGCTTTTATTCTGAGTCCTTGGCTGTCACCACATGATTGTCTAGATTTCTCTTTAGGGACTTCGTAATATTCCTCAACAGAAATTCGTGGACTCTCATTGAAGCAGCTGGCTCCCCTCAGGTTGGTCCTCCAGTTGGGGTCATAGCGTAGCTCAGAGTAGACATCATCCGTGAGTAGCTGGCTGCGAGGTTAAAGACAGATAGCATTAAAGCTCCTATGTTGAATACCTCAGACTAATATTTGCATCAGTAAATTATAGCTCTATTGCTAAGCTCAATTAATTGGCAACTAAATAGAATTATCAAAGAAGATGTCCATTTATGCATAGAACAGTCTCAATCATATTATTAGTAATTGGTTTAATTTTTGGCAAGCAGCTTTATTAACAACATTTCCATATCCAAAGAAAGTTTTACAGACACCTGAATCTCACATAGGCCTTTACTTAGAGGTCAAAGTAACAAGAGGCATTAGAGCATTATTAGAATGATGATGTCTTCAGACAAAAAGAGCTAGGGCTTATCAGAGACTTCTGAAATTGAAACAGATGAGGGGGATTATGTGCCTGTATTTACAGATAATTTTCGTATTTTCACCTCCAGGCTCACTAATGAGAGTGTATTTGAGAGCTACTAGCGGGGGAATGGTTTACAAACGGCAATTTTCAGCTTATGAAATGGCTTGAAAATTGCAGGCTGAAATGCTCTTTCTGATGGTGATGAAAAGATCTCATTAAAATAAATAGCAGAGAGCCTCTTTGTTGTGCTTACTGGGAGGACGAGGGGGAGGCTAATTCTCTTGCCGTTATGTTGTGCGTCTGGGCGGGGAGGGGGGGGGTTGCCTAGGTGTAGGGCCCTTCACTTCGATGAGGCCAAAAGGGTAAGGGATGTCTCTCTAATGACTCAGACTCAAACAAGTTGGAGAATGCATTATAGACAACATGCAGCTGAACGTACACTGGCCAAACACCACAACCTAATATTTCTTGCCCCAGATACAGACACCTGAATACAAAAGCCAGTAAAATGTTGTGACAAACACTGAATGGGGGAAATGAAAAAAACTGGCCATACTGGACTACACTCAAATATCAATATTTTGAGTGAGGTAGGTGTAAAATATAGTTAAGAGGGATGAATGGAGTTGCTTAAATAGGAATCTTTTGCATGAAAAAATGTGTGAAAAGGCTTTGAGGAGGCATCAGTGAGGACTATGAGAACATGGTGATAGGAATGGGACTGTGTTCACTGTGTTGGCTCTATGAAATGGAAGCTTTTGTGAGAAAATGTCATGGTCATTTTCCTCTGAAACAATGTACTTTGGAAGCGGACCCACACTTGGTGGGCATCAATCTGCACGGGTTAATGAAGGTAAAAATGAAGAATGCCCCTTTTCTATTTTGGAGGGAAATGACTATCAGGCTGTGTCTGCAGGAAAGAAAGGGGGAAACAATGGTACGAGTCGACAAAAGTGCAAAAACAGATGTGGTGTTGTTCCCTCCATAGATGCCTACCACTGATCCTTCAAAAGAGAGAAAGAGAGATCTCCTTTTCAGCAACAATGAACCTTGTTAATGGACCACGAGTGACCACTTACTATGATCCATCCAAACAACACAAAAATCTAATTTACCTCAAATGAAAACTGTTATTCTGAAAACACCTGAATTAGGCCATCCTTGGTACAATGTACCATCGGTGTCTGCATCTCATTGAATAACTGACACCACTTCATTGTTAAGTGATGTATGAGGGCTATTTATCTTTCATTATCAATGTACTGTTTGAAAGTAATAGGTTTGATTGCTGCTGCCATTCTCCTTGCTGTATTTCATCTAAACAGGCACTATTATCTGCTTAATTTCAATTAATTTGTCACTGACAGTGGAATGACAGTCTAGTTCAATAGGCAAATTGAACAAGGTCGGGCACAAATCTCATCATGGTGAATAATTAATGTCACATGTATATATAATGATTGTGATAAACAAGGCTACACAGCCAATAATGTGATAAAAAATAACAAAAAGGTTGTTTTCTATATTGTTTTTCAAGAAAAAAAAGCCTGCAGCTTTTTAGTCCATTTGCAATTGTGCCACCAACATAAATGACTGCCATCTACTGGCCAAACTGCATCACTCTCTAGTCACATGTAGGTTTTCTAGAGTCATTTAAAGGATCCGTCAGGGGATAGTCTTTATTTCTCCTATGGTCGACAAATTCCACTAAAGGACTGAACCACCAAGTATTCTGGGGGGATCAAAGTGTGGTGTGCTCTACTTTTCAAAGGTTTGGAATCACCATCTATATTGATGTTTTTCTATTTTCCTTCAATAATGGCTATTTTAGCAGATAAAACCATTGAATTCAGACACCAAATGCATTATTTCCTATGAAAAGGTTTTGGCTCAAAAAGAATAACAACTAAACAGGGAGAAAACGGCTGTAAGACTTTGATGCTAAGCTTCCAATTTCTTTTACCAATGACTGCTGGATTCATCTTTTCTTATTTGATCTTTGTCTCTTTCTGCCCTCTCAACTGTCAGTCTGGTTGAACCATTGACAGTGTTTTGTTCTTCATGCACATAACAAACCCTTCATACAAATTAATATCTATAGAGGACTTTCTAAAAGTATGAAAGACCATTCAGAAATATAAAGTGTAGTCCTCTCAGCTATCTGACCGTTCCCAATCAAGCATTTGTAACAGGAGATCACAAACTTTTGAACATCAGTGTATCTCAATCCTCTGTGCCACAGAGATCCACTGTTCCCAAAAACAATATTAAAAACACATGAAGGAGCCATGCCATTGCACTGGGTGTCATGGTAGGGAGTCAAGATAGCGAATTTATGTTTGGAAAATATAATTTGGCAATACTATGTAATCTTCATTTTACGGAAAGAACGTTATGCTGTCTGATCCCGCCAATTGCTCCGAAGCCTCTGGCATGACCGCACATCTACGGCCATGCCCGTGTTTTAACACATAGAACCAAGCTGGGATAAATTCACTGTAACTAAAACATGTTTTCTTCTAGCTGTAGAGTACACAGTGAGCAACCTAATGAGCTAATTATGTAAGAAATTGCAAATATCAGAACATTCCCGGGTTTTCTTTTTTTATCTGTCCAAGTAAAGGCTATCTAGCAGATCAGTGACCTCAGTCTAGTTGGCGGTAATGCATCTTAATGCTGGTTGCCATCCGCCATAACACAGAAAAATGAAGCAACTTGTCAGTCTGACTGACAGCACAGATGGCGGTAAGGCATAGGTTAACAGCAAGATAGGGAGGAAAAAAAGGTCAGATAGATAGATTTAAAAATAGAATGTAAATTGCTCTGATATTCTGCTTAAACAATGGTTCTCTATTACAAAATGATACTATAATATATTTTGCAGCAGGCTGGATAGACAAAAACATAGGTTCTCCAGTCAGTGTCCATGATCAAGGCACTGGCTCTGATCTGGAGTTGGTCCCTAGGCTGCCCACAGCTCCCTTGAGGGATGGGTTAAATGCAGAGAATGAGTTTCTCTACATGTACATGTATGTGACAATAAAAGTACCTTTGTCTTTATTGGTTTACCCCATTGAAGAATTTGGCACCCTGAGATCTTTGCCCTCACTAGCCAATCAGGAGGTAGAAATGACACATTATGAACACCAGTGCACCCGCTGCTCATCTCTTTTTGAAACTCAACCGACTGTGTAGAACAGAGGCCAGTTTGGCCTGTAGTTAGCAGCCACTACAACTGGAGTCACATCTAGTTACTCTATTTCTACTTTGTACGTGCTACTCTTTCTAAAGGTGCTTTGCTAATGGTAGCTACCAGAGGCAAAGGCCATTAGAGATGTAATGTACTCCCAGCCTGACCCACAACTGATCGCAAACAATTCAGTCTCAACCGCTGACGTGCGAAAAACAAGTGGTCAGAAAACAAAAGGCGTCCCTGAATAACAATTTGCATAGTGCATTTTAATATGTCAAGTATCTTTTTTATCCATATTCTCATTTGCGACATTGGCTCCCATTTCTTCCACACAGACAAAAGAGAAACCTTCGCAGGCGCCACATGTTGTCAGTTGTATTTTTTGCCCCCTCTGTTTAAGCTTTATGTAAAAAAAGAAATTAGCAAAAACAACAATGTTAAGCTGACTTGACATGTGAGTATTGCTTAGCTGTTGTTTTAGACCAATGGAAAGCGCTGTGTTTTGTGTGTAGGGGCAGTGAAGGCTGGTTGGTGGAATTTATTTCGGTGGGGCCATGCCAGATATTAAGAAAACTGAAGATACAAAAATATAACCTCTTCTAGCAAGAAACACAGAAAATTGTGTGAGAATATAATGTACACAGAACAGCTCATGTGGGCCTCCATTCACCAATATCTTCCTATGATGTTTCTAGAATATGTTCTTAAGAAAGTTCCTAAGATTCATGACATGTTCTTAAACAGCAGAATTGTTCGCAGGTGTGTTCTTAGAATGATGAATCCCAGTGTCTTTGTAAATTGAAAGCTTGTGCTCGTTGCTACTATTTAGCATAGGTAAACGCCCCGTTAATTCCCATGAAAGGGCATGAGATGGCAGGTCCGTGTTGTGTGCACACTTAGAGAAATGTCCAAAAAATTGAAGATACTTTTGGAGGTATAAATAGCGTGATCAATCACTTATTATTGGATGTTAGGGTTCCCTCATTAACATAATTGATGTGAATTGAAGGTAAGTTTAGGCAGGTTTAGACAGGTACGTTTATTTATATAGGCCTAGCACAAAATACACTATGGCAAATCAAAGTGCTTTACAAATAAGTAGGAGTGCAAGTGCAGTGTGTATTTATTAAAACAAACAAACATGAGGCTTGAGAAAGTTTACACACCCATGATAAAGTTGACTAAAAAGAGAAATAAAAAAACATCTTTTGGAAATTGATCTTAATGCCTTAATTAAAATTCAATTCAATTCAATTCTATTTTATTTATAGTATCAATTCATAACAAGAGTTATCTTAAGACAATTAAAAGAAATAGGAAAATCCAAACTTTTAAGGACACCAATTTTCTTTGTGAATGAATAATGTATTGTAAATAAATAAATGGTCTTCCTTAAAATACACTGGGCATTAATATACACATTCCTATATTAAATTCCCATAGAGGCAGGCACATTTTTTATTTTTAAAGGCGAGTTATTTCATGGATTGGGATACTATGCATCCTGATAAAGTTCCCTTGGCCTTTTGGAATTAAAATACTAAATAATAATAGTGTGTAAGAGTGCTTTGAGCATGTGTAGATTCTGTTCTTACGTAAGTACAAATCCCAAATAAGAAAACATTGGTGAATGCCAGAATCTTTGTGAAAACTGCGTAAGTGCGGTTTAAGAACACATTTGTCCTTTAGGACGTTTGGAGAATAAGGCCCAATGTCACTATTTGGTTCTATTAATAACCCCTATTCATTCTATTTGGTTCTATTAATAATGTGGGATCTAGTGTTTTAATGTTTTTATTAATCAAATTGCAATACATGAAATCTTACATAAACATTAACCATGAAGTTAAAAAAACATGAGCCTGCCAACACCTGCACCAATTCGGTACATTAAGTGTTACAAAAAAAATGTATATTATATTTAGGTTTTTAGAACAATGCATTCATTATTTTGACTGTAACATACTGCACAGTATGCTCTACTAACGCAGCGCTTCTGAACAACAAAACTATTACAGACACGCGGGCTTCTTGGGTCTTTTATGTGAGACTAAAACCATGGAATCAGTGTCTGGAAGGTCTGCTGTAAGTTTACAAACCACCAGATGTCACTGTCTTTGCTGCATTTGAGGCCCCAAAGCTGCATAAGGCTTCATCTTCCCATCTCTAGTGCCAATAGAACTTTATCAAAGTGTTTCAATGCCAATGTTTCCCTTTTCAGTTTGGATTTAGGTTTTAATGCTAAAATCTAAAGTCACTGTGCTGGTTCCATAGACTTGCTCTTTCATTACCATAAACACGCACTGTAGTTTATTTGGACTGAAACAAACACACATATCACATCTACACAATTGGGCTACTGTAAATACCCACTATTGCACCATATTTGCTCAAAACATACAGTGTTTACTCCTGTTTAGACTACTGTTTGTTAAAAACTGCAGTACCTTTTTTAAATAAAGTATACATTTGAAATAAAAAAAAAATTAAGTTTCCATCTTCACTAGGAACCAATGAGTCCCTAACACATGTTGTTTTTTTTTTTTTTCATGGAGTTGGAAAAATGTAAAACAATATATTTTGACAGTCCCATCTTTTAACACAAGCCTAAATCCTTATTTAACAAAAGTTTTATTATCGCATTCCCAGAACTTTCTCAACAGCGCTGCTAAGGAAGGTCTGGCTAGTCCACACAGCATTCTGGGATTGGAGGAAAACGTGCTCTGGTTTATTGGCATTTCTTTAAACAAATCACAATCCTCTTGGGCGGTGCTAAGCGCCAGACGGAGTCACGGTGCCTCTGCAAAATACCCTTGGGACGAACTCTTTTTGGTGGAACATGTGTACGTTCAAAAGTAGTTTTAGTCGTGTAACAGAAAACTCAGATTGGACAGATATTCTAACTAGATGTCTGGATTTACCCTGCAGAGATCTGAGGAGCAGTTAAACACAGTCCTCATAAATCCACCAGAGTTTAATGTACCAACACAAAGAAAGCCCAAGGCATTGGATATCCAGCCTAAATGAGTTAAATCCGGCAGATTTTCCAGCGGCACCGGCGCAATCCTGGAAGTGAAACATCAAGGATATAGACTACTGAAATTTTAACTTTGCGTTAGTGATTTAGAAATGTACTCAGGGTTACAGCCAAATATCATTATATGGTGCTGTTACACACTTACTAACCACAACTAACTGATGCTGGATGTGTAAATTCACAGATGTTTCTTTAAATACCAACATTTAATCAAAACACTGACGCTTGCCTGACAAAAAGAAAAAAATATAGTAACTTACCTCGTTCCTGCTCTTTCATCCATCTGTGTATCCAAATATTCAGTCTGTGACAGGGTGGGATTTCTGTTGGCATGCGGGTGTGCTGCTACATCAAGGCTATCACAAACTTGAAGATCTTCAGTTTCATTGTCATTTGCATATTCAGCCTCTCCATGTCCCTGCTGTAAGCTGTCAGCATTGTCCTCCTGGGGAAGAATGTTTTGGTCATGACGCCCAATAGGCATTTGTAGCTGCTGCTGCTGGTAAGCTCTCTCCTGGGCCAAGCTCTCTGTGTCCGACTCCACAGAGTCCCACTGGTTGGTCAGAACCGCTGGTCTCGGAGAAGGAGGCCTCCCTCTCTCAGTCAACACTTGAGTCATCTTCTCATGTTTGAGTCCTTCATCCATGTTAGTGTGCTTCATGAAGATCTGGTCATCTACGTGGTTGTCAAAAGTGAAATGCTGTCGCAGGATGGATAAACACTGCATCCAACAAACAAACAAGATATATTTATTGTACAAGATGAACACTAGGGGTGGGGGGGGAATCAATAAGGCATATGTAGTATCGCAATATTTTCCGTGACAATACTGTATCAATACACAGAAGCCAAGTATACATCTTTATCCCATACTGTATGTGTTGGTCAGTTTGTCTGCTTGGCAATCCCATTTTACAGTGAGATGAACAAACAGGTTTTGACAAAGTTTATTTTGGGGACATAATTAGAAATTGGGAAAAATGTTAAGGTGGAGAAAAAAAAGGTAAATTGCAATATATCTCAGAATATCTTATCATGACATAAGTATCGTGATGATATTGTATCAAGAGGCCTCTGGTGATTCCCACCCCTAATGAACACCAGGCTGTAAAATGACCATTTATGTGTTCATTTCACAGCTTTGAACTGCACATTTCTGCCAGGGTAAGATAGGATGCATCAAAAACCTCATATTCCAGCGTGCAGACCTGTATGTACTTTAATATCTTTGAATTCCTGAAGCCTTTCTGACAACTCGATGCAAGCTTCTAAATTGATGCTCATCTGAGAAATGGAGTTTTGGATAATAACAATACATTTTCAGCTTCGGCAGCTTTACCTATGCTAAAATATACTATGACTGGGGAAGCCTAGTGACGAGTACAAAGCATAGACCGTTAATATTAAAAATATTATACGGTCTATGGTACAAAGCAACCAGTTAACGTGTTGAATTTGTTATTACCCATAGTGCTTTGCAGGATGGTCTTAATGTTTTGTTTTATTTCACGTGAATACTAGTTTACTAGAGGAGTAACTTAGTATTTGAAGTAATGCAGGGAGTGTGGATTTAGTTTACATGCTTATTGAGTTTCCATAACAATGTTATTAAGTAAATCTACTGAAATACCCACCATAACAGTGGAGTGTGATGTGTAAAATCAGAAAGCTGAGGTTCATGTACGATATCGTAGAATAAAATCAGTGATTTAGTGATAATATAGCCAAGCATAAACCAGTATGGAGATAATACATTGTTGGCAAGTGACGTGCCTTATTTCCTAAATCATTATGGACGTCCACAGAAAATGTATTACTGGTGAAAAGACGGTCAAGTCTATGTTGACTAAAGACCGAAAAACTCCTCCACTATCCCCTTATTTAAATAATCAACAGTCCTCTAATGGTTATTGGCAATAATTTTGACTTGTCAACGATTAGGAATGAAACGCTCAGGTGTTTCTAATAACATTAACGATGGCTCCGTTCAGTTAAAGGGTACCAGTAAGCCATTAACCTAACAAACAGTTGTATACTCATGACTGGATGTGACACTTAAATGGATTGCAGCCAGAGTTCAAAATGTACTTTTGTACTTTTTTGTCTACCAGCCAAATGGCTAATGAATGTTCAGATTTTACTGGCCATTCGATTACCATTGTTTTTTTGGCTGGTGAGTGAAGCAAACCTACCAGCCAATTGCATATTTTACCAGCATTTGGCTGGAAGATGGTGCTAATTCTGAACCCTGATTGCAGCCATCATAAATTAGAAATTATTGAAGTGAAAGAAGAACCAGCTAGTCGTGTATTTCCCTCCAATTAAGCTCTCGAACTAAAAAAAAAAAAAGGGGTAACGTAACTGTGGTTATACGTTATGTTGTCACCGTTTGTCAAGTGTAAAACAGAAAGGTAGCCTTGTCTATTATCTTTTACCTTCGCTTAATGATATTACATTGTAAAAGTAGCATATCGCTGGCGCAACGCTGTGGAGATAGGTCTGGCAATGTGAAACTTTAGCTAGCTAGTATAAAAGCGATCTGTCAGCTAGCTAACGTTAGCTTTGCAGCTATTGTAACGTCATATTTGGCAAAACGACCCTTGCGATGGGGTAAAAACAAATTGAGATCAGTTTAAAACATTTAAAGATATCTACTTTATGTAGATAACGTTATAGCGTCAATGAAAGAAAAACACTTTAAATGTGTTTAGGGAGAAAGTGAACTTGTTTAGATACTTACGTTTTCCTGTCAGTACGCCACAGCAATGTTACCATAGAAACGCCGACGCAAACATGCTGCCTTCATGTGCCCCTTGTAAAAGCTCTTTATTACATGAGTTTACAACATGAATGCATTATATGCACATACGAATCCGAATTATGGATGTATGTTATCGCGACAGACATTTAGTCACCACTAGAAATAGGTATAACTACAGATTAAAGGCTCCGTTCCATGCATGACAGGAAAAAGGCACAATACAAGTTCCCTGAAATGGAATCATTCTAACAGCCATGTTTGGTCTGCCGTGCATTCGTGTGAATGCAGCAGCTGTTGGGTTGAGATGTCAAGTTAGACAGACCATTTTCAAAGCACCCCACGCTGCAATAATTGAAGGGAATCACCCTCTTCCTTGTCCTTAATGATTTGACAAGTTTGTGCCACTGTCTTGAAGTGGTTTTACTTATGGCTTCACGCACCGCTTTAGCAGAGATGGTCAAGAAACGCGCCTTCACCAGTAGATGTCACTATATACTCGCAAACGAGATTTTCTCACACAAGTTAGCTTATTTTGGGTCACATGGACATGCAATTCTAGACATTTTAATTACAGAAAACATTTACTTACGTTTGAGTCGCTTACTAAAGTGACTCGTCAAAAGCAAAGCAGCCATAGAAACTAACACGATTGAGCCCATTCTAACAAAATGCTATGTGGTTTATCTTCAGCGTATAACAAGGGATCTGCAGAGCAGAAGAAATGTCACGGATAGGGTTAAGATTTTTTTATTGTCAAAGCAGTGACATCCCAGTATCCAAAACACTTGATACAGGTCTCGACATGAGAACTTACAGCTCAATTGTGCATACAACAAGAATTTCCCAGTCCCAAACCATGCAATAGTAATCCCTGAACCCAGTTTTATTTTTTACACTCTTTAGCTTGTGTAACTCTTGCTATAAGAGGGTTACTTTCTTAAAAAAAAAAAAAAAAAAAAAAAAAAGATTCAGTAGCAGCTGAAGTGATGAATGTTTTAGTCAACCTCCTCAATGGTTGGTCCGGAGGATCCACCGCCAGGTGCAGCACCACCAGCTCCAGGGAAGCCACCAGGCATGCCTTCTGGCATACCACCAGGCATGCCTCCAGCTGTCTGGTACAGTTTGGTGATTATGGGGTTGCACACCTTCTCCAGCTCCTTCTGTTGATGTTCATACTCCTCCCTCTCGGCAGTCTGCAAAAGAGGACATTAGTGATCTGGCCTTTTATGACAAAAAAAAAAAAAAGTATAAATTTAAGATATAAAAGATTTACCTGATTCTTGTCCAGCCAGCTAATGACCTCATTGCACTTCTCCAAAATCTTCGACTTGTCGTCATCACTGATCTTGCCAGCCAGCTTTTCATCTTCCACAGTGGACTTCATGTTGAAAGCATACGATTCCAGGCCATTCTTAGCAGACACCTTGTCACGCTGGACGTCATCTTCAGCCTTGTACTTCTCAGCCTCCTGGACCATGCGTTCAATGTCCTCCTTACTGAGACGACCTGGGAGCAAATTGAAAATTGTGTCACAGTACATTTGAGATTACTCTATACTATCTATGAGAAAAACATTTTTTTAACTCACCCTTGTCATTGGTGATGGTGATCTTGTTCTCCTTGCCCGTGCTCTTGTCTACAGCAGAGACATTCATAATGCCATTGGCATCAATATCAAATGTCACCTCAATCTGGGGAACACCACGGGGAGCTGGAGGGATGCCGGTCAGCTCAAACTTGCCCAGGAGGTTATTGTCCCTGGTCATGGCACGCTCACCCTCATAGACCTGTTGAAGTATGCCCAATTAAGCAGACATTTGGAAATTACGTGTTTACAGTTCTAACAATTTTATTTCGCTCAGACATCCAAGGAAGGTCAGTACCATCTTTGGTCTTGCGACCTCTGGTGGAAACTACGAATGGCAGGAATAAACGTCATCACTGCGAAATTAAGAGCTGGTTATTTAACGTTTGCTTACCTGGATGAGCACACCAGGCTGGTTGTCAGAGTAGGTGGTGAAGGTCTGAGTCTGCTTGGTAGGAATGGTGGTGTTTCGTTTGATCAGGACAGTCATGACACCTCCAGCAGTTTCAATACCCAGGGACAGAGGGGTGACATCCAGTAGCAGCAAGTCCTGGACATTCTCAGACTTGTCACCAGATAAAATGGCAGCCTGGACAGCTGTAAATACAAGAAACCACCATTACAGGTTAGACAACCAGCTTATGTTGTCAAGGCCCATGACCTGCTACAGTTGTCATTTTCACAATGCAAATTGAAAAAGATGTGTGCATCCATCTGGCTCACAACACTTACCAGCTCCATAAGCCACAGCTTCATCTGGATTGATGCTCTTGTTGAGCTCCTTTCCATTGAAGAAATCTTGAAGCAGCTTCTGGATCTTGGGGATACGGGTTGAGCCACCGACCAACACAATGTCATGAATCTGCCCTTTATCCATCTTGGCATCACGGAGTGACTTCTCCACGGGGTCCAAGGTGCCACGGAAGAGGTCAGCGTTGAGCTCCTCAAAACGAGCCCTGGTGATTGAGGTATAGAAGTCAACTCCCTCGTACAGTGAGTCGATTTCAATGCTGGCCTGGGTGCTGGAAGACAGGGTGCGCTTTGCCCTCTCACAAGCGGTGCGCAGACGACGGACAGCTCTCTTGTTGTCGCTGATGTCCTTCTTGTACTTGCGCTTGAACTCAGCGATGAAGTGGTTGACCATGCGGTTGTCAAAATCTTCCCCACCAAGATGTGTGTCTCCAGCAGTGGACTTGACCTCAAAGATGCCATCCTCAATGGTTAAGATGGACACATCAAAGGTGCCACCACCAAGATCAAAGATTAGGACATTCCTTTCAGACCCAACCTGAAATTAAATTTGTGTCAACTTCTTCCAAAGCATGAGACAACTTCCACTTTGTCATAGACATCATTCAGGTCTTGTTGAAGTTTCCTACCTTCTTGTCCAACCCATAGGCAATGGCAGCGGCAGTTGGTTCATTGATGATACGTAGAACGTTAAGGCCAGAGATTGTGCCAGCATCCTTTGTGGCCTGGCGCTGGGAGTCATTGAAGTAGGCCGGTACTGTAACTACAGCATTGTTGACAGTCTAAAAAGACAAACAAGCCAAACATTAGCATTATTTACATTAAAGCTTGCCTTATTTTGTCCCAAGCCATGCCAAAATACACACTTTTCCGAGGTAGGCTTCAGCAATCTCCTTCATCTTTGTCAGCACCATGGACGAGATCTCCTCTGGGTAGAAGGACTTTGTCTCACCCTTGTACTCAACCTGAACCTTGGGACGGGTGTTGTCATTGATAACATTAAACGGCCAGTGCTTCATATCCGACTGCACAACAGTGTCATCAAACCTACGCCCAATAAGTCGTTTGGCATCTGCAAAAGACAAAAGGAGCTTTAAAAATAAATAAAAGAAACTCTGTAAATAGCACTTTAATAAAGATCACTCAGACATCCAAGGAAGGAGTTGGGCCATCTTTGGTCTTTCAACCTCTGGTGGAAACTACGAATGGCAGGAAAATCGTCATCACAGTGAAAGTACTTTACCATTTCTCAGTCTTGTGTCATTCTTGTCTCATGTTTAAAGACAACACTTAAATGTGCTGCCCTTTGTCAGGAGAGTGACAAGAATGACAGACTCAATATAAAAAAAGGTATTCTTACCAAAAACTGTGTTGGTGGGGTTCATGGCAACCTGATTCTTGGCTGCATCTCCAATCAGCCTCTCAGAATCTGTGAAGGCCACATAGCTGGGTGTGGTCCTGTTGCCCTGGTCATTGGCAATGATTTCAACTTTACCATGCTGGAACACACCAACACAGGAGTAGGTGGTCCCAAGATCAATGCCAACTGCTGGTCCCTTAGACATATTTCCTATAGAAATAACAGTTAATTATTCAGTGCCGTACAAAAACAGTTGAGAGCATGACACTAAAGTATAACTTCCAATTAGATCCTAATATGAAAGCTAATCATTTTTAAACTTTATACAAGTAATGAGTCATAGCATGACATGCAGAAACACCCAATTGAGCTTTATTCAAATAAATGCATGGTAACAGCCAGACCAAGAACATAATTCTGTAGAGTAGGGGTGGGAATCACCAGACACCTGATATTACGCTACGAAATTGAGATTTTAACATTGCAATATTCTGCGATACATTACAATCAACATTCTACAAACTTCTAATTTTCCCCAATTTCTAATGATGTCCCTAAAAAGGAAACTTTGTCAACATCAGTTTTATCTAACAAGATACATTTCTCTGTTCACATCACTTCAATTTCATTACTGCAAAATGGGATTGTCAACCAGACAAACTCATCAACACAAAAGATCAATACTTGGCACCTGTGTATCAATACAGTATTTCCTTTGAAAATATCGCGACACTATGCTGTATCGATTTCCCCCCTCCCCCACACCCCTACTGCAGAGCAGAGTTAACCAGTTAAACTAAGAATTACATGAAGATCCAAAGTCTGGTGGCTTAGGCATAGAATTTTAACGACCAAAGTGATTTATAAAAAAAGTCACTTTTACCTCTACGTTTAAATGAAAGGGGGTTGTTGGGTTAATAAAGCTATGGGTCACCACCAGGCTGCAAAAGAAAATGGCAGAGCGCATGGCGCTAGCTCTGGCCATGTGACAATGAGAAGTTAAGTTCACCACAAGAGCTAGAGTTATACCGGAAAAGGGGGATTAAATAGAGTAAATATCATTAAAAATGCAAACTGAACTGGAAAAGCTTGATTATAACAGTTCGACTGAACTGCAATACAAGTTAAGGCGCATAGTGATAAACTCTGAAAATCCAACCGGAAGTCAGTTCATTCTGGATAGCTTGACAACGGCTGCTCGAGAACATTCTCGAACGTCTCAGAATCCCCACCCCCACCCTCCCCACTCCGCTAAGTAGCTAACGTTAGCGTCAGCTAAAACTCGATGCGAGGCCAAACAAGCACATTAGAAGCTATCAATCTACATCTTCACTCAACACAGTAATTAAAAAAAAAAAAGAAGTAAATATCGTGTGTCAGTACAGTTACCGACAGTGAGTGAGCAAAACGTTACCTAGCAACCTAGGTAACGTTCCGAGAGGTGTGGGAATTTGTCCTAAATAATATACGTAAGATATTGTTGTGATTAATCTAAGTAGTTATAACTTACCGAATTGTTGAACCAAAGATGAATTTAGATGTTGGAATGGATAGCGGCGAGGCTGACTTGTCCTTGCCGGTATGAGGAGGGAAAGGAAGGATGGTTTGTTCTCAGAGCTATTTATATCGCCGGCAAAGCAGCCAATCAACTTCGAGTCGCTGAGTCTTTCCTCAACGGTCCACCAATGACGCTTTTGATGACGTTAATAACGAGCCCGCCTATTTCCTGTATTTCATAATCGTTATATATCTTGTGAATGGCGGCCGCGTGTTTTAGGGCGGTATCTTTGTCTGGTGATACGCGACAAACGATCCTTTCATCCGAGATTGTATATCCATACGAAGTATTTATATGCATAAGTAGACAATATAATTGTCTTATACTTCTATTCTATTGAGAAGGTGGGTAGAGGCCAGCAGGAGCGATTTAATCCTGTCATAGGCCTCCGGGCGTGGCTAAACCGATGACGACATGAAAAATGATAGCCAACAGTCCATGAAACATGAATAATGTATACATTACAGATCATTTTGCTTCCGGCAACTACCACAACAAACCTCTGCATTTTTTACCTCTGCAAACATATTGCTAAGTCAAGCCTCACCCCAAACGTACTGGAAATTAATACACTTAAAATATACTTAATAAAATTATAAATAGCAAAAGTTCTTCACAACTGCAAACACTATCAGCAATACATTCTGCACCGCTGCAGGGGCATTGGGGCATTGCACAAAATTCTAGACCCTATACATTCTCTAACTGCCCATTTTTATTACTGCTTCCACAGCAATCCATTCTAGTATCTTTGTGGGCCCTCCTCACCTAAGGCCCCTGTATAGTATACTTATTCGCCTTTTTCTCCCTGGTCTGACGCCCCAGACCCCTGCCAATACAACAGACCACACTAGATGCACTAGGCCTATACAGTATGCAGATTACAATGCATCCAACCAAGAGCATAGTAATGCCATAATAACTAAAAGCATTCCAATGAATCAGTGACTTGCTACACTGTGACACCAAACTGACCAATCAGTGATTAAAAAATACAATGATTGGTAGATATAGCTGATTAGGAGTTAGCTGTAGTTTGGCCCTACTCTCTTCTTTGCCTATCTGTAGGCTACAATCTCACTGATGCAAACTGCAAATCAGATTCATTTACTATTATTATTTATTACTTATATTATTTGAAGGTGCAGGAGTGCAGTTTCGGATTGTTCCAGCCCACTTTAACCCCTGGTTACCTTTTGGCTAGGCAGTGAGGTTAAAGATATGTCCCTGGGTGGAGCCTTGATTGGGATAGCCCGAGCTACATTCAGTTATTAGACCTACTGTTTCCCTAAAACATCACTCATCCATGTTTTGACAAAAGATGCCATTGTGTTGTAGCAAAATAGAATTTATTTGTACATTTAAACACAAAATGTATAGAGTATTTACACGGTGCAATACAGATCTAGCAAGTTACAACATTATTTTATGTATAAACATTTCCTTTTTTTTTACAAGTGCGGTAAAAAACCTAATCAGCTTAATCTGTGAGCATGATAACGGTGTATAACGGTAACATTGCTGATGTTATAAATGTTGTATTTTATAGATTGTTAAAGCTCTGTCTCCTTTATGTCACACTTGGCAGAAGTTTGTCCCGGGGTTTGAGGAGGACTTGTCTGCTCTTCGTTTTCAATCTCTGTTTCTGCCATCGCAGCTGTGTTTACCACCGAGGTTATCACAGTTGGTCTTTCAACTTCGTACCGTGTGAATGCTGTGTTAAAGAGCCCTGAGAGAGATAGAGAGAGAAAGCGAGAGAGAGAGAGCAAGAGATTCCATGAGAAGTAGCTCCTTCAAAATACATACAGAAACAGGTCACTGCCCAGTTTCTGTGGAAAGACAAATGTCACCAGAGACTGAAGGCTTGAACTGCCTAGCAAATTGAATTAGTCGCCTATTTACTGTCAAATAAAATAAATTCAGGAACATAATTAAGTAGCAGTATAATAACACAATTTGAATATACAAATGAATATACAAAATACAGATACACATTCAAGGGCATGTTTTACTGAGCTTAATTAAATCCTATAGCCTAGCTAAAAGTTGCATTTAATAATAATCACATTGAATTTCAACCCATAGCACAACCCTTCTATTACCAATGTGTTCACAAGGCATGTCAAGGGAATAAGAGGAATTTGAATGTTTGCAGTTGGATTCCAGTCTCTGCTGACACAAATGTTCTTCAGTAAATCTGCATCTGCTTACCTCGTCGCCTTTGTCCTTGGGAGTTCTTGTCTTCCTGGCTTGATTTGGATTTACTGCTATCGTCTGATGGATCCGAGTCCTCATTCTCTGTAACAATAAAAACTGTCAAGTGTGTTTTTTTTTAAATATCTTTCAAAAAAAAAGTGCTTGCAGCTTAACTACAAGATGCAGAAAATGGGAATATCTGCTTACCTCTCTTCCAGATAATGTGGGCTCTCCTCAGCTTGATGGCAAAAAAAATCACTACTACCAGAAGACCGAAAATCAGGCATGTAACCAGGAAGACCAGTAATGATGAACCTCCTGGAGTGTCTATCTGCATCTTTGGGTCATTAACGTTCCCTGGGAATTAACAGAATGCTCATAGTTAAGTTCAGCAAATACTTCATCAGTTTTATTTTATTTTAATCCTATTCATTTATACTATGTGTAAATGCAGACACTAATACTGATGACAGTGTGAATGTACCTGTTGTGTTTCCCTCTGTGTGGTTATGGGATGTGATCTCCTCTGTTGTCTCAGATGTCCAGCCTTTAAGGAATTATAAAGAAGGAAAGTGTATTCAATAACACATACTTACATAAACTGCTGCATCCTGTTTTCTTAAGAGAACAACTCAATTGCGGTTGTTTACAATCACCACTAGGTGGGATCAGACTGACACTTTGTCAAGAATAGTTTGTCATATAATCTCACTGGATATCTTACCTGTTGTGCTTGTTGCATTGTCATTCCTCATGGTTGAGCCTGATAATACAGAGAAATGAAGAAATAAATAACCCTCATGAGAAGATAGGAGTCAATACAGGTATTTTTTTTTAAAGAAAATTATTTCTGTAAGGCATGAGCAGATGAATAACTGAATGTCATTTAAGAAGAAACTGTGAGGTTGTGTGTAACTTTTAATCAAAATTAATTTATCTCTCTTATATCTTTGGGTTAAAATATTTATAAAAAAGATATGTATATCTTGGAAAGGCTCTTTAACTGCATTATGCCTCATAGTTCCATCCTCAGAATCAGTGGTGGAGTGTAATTAAGTACGTTTACTCCAGTGCTGTACCTAAGTACAAATGTTGAGGTACTTCTACTTTACTTGAGTCTTTTCTTTGTCTCAAGACATTTCTACTTCTACTCCGCTGCATTTCAGAGAGAAATATTGTGCTTTTTACTCCACTACATTCATCTGACAGCTTTAGTTACTTGTTACTTTACAAATTCAGATTTCTGCACACAAAACACATTTATAAAATCTGACATGTTGCTATAAAAAAACTACCCAACAATATACAGGCAATCAGTTTGCAGTCAGCTGAAATGAAAAACTGTTTGGATCGTTTACACTTTCTAAAATGGGAGGATTTTTCTGCATGGAGTACTTTTACTGATGATACTTAGAAACTTTTACTTAAGTAACTTTTTCAATGCAGGACTTTTACTTGTAACCAAGTGTTTTTACAGTGTGGTATTAGTACTTTTACTAAAGTAAAGGATCTGAATACTTCTTCCCCCACTGCTCAGAATGTACTGAGACTGAGTTTCACTCTATACTCTGAGACTTCCGTCACAGGAAACAGATCTAGTGGTATCACAACTATAGTGGTGGTTATGCATCTGTTTTAAATGCACTGTGAAAGCTAAGATATCTGTAGTTTCCATCCCGTGGGCTGACTGCAATATATCATACATGTGCTTTACAGAAAAATAAACAAGGGATGAGAATAGAGGAAACCCCTTTAAGGCTCATTAATCCACATTGTTATTTACGCTGTACTTTACAGATACTGTACATTTTAATAAATAAATGTAGACATTATTGTGATGTTTTATGAATACTAAGTTTTTGAGGTATGCCATAATTTAAATCTAACTGGACATGTATTCTGCCATTTAATTTCTTTGGTGTTGTTGGTTAAATATTTCTACTGTTTCTATTGAACCTTTTCGTCATGTTCTGCATTACATCATCTTATGTGGAATATTTTGTCCCTTTAAGTCCATGTGATGTAGAAACCAATATACAAATCTGTATGGCACACCCACCATATTTCTCAAAAATCCACTCACTCACACATCCTTTCAGTCCTTCTAGACCAGGGGTGTCCAAACATTTTTTAATGAGTGCCAGATTTGATAATGAGAAGATGCTGAGGGCCAATGATCCCTTCTGACATATTATTTTAACAATTAAAGTTATCTACAAATGTACAAATTCTATTTTCATTGTCACAATTATTGTTTTTTTTTAATGGCAATGTAACAAAATTAATGCCACTTAGGCGTGAACAAAAATTCTGTCTTACTTTTTACATCTGTAGTCAAATAACTGCACATACTGTATGGAATACCTTCAACTTGAAGTTGATTACGTCATGTTCATTTTAAACATGAGATGCGTAATGCAAAGTTTATTAACATTTAAGCTTACAACATATGACTCTTGCTCTTATCTTTCACAAACCGAGGCCTCTCTTAGACCTATACTGGCTCCCCATCCAACACATAATCTAGTTTAAATCCTCCTCATCACCTACAAAGCTCTCGATAGCCTCGCCCCCTCCTCCCTCACTGAGGTCCTGCCCCGTCATACTCCCACCCCCAGCCTCACATCTTAGCTGTTTCCTTTTGTTTCTATGCGGTTTTGCTGTACCTTTTTAATATTTATCTCTATATTGTTACTAGGTGAGGAAATCACCAGAGGCCTCACAATGCAATATCGTCGCGATACTTATGTCACGATACAATATTATCACGATATGACATGATTGCCATTTTAAACAAATTGCAATTAGACAAACTGACCAACACATGTATAATAATAGATGCATACTTCTGTGTATAGAAAGAGTATTGAAACGTAAAATATCGCGATAATATGCTGTATTGACTTTACCCTCCACCCCTAGTTGTTATTGATGTTTTTATACTGAGCTCACTATTGTTTTTACCTTGTAAAGTGCCTTTGAGTACCCTTTAAAGCGCTATATAAAATAGATTTATTATTATTATTATTACAAATGATAAAAGTCACTCACCACTAGTGTTGAGTTGTGAGCCTGTGGATGTAACAGGGTTCAGAGGAAATCCAGTGGGTGCAGGGGCTGTCTTTGGCTCAATGGAGGAAAACAGCTGATTGGAGGGAACAGTTGATAACTGTGTAGAGCTGTGGGGTGAAGTCCTATCCACCTCTGTGGCTACATGGTACACTGTTGTTCTCCCATGTCTGGACCAGCTGCTTGTTGTTGTTTGCCCCTTTGTTGACCCTTGAGGCTGGATTATGGGTGATCTGGTTGTGGTTGTGCGCCGGGACTTTGTAACTGTGACAGAGAGGGGGTTTACATTATTCTTTAAAGTGCTCATATGCTCATTCACAGGCTCATAGTTGTATTTAGAGGTTGTACCAGAATAGGTTTATGTGGTTAAATTTTCAGAAAACACCATATTTTTGTTGTACTGTACATTGCTGCAGCTCCTCTTTTTACCCTGTATGTTGAGCTCTATGTTTTAGCTACAGAGTGAGACATCTCACTTCTGTTCCATCTTTGTTGGGATTCGCACATAAGCAGTAGCTAGGTAAGGACTACTAGCCAGTCAGAAGCAGAGTATGAGGGCAGGCCCAGACAGTAACTAGGTAAGGACTACTAGCCAGTCAGAAGCAGAGTATGAGGGGCTTGACCGTACCTAGTTAAGGACTACTAGCCAGTCAGAAGCAGAGTATGAGGGCATGCCCTGACAGTAGCTAGGTAAGGACTACTAGCCAGTCAGAAGTAGAGTATGAGGGCAGGCCCTGACAGTAGCTAGGTAAGGACTACTAGCCAGTCAGAAGCAGAGTATGAGGGCCCTGACAGTAGCTAGGTAAGGACTACTAGCCAGTCAGAAGCAGAGTATGAGGGGCTTGACCGTACCTAGGTAAGGACTACTAGCCAGTCAGAAGCAGAGTATGAGGGCGTGCCCTGACAGTACCTAGGTAAGGACTACTAGCCAGTCAGAAGCAGAGTATGAGGGCCCTGACAGTAGCTAGTTAAGGACTACTAGCCAGTCAGAAGCATAGTATGGGAGCGTGCCACGCTAGCAGCTAGGCGAGCATTATAACATGTTACAAAGTGACGCATGTTTGTCCCAGAAGTAAAGGCTGGACTACAACAGAGCTGTTTGGAGCTGTTTGTGAACAGTGTTTTCTGTTGGACATGGAAAGTCCCTTTGGGGGGGACTTTGGGCTTTTTCACTTTGTAACCTATTACAGTGTCAGGGCATGTTATAGATATATATAACACAATAATGTAAAGGGGAATAAACAAAAAAGCATAATATGAGCACTTTAAGCAGAAAAAACATTAAACTCATGGAAAATCCAATTGAAAATTCACGCGGACATTTGAACAATCTGCAAATCATACATGTGTTGGTTTTTTCTTTTTCATATGAATACAGGAAATCAGACTATTTGTGTCTGACAGAAAGAGGAAATTACAGAAGGTTGTTTTGTGTTTTACTTTTGGTCAGTCTAGTTCCACAGTCTGGTGCTGCGGACAGTGTCATGGAGCAACTAGTGCGAAAAAAAACCTCTCCAGTGCTTTCCCTGTTTTATGACGACACAACTACGCTTTCATTGTTCCTCAAATATTACCCTTTATACAGAAGTACTTCACAGTAAACACGTTTTGGTTAATACAAGGGACATTTTTACTCAAATTTGAGCTGGGGGAGAGTGAGAGAGACAGAGATAATTCATTTAAAAAGAGAAAAGAAAATTAAAAATACAGAAATGAATTGTACTCACAATGTTGTTGAATGTTGACAAAGTCCATCAGAGGTTTTGAGTGCAGTGCCGGATGGCGAACAAGGCATTTCACAGTGACTGCTTTCTCCACTGATTGAAGATGTAGCATATCGATTGAGACATATTTTTTGTCTCCATGGTGGACCTGGGCGTGTGCTGTGGAATGGGACAGATGTCATCAGTATCCATTTTTAAGCAGGTGTACCAGTAGCACCAGTAGTCAAAGAAACTCAATCATAATACAACATTGCTGAGAACTCTCAATCTATACTTTCTAAAGAGATTTTGAACTACTAATCTACAGTATGGCATTCACATTTCACCCAAAATAAAATGAGTGGGTCTACATGTTTGTCAAAGTCTTGAGTTTCTGTCATCAAAGGACACAATAATTAAGCGATTTTAAAGGTTATGGCTGTCACTGGGGCTTGAAATAACATCTGCCAACCCACTAACCCACCATAAGGGGGTAGAGATTACTGTAACTGTGGAAGGTAGTGTCATCAAGAGATGAGCCCACTCTGTGGTTGTTGAATCTAATTTCGATACACCTAAAAAAGGGTAATGGCTAGTGCAAATGGCCGGATGTTAAAAAACAGTGAGTGCTCCAAGCATACCTGCTGTTTTTGTTCAGGTATGCATTGCGCTAGGCACAAAACTATTGGATAAAATAAAAACTTAAAGGTCCCAATGCTTGTTTCATCTCTCAGAAACACCTGGGCCAGATGGCAGGCGATGCGCCTTTGTGAGTCATGTTCATGTTACCTTCAATGCCTCAATTTGGCTTGCCTCTTTTTTTGCTATGTAGCTTTTGCCATTTATTCAAATTTATTGGAACATTTCTGCTACAGGATATAAAATCCTTAATTCCAGACACAAGCAACACAAAAATGATATAAAGAAATTTGAAAGCTTTATAGTATCTATATATATAGTATCTTTTGACAGACAAAATGTATACAACCTATTCTTGAAAAAGTTAACTGAAGGGGAACAAATAACTTCTGCTGGAAGCTCTTTCCATGCTCTTACCGCAGTGTGAAGAAATTCTTTCTCTTTTCAAACATGCATGTTCTGGGTTAAAGCTTTAAAGAATTCCCTCTTAAATCATACCTAAGTTCACATCTCATTACTATGACGTTATTAACAACTTACCAAGAATTGCAGGCCCATTATTCAATTTCCAGGAGATCTGGGGAGGATAGCGATTCCCCTCAGCAGTGCATTTTATCACAAAGTTTCCGTCATGCTTTGTTACTTCTATTTTGGGAGGGCCTTTAAAATAATGAACACCAGAGCATATGTTATAACATTATAATGAATGTATCATTAAATCATCAACACAATGGGCATGGCGAGTCACAATGAAGGTTATATCGCACATAGTAAAAATCATTGTCAACATTGTATCGTTGCTGGCTTCAACAATAAAACAATCTGTCAATTACAACATTATTCTCACCTAACACTGTCACCTCCACTTTCCTCTCTTTTGTGCGATCATGATACTGCGAGCATGTGTAGGTTCCTCCGTCTTTGAAGTTGACGTTGGAAATACTGATGCTGAATTCTGTCTTTGACAGCTTGATGATGCTGTAGCGCTTGTCCTTTAAAGCTGAGAGCAAGTGAGGGGAGGGAAAATATGTTTAATATCCTTCATTCAAACGTTTTAGAGATTCTTGCAATTTTTTGCTCAATCATTAGACAATGTGTGTTTCTGTTATACACGTGTTGTGTGATGATTGAAGCACAATATATGTTACCTTCACCTTGATTGGCATTAAAGAACATAATATATCCTTCAGGGTTCTTCCAGTCGACATTGGTCTTGTGAGCATTAGTAAGCGGGCAGGTTAAGCTGAGTGTCTGACCTTTAATCACAGTCACATTCTGCCGGACCGCCAGTGAAACTGCAATCAAATAAATAGAAACATCAATTTTCTTGAAAATTGACACAGAGAAAAATGTCAATTCCACGCCATAAAGTTTGATAATACATATAACATTTCATAAAATAACCCCAATTCCAGGCAGCTACCCCTCCACTCTTCACACAGTTGAGCAAAACGTCTATCCCTCCCTCGCACACAGAGGTGTCCGAAGGTCAAACCCTGTTTCTCACAGTTTGACTCATCTATGTGTGTGTGTGTGTGTGTGTTTGTGTGTGGAGGTGGTGCGACAGGAGAAAACTTAACTGTTTCTCATCTGCAAAAAAAGCAACCCCCCCTGTCACACATACAGTATAATGTATTTCTGATGTGACAGGAAGTAATGTGGTCAGTTATTTCATGGTGAAAGAGAAAGTCGTGGCTGGAGAAATCTTGTAGGTTTTTTAACAGGGGCTTTTTCTTTCCAATGGGGTGAGAATGACGAATTTTGTGCCCCCACAAAAAAAAAATTTGTGGGGGCATATTGAACTCAGCAGTGAGGACAGTGGGCTTGAAGGATCACAGGTCCTCAGGACTTTTTCACATGTGTGGGTTGTGTATTAAATATTACATACATACAAATGTATGAAAAACAGAGACAAATACTTAGACACAATCTTTGTACTGTACACCAACAGTTTTCTCTAAACTTTAGTGATTGGGTTTCAAACATTCTATCATTCTATTTTTTATTTTTAAAGACTGATTTAGAATTTTATTTCACAGGAAATACTATATGCAATTTAAAATATATGCATCACATAAGAACTAATAAACCAAGATATATATTCATATAAACATGCATGCAAACATATATTACAAAGTGCCAGAATAAAATCTAAAATAATTGAATAAAATGTTGTAAAATGTGAGTTAATTGGTTGAGAATCCAAATGGGTATGTCATTTATCATAGGAGACTAAATCAAAAGCTTTTCGTGTAATGCCTCAAAAAGCATGAGCTCGAGCTATTTGTTTTTACTGAAGACAAATGCGACCATTTGATTAGTCAGAAGCATCCGAGTTTGTAATTTTGCCCAAATCTTCCTGAATAAACCTCAAATTTTGCAATATCCCACTCTGTCATCAAAAGACCAGTATTGTATCTGTCATAGGCAAGTTCTCTTCCAGTCGGTTCATCAGCTGTTTTTAATGGTAAGATTCAGCTCATCTTCTCTACTTTTCCTAACAAAGTTTGCCAGGCGACAAGTATTGAAAGTAAAGGACTCACCCTGTATGAGTAACACGAAGACGCTGAGCTCCAGCTTCACTTCCATCTCTGACACTCACTAACAATCACACTTCAACTTTGTCGCGCTTCCTCATCACTTGATCTATTTGTACAGTACTGAGGGACCTTCCGTGACATCACAGCCATGTGGTTTCCACAGGTTCAAGAGAATCTCATGTGATACCAGATAAAGTACAAGGTTAATAGTTCATGATTTAGAATTATTAGCTACTTTCTGAAAGTCAATGAAAGGAATACTGCCCAAAAGTCATTTTTAGTGATTTCATAGAAGAGTAAAAACAAATCTTATCATTCAGTATCTTTAATTAACAATGTTCACCACATAAATCTTCAAAAACATTGCAGGTAGATAGTATTTTACACATGGAGGCGAGACATTATGATTGTTATTAGTTATGTGTATTTGTGCTTTTTTTGCTAACACAAGTTAACTGTGTTTACTGTGGTCTGTTGGGTTCCAGCTAAATGTTTAAGTTATTTTCAAGGTGCCGGGTGTAGCTGTAACAGAATACTTCAATTTGTATCAGAGAGCTTAACAGTCCCAACTAGATCAAAAACTTTGTTGAAACGGCCAATGAAGGAACTTAGTAACCAACTGGTCGTCTTGAACTTCAGGCTGTAAATGTATGTCACTGATATAAACTGCTTTGCACAGGTCTAGATGCCTTAGGAGAGGTCTACAATTATCTGGCTATAAAGATGTTTGGACTTTTTAACAAAACAATATGTAATTTTTTTTATAAAAGTTCCATGGAAGTCAAATCAATCATCAAAACATCTTCGCAAGAGAATGGTCACGGAATTGAGGTTCTAGACCCAACTATCTTATTGGGTAAAATTGGGTGTGGCTCAAGGGATGGCAATGTCGGTCATGATATTTTTTTACAGACAGTCATGGGCAACATGGCTAATCTGCTTTAACCTTCCATATACTACCCAACATAACAGACACAACCACAACATTTGCCAAGGGCCGTGTTCTCCTCACATAAGGTTGAATAGCAACTCAGACATAAAACTGCCTCAAATATATCAAAGTCTATCCTGATTTTGGATTTTGTTGTGTTTGGACTCTAACTTAAACTGAAGAGCACATGCTTTTTGGATCCTCTTGAGTATTTACCTTAACACTGGAACAGATACAGATGTTTATCAGAAAACACAAATCATTAGTAACTACATTTTTCCAAATCGTTGATATTTTTAGTATGCTCTTATTGATCTCCCTAAGGGGTTACATTTAAGTTGTACTTTTGAATTGCAAGGAAGTAAACCTTGAAATCTACATTTATTGTCTGAACTTTGGTATCATCACATTAAATGTTAGGGTGACTTAAGCCAATGTAGATTTTTAATGTAAGGCTAATCTGATAGAAAATGTCTTTATTATGTCTGTCAATTGAAATTCATTGCATCAATAAGATAAATACAGTGGTATGGTGTGTTTGTAATAGATGAAAAGGACTGCAACATTTCATGTAATGATGCTCATGCAGCAGCGCTGTACAGCTGCTGTGACAGAAGAGGCAGGTTACCAGGTGATGAGACATTCAGAACACAGTAACCCATGACTGATGTGAAAATATCTATACAAGACTCTTGTAGTTTAAATATAAAGCCAGGATTTACTCTAACAGAATAATAACATGATATGTGATACACCTTATAATAATATACAACAAGAAATGATTCAGCTCAGAGAAAACATTGTATTTGATGTACCAATAAGGATGTAGTAGAATATAAATGCACCTAAATTCAGTTTACCACTTCCTTATTTGTGAAACAGACATTGACCAGCTTTGTATGCAAACATGATCAAATGTGGTTTAAGATATAAATATATCATTGGTTATTATAGGGTTAGCACAAAATTCCGGGCTCTGTACAAAGGCATTCTCTGTGGGCCCTTCCCCACATCTACAGCTATTCATCCTAGCATATTTTTGGGCCCTCCTCACATGAGGGTCCTGTGTACCCAGTCCACTTCTCTTCCCGCAAAAGAAAACGCCACCACAATATTAAATAAAGTTAACACATAATACAATGAGTAACGTGGGCTATTTAAATTAGCTGGATACAATATGTTATACGTCATTGTATTCCTACTTTGTCAATAGCAATCCTACAAATCGGCCCTAAAACGTTGGCATTTACAGAATGACTCTCCATTTATCATTGCCAATGAAGTTTTCTGGTGATCCGTATACGATGGAGAACTGTAGAGCAACATTTATTACATCCATGTCTTTATCTTGCCCCGCGTAATAAGCTGTTTCCATAACCAGTTAGCAAACGTGCTAGCACGTACCGGTTATAACAGTAAATGCTATAAACATATTCTTTGTAAATCTTTACAATCATTTACCAATGAACCAAGTAGGCCTGCCTTATTGCCATAGAATGTAAAAATAATGAACGAAGCTTCCGGGCCTGAACACGCCGACCTGTCAATCAGTGCAGAAGGTTAGCAATGCTAACCACGGGGCGCCCTGTTAGCTCACCTGGTTGAGTGTGCGCCCCATGTACCAAGGCTCAGTCCTAACAGCAGAGGCTTGAGTTTGACCCGTGGCCCTTTGTTGCATGTTATCTCTCCTCTCTCTTCCCCCTTTCCTGTCTTCAGTTGTCCAACTTTCCTAATCTTATTAAATTTAGATTAAAAATGAATCTTGTAACAATGCTAACCATGGCACTTTGTACATTAAAATAGCTCTGAACTTGTTTTTGGGTATAGTGTTTGTTTTCATCTTAAACTTACTGTGTGTTTTCCCTTCATCAAAGTTAATTGAAACATTTTAGTTGCCTAAACATTTCTTGTTCAGCTCTGTGCCGACCAAGCTAGCACTAGCATTAGCTGGTAACTTAAGGGAAAGTTTGCTGATGCCATACATGCAGGGTCTCAATTAGGACACATCTGGAACTGGCCAACGAGATGTCTTGTAATAGATGTGAAGCCTACTGTTACGTCTTTCCTCTTGAATGATAATACCCTATATTAAAGCTGATATTGAACAGTTTTATTAACAGCTGCGTAGACATTATTATTAAAGAATTGGCATTGGGAATGTTTTTGTCATCAGGTTGAATAATTTCAAATACTCGATTAAACAGAAAGGAGTACATTCTATTAAACCTACTTATGGTTTTGCAAATGTGCCACATACCTTGTTAAATAAAACAGCAGTGAATGGTTTTGTGGTTCAGTACATTTGATGCAGCCTACATATCACATGTCAGAAAACCAAACTTAATATATGTCTTCTAATCATTGGCTGGTAATGTTAAGGAACACCTTATAATATTAAATTTGTGTAGTTATTATGCATGGAAGAAGTATAAGACAGCATTGAATATGAATTGAATATTTACATTCAATTTATATTCTGATTATTGCACATAATCATAGTATAGTTCCAGATATGTACCAGAAGAGAACTCTACTGACTTAATAGCAATAATTTCATGAGTGACTTTTTTGCACATTAAAAATATTTTAGGATATGATTACACAGAGGTGTAATCCAAAACAATCTAAGGTCAAGATGATCTCAATCATCTTAAGACAAATTGCTGCAATGAGGTAGTAGGCTTTCAACATCACAGATAGTAATTAGCATCACAAAATAAAAGTAAAGGACATTTTAACACACGGTATGGAAATAGATACATTACTTTTACATAATGCATGGTTTAAAAAGCCAGTACATATGCAGTCCGTATGTACTGGAGGCTGGAGTGGAAAGAGAGAAGGCATTAGGAAGAGCACAGATGGTAAAGTTAAACACTGATACGGCTACAAGTGTTATTTTCTATAAACATAAAATCTATCAGCTATCACATAAATGACAGACTTGGCCACGTGATGGGCTTAACAAAAAAAATCCCGTAAAGGCCAACTTCAACAGCGGGGGAAATATCTGCATGGACACTTCACCGTTGTTGTAGTAAGGCACAGCAAAACTGTGTAAACAACAGAATACTGTAAGGATAAAATTAACTTATTCACAAAAAAGCCCAGGAGTCTCACATATTTTGTATTGTGATGTACAGTACAAAGCTGCCTACTCAAACAATGATGAAATATAGCCATAACACTGTTCACAAACCTGCAGACCTTGTCTGTCTTCTACTAGTCCATATCCTTGACGTTACAACGTTAGGAAATTCGGCAGGATGCATGTATTTTCTGTTTCCTTCCACTTTCTTTGTGTTGGAATTTTAAATTTGGTGGAATAATGAGGACTATCGTTAACTGCTCCTCAGATCTCTGCATGGTAAATTGAAACAACTAGCTAGACTATCTGTCTAATCTGAGTTTTCTCTCGCACGACCATTTTGCAGCGGCTCTGTGCGGAGCATAGCGCCACCCATGGCGATTCTGATTGGTTTGAAGAAATGACAATAAACCAGAGTACGTTTTCCTCCCATCCCGGAATGCTGTGTGTAGTAGCCAGACCCTCCTTTAACGCGCTTTGGAGGAGGATTTGGCAAAGCAAGACTAGTCTTCTCCTGACTGAGAGCAGCTTTTCACCTGCAGCACTTGGGGGGAGTGGGGTCTCCACAGCTCTCTAAGCCCCACTGATGATCCAGACTCTGGCTGAGAATGGAAAATATATTGCGATAGTGATTGATGTATCCTGAAGTAGGCTAAGGACTATATGCAGACCAGATCATTGAGTGTTATTGCCCTCTGCTGGATTAACATGAGCTACAATGCGGCTGTGGCTCAGTGGTAGAGCGGTGGTTTAATCCCAGGCCCTGTAGTCTCATGTCGAAATGTCTTGGGCAAGACACTGAACCCTGAGTTGCCCCCAACGCTGCGCATCGGAGTGTAAATGTGTTTGAGTGTTTATCTGATGGCACCTTGTATGGCAGCCTTGGCCACAGTGTGTGAATGGTGAATGGTTCCTGTATGATGTAAAAGTGCTTTGAGTAGTTGTTAAGACTAGAAAAGCGCTATATAAATACCCAGGACACTTCCACATGCAGGGGCCAGGGATTGCACCACCAACTGAGCCACAGTCGCCTCTTTCAATATTAAGAACATAGTCTATATTGACGGCGTTTCATTTCCAGGATTGTTCAGTTGCCACTTGCCACTTTGGGTTGTAATTTTAAACTCTGGTGGATTTCTGAGCACTGTGGTTAACTGGTCCTCAGATCTCTGCAGGGTAAATCCAGGACTATCTGTCCAATCTGAGTTTTCTCTCGCACAACTAAAACAACTTTTGAACATACACATGTTCCACCAAAAAAGGTTCCTTGGCTATTTTGCAGAGGTACCATTGCTACATCAGGCTCATAGCGCTGACCAAGACGATTGTGATTGTTTTTAAAAAAATGCCAATAAACCAGAGCACGTTTTTCTCCCATACTAGAATGCTGTGTGGACTAGCCAGACCCAAGATCTGACAATGCAAGACTATTATGAACATGATGCAAATCAGTGGTTCCCAACCTTTTTGGTCTGAGGACCCCCCACCCACAGTCCTGTCAGATGAACTCCTGTACCCCTTCATCAATTCCCAATGTATTTCACTATTATATAAGAGTGGATCTTATTTTTTCATACTTGTGACCATCTATATTTTGGTTGCTAAATGTTTTTACCATTACTTCAAGTTGTTTCATGATAGGCCTACAAGCTAACCATTTTAGTCTCTTAGGCAATACTTAACTATTTCAACTGTTTAGCCATTACTTTTAGCTGTTTATTTCTCCCATTTAATTACTTTTACCTAAACTCCTTCAAACTCCTGAGCTCCCTTGCTAGTTTCCAAGCACTTGCATAACATGTAGTGTTCAGGTGTTGCAACTGATATTATCTTTTAATCAAATCATTGATTTTTTTCCCCAAATAAGTTGAGCTTCTCCACAATCTTTCCTTTGCACCCTGATAAACAACTTCCACTGGTTGGAATAACTAATGTAAACTATTAGATATGGTTCCTTGTAGGGCTGGGCAATAGAGAAAATCAAATATTACGATATTCTTGATCAAATGTCAATACTGCGATGATATTGTATGGTTGACTATTGGTGTTTTAAAAAAATGTAATTTACACAATGAGATTTTTGATAAATATTCTCCAGAAATGATTTGATGACTTAGTGGGTAAGGGTTGGCTAAATAATAGAACAGCTACAACAGTCTGGTAAGTTCAGAAAATGACATCACTTTACTGTAATGCAGCATTTAAAATCAGGTATAGACAACACTTACCATATTACGATATATCCAAAATCTAAGTAAGAGAGAGAAAAAGAACGGGCCCTCAACTACTGAATTAATATCCAACAATTAGATATTGTCAGAAGTATATTCCACAGGGCTAATATCAACTGTAGCAATGAAGAAAAAGATCACATGAGTGAGAACAACCATCATGAATCACAGCAGCATCTTGAGCAAAACATTGTTTCCTCGAAGCGCTGTCATGCCTAATCTTGCTAGAAAATATGGCACTGTGATGGAGTGATCTTTCAAATGTTGAGGACTGAACCTTACGTGTAAAATGAAATGCAAGAGCCTTCACTTTTATCTCAATATTACACTGTACTTCTTTAAAAGCCGCAGCCCTTTCCTGTGCCACTGTGCACACAGGCTGTTCTCTCACAAAGCCCCACCGAAGAGTTCCCGGATGAAAACAACATGCTACATGAAGACTGAATGTATTCTTCCTGGGCCAAAAGGCTGCAGGACATTTATTGAAACAACATGACAAAACAATACAACGACTCTTTACGTTTTGTAGCAGCTTGCGAAACAAAAAAAAACACCCCCTCCTCCCTTCAGAACTGGTCCATATTAAGAACTAAAAATCCCTCCGCTGCCTTCATCATCCTTCAGATACGCCTCCATGTCCCCGAGCCGACAATACACAGCGGCGGCTGAGCAGAATAGTCCCAACGAAAGCGAATGTGTTTTTTTTTTAAATTGTAGAAACGCCAACATCAAACACAATCCTCTATTTGAAAGATTTTGATCCCAAAAAAATTAACACGGATTTGAAAAAAGTGGCTGGCTCCGCGGTGAGCCTGCGGGGAGTCTGTTACTTGCTCTTGGCAGGTTTCTCCGTTTTCTTGGGAAGGAGGACGGCCTGGATGTTGGGCAGCACTCCTCCCTGAGCGATGGTCACACCTCCCAGCAGCTTGTTGAGCTCCTCGTCGTTGCGCACGGCCAGCTGGAGGTGCCGGGGGATGATCCTGGTCTTCTTGTTATCTCTGGCTGCGTTGCCTGCCAGCTCCAGGATCTCAGCGGTTCAGATATTCCAGCACTGCCGCCAGATACACCGGAGCCCCAGCGCCAACGCGCTCCGCATAGTTGCCCTTGCGCAATAGCCTATGGACTCGGCCCACCGGGAACTGGAGTCCGGCCCGGGAGGAGCGGGACTTGGCCTTTGCTCGGGCTTTGCCTCCGGTTTTCCCTCTGCCAGACATGATCGTTAAAATGTAACTATTTATCTGGATGGCACACCGTGAGAGGATTGACGAGCTTGTACCTTTACGTAATGTCTTTGTGAGTAAAGGGATATAAACCGCAAAGGCTTCTCCGATTGGCTGAGTGAAACTGAAACGCATGAGCCAATAGCGCAGCATGCCCTCCGGTAATGACGGTCCTCTGTTAAGGGATCGTCCAATCGCAGAGGAGCAATGGCCCACACTCATTTGCACAGCCATCTTATAAATAAGGGACTGGAGTCAGGGCGGTAACTCGCGTTTCACTAGCGTATATACGGAAGAGAAAATGCCTGATCCTGCAAAATCCGCTCCTGCGCCAAAGAAGGGCTCCAAGAAGGCCGTGACCAAAACTCAGAAGAAAGGAGGCAAAAAGCGTCGCAAGACCAGGAAGGAAAGCTATGCTATTTACGTGTACAAGGTGCTGAAGCAGGTGCACCCAGACACGGGGATCTCCTCCAAGGCCATGGGCATCATGAACTCTTTTGTCAACGACATCTTTGAGCGCATCGCCGGGGAAGCGTCGCGCCTGGCGCACTACAACAAGAGATCAACCATCACCTCCAGGGAGATCCAGACCGCCGTGAGGCTGCTTCTGCCCGGGGAGCTGGCCAAACATGCCGTGTCTGAGGGCACCAAGGCCGTGACCAAGTACACCAGCTCCAAATAGACTGTGCCGAATCGCTACACAGGGGTCAACCGTCACTAAATCACCGCCAAGACTATCTTAAACCCTCATCCCATGTGTCGCGTGTAGGCTGCTTTGATTTTTGCACCATTGCCTGTTTTTAAAGAGAACAAATGAATTGAAACTGTACCCTGCCATTTTATTTGAACGGTTTAGGTTTTTCTGATATGTAATGTTTTATCAAATGTTAATAAATATTTGTGTGCTCCTGAGCTGTGGAAGTATCCTTTGCACCTTTAAATGGATTTGCATCCATGCACCATAGGAAGTTACCAATTTGTAATGTGATTAAATTAATTTTATTTTTGTATTTTCATTGGTAAAATAGGCAGAAAAAAATAATTTTTATTTAAATGCTCAGATGAATTAAGCATGGTCAAAACTGACAAAACACAAGTGTCTGCATTTCTTTTTAAGATAACAAATGTCAAACTGAATATAAAAAAGGAACTTAACAGTGCAGCTTTGTTTGTAAATGTTAAAACCAAGAAGGCTCAAAAACCTTGAACCCCAAACCACTGTGGTGTCAACTCTTTCTATAAACCAACACAAATAATGTAATTTGTCTGGACAGGGCTTTAAAATAGCATAGCAATAGCTTTCATGTTGGGAAATAAAATTACAAATCTTTAAGTGTCTATCATTTGATTTTGTTTAAGATTTTAGTCAATTATGTTCAATTAATAAGATTTCCAGATTTAATTTGCAGAAAATACCAGCCTAGTGAATAAACAAAGTTTTTCATTCCACTCAAAATGTGTTACCATATTATATTGTTGTTCTTATATGGCCACTAAAGAAGCAGAATTTGATTTAATTTCTAGTGTCATTTGCATTCAATAGATCATATTGGGATGATTAAGGACAGGGCATGAATTTGTGGCTAATATTCAACAAAAGCAGAACAGGATCTGTGTGATATCATGCAGATGGTGTTACTGCCATGTACAATGGAACTAACAGCTTTAATGAGGAATTAACTGGATATTTAGGTTGTTGTGCCCTAAGGTAAGGTGATGGAAACAGAAACCAAAGAGTGAGGATGTTGGGTATCGTAACTTATTCCATTAGTACAGCTCATGTAGAACACATTGATTTAGTTTAAAGTCTGTGTCAAAGAAGTGAGCATGTTACTGTTTCCTAGTTATGGACCAGATGGAAATAATGTAACCTTTCCAAAATGGATCAAATGTTGCAACACCCATGGATTTTTTGGTAAGACAGTACTTAACAGTAAAAAAAACAACAAAAAAACAAACACATGCATTGAGACAGCTGCTCCAGATCTAAGTGAGCCAAACATGATTCATGAGAGAGATGAATCATTTAGCTGCCAGAATTGAGAAAAGGTAGATCTTAAACCTGTGTACATGTGTGGACATATATGACACCTACTTAATCCTAAACTGTGTGTAAGCTCATGTCTGCTCCATTGTTGAGATCTCTGTGTTCCTGAAGAGGGTATAAAGGGTATTTGTGGTTTAGGTGACAGTTATAGTTTTTGTTTGGCAGGGTGTGCCTTTCTCTCCAAGTGTGAGATTATTTTCTGAGACTATGGATTACTCTTAACAAAGAGTAGTAGCCCCCAGCAGAAGTGACAGACAACTTTTGACAAATAACAGAAGAATTCATTACATGGCCTCTTGTAGGTGATGATTGAAACAATTCAGCCAATATTAATATTTTGGTCATGTAACATCTTCAGCATTGCCGTGTAGGTTCCTGCAGATATTTAAGGTTCTTTGTAGTTTCCCGTGGATGTTGTGCTGACTGTATATGCCTGGTAGGTACTCTTTAAAATATCTCTTGTCTAAACCCAGCTAGGATTGTATATCCTCTTGATTTTCCCATCTATAGAAGGTACATTATGACACAGTTGAGCTTGTTGCAGAGATGCAAGTTAAATTACTGGCTACTCAATATAATATCCCACCAGATCCGAGAACCATAATAGGTCCACCTATTGTTCCATGTCTGTCAGATGATCCGCTTGATGGTTCCAAACAGCTTGTGTTGCTCTCCTAACTTTCCCTTTCGTCATCAGTCGGATCCTGTGGACTCTCTTCAGCTGGAAATGAGGCCAGTATAAATGGCCGATAATCATGAAGGCAAGAGCAGACACAGGAAAGACATACTGAGGGAAAGAGGTGGAGCAACACTTTGTGACATCCACACACAGTAAGAAATAACTTTTTCAAAATCTCACAGCGTACAATATTATTTTTATTGGCTACACGGTAAATGGTATATGGTATATTGTTTTGGCTGTCAGTTCTAACTTTAATTGAACTTGTATGTATTACACAGCTTTTCTACAAAGGCTTGTGCTGCTGCGTATAACTGTAACTAAAGTTGAGTTTTGCTCCAGTGACATCAGGTTGTCTTCCAGTATGGGTTAATGTCACTCTGAGAGCAATGAATGGATAAGCCCCAGTTTACAGTTTATGTTCCACCTAATGATACTAAAAACTGATTCCAAGAAAATCATCAACACATGAAGAACGTGTCTGTGTTTGCAATTAGAAGCTCCAACTTTTTAACTCTGTCATTTTAAATCACTTGGAAGACACATTTAAATATAATTGCAGCGGCTGTGATTAACATAGTACATCACATTTGTTTCATCATTTGGCTGCTGCGTTCTTCACTGTTTTTTTTGAAGACTTGAAATGTATGAAAGTGTTTACAATTTAACAATTTAAATCTCCAAAGCCCATTTTAAGTGTTCCTTGATGTATTATATTGGTTTGAACTTTACTCATATCTGTAACATGTCTGCAGTGGTAGAACGTAACCAAGTAGATTCATTCAAGTAGCCTTTACTTGAATTTTTAGGTACCTAAAAGTTCACTTTCATTCAACTTCATACTTGATTTTGAATGCAGGACATTTACTTGTATTTAAGTAATTTTACATTGTTGTATTGGTAATTTTTACCCTGTGAAGTGAATGATTTGAGTATTTCTTTCTTTACCAGAGGAGAACATGCCTTCTGAATTCTGTAATCTGTTTTTTGTCTCAGCATTTTGAGGACAATGTGGCTTGTCCTTCTTACGTATCAACTTACCACACTCATCCAAGCTCAAAATGCCTGCATCAGACATTCTACATTCAGAAGTCCAGGTCAGCGAAACTAGCCATGCTCACTCTTTCAACCATTTCATCCCCCTGCTGATGTGACTTCCCCTGCTGCCCCCACTCCTTTCACACCTCTCTTTCTCCTGCAACCTAATATGCGGGGCGACTGGCTATCTGAGGAGTGTGTCTTTATTTCTAAGATGAGGTGTGTTACAGCTTTGGGGAGTTTGAAAAAGGAGCGGCTGGATTTATATATCACTTGTCAGAAGAAGGTAAAAGAAGCTGAATGCAGATACTATTTTTGTGCAGGTGCATTTTGGAATAAAAAATTAAACTGTTGCATATGGAATGCTCTTAACTGCATGCTTCTATGAGCCTGATGCTTTATTGTTGGTTTGCATTAGAGGAGACAAGCTTAAAAATATATTTTGACAAGTTTGATATCATGACACATTTAGTTGAAAATATATCAAATCGGCCAATTATGGAACTTACTGTATATTAGCATGTTGAAAAATAGTACAAACTCAATAAAGGGCTCCTCCAGTAATACATTATTAAGCTAGGGGACTTCAAATGGTCAAAATCAAAGCAGTAGAGGCTGAGATATCCCGACTTTTTGTTTCTAGTATAGGTCAAGCGCCAAAAGAAATTAATTATATGCAGTGAGGAAAATAAGTATTTGAACACCCTGCTATTTTGCAATTTCTCCCACTTAGAAATCATGGAGGGGTCTGAAATTGTCATCGTAGGTGCATGTCCACTGTGAGAGACATAACCTAAAAAAAGAAATCCAGAAATCACTATGATTTTTTAACTATTTATTTGTATGATACAGCTGCAAATAAGTATTTGAACAACTGTCTATCAGCTAGAATTCTGACCCTCAAAGACCTGTTAGTCTGCCTTCAAAATGTCCACCTCCACTCCATTTATTATACTAAATTAGATGCACCTATTTGAGGTTGTTAGCTGCATAAAGAAACCTGTCCACACCATACAATCAGTAAGAATCCAACTACTAACATGGTCAAGACCACAGAGCTGTCCAAAGACACTAGAGACTAAATTGTACACCTTCACAAGGCTGGAAAGGGCTACGGAGAAATTGCCAAGCAACTTGGTGAAAAAAGGTCCACTGTTGAAGCAATCGCTAGAAAATGGAAGAAGCTAAACATGACTGTCAATCTCCCTTGGACTGGGGCTACATACAAGATCTCACCTTGTGGGGTCTCGATGATCCTAAGAAAGGTGAGAAATCAGCCAAAAACTACATGGGAGGAGCTGGTCAATAACCTGAAAAGAGCTGGGATCACCGTTTCCAAGGTTACTGTTGGTAATACACTAAGACGTCATGGTTTGAAATCATGCATGGCACGGAAGGTTCCCCTGCTTAAACCAGCACATCTCAAGGCCCGTCTGAAGTTTGCCAATGACCATTTGGATGATCCAGAGGAGTCATGGGAGAAAGTCATGTGGTCAGATGAGACCATAATAGAACTTTTTGGTCATAATTCCACTAACCGTGTTTGGACGAAGAAGAATGATGAGTACCATCCCAAGAACACCATCCCTACTCTGAAGCATGGGGGTGGAAGCATCATGCTTTGGGGGTGTTTTTCTGCACATGGGACAGGGCGACTGCACTGTATTAAGGAGAGGATGACCGGGGCCATGTATTGCGAGATTTTGGGGAACAACCTCCTTCCCTCAGTTAGAGCATTGAAGATGGGTCGAGGCTGGGTCTTCCAACATGACAATGACCCGAAGCACACAGCCAGGATAACCAAGGAGTGGCTCTGTAAGAAGCATATCAAGGTTCTGGCGTAGCCTAGCCAGTCTCCAGACCTACACCCAATAGAGAATCTTTGGAGGGAGCTCAAACTCTGTGTTTCTCAGCAACAGCCCAGAAACCTGACTGATCTAGAGATGATCTGTGTGGAGGAGTGGGCCAAAATCCCTTCTGCAGTGTGTGCAAACCTGGTGAAAAACTACAGGAAACGTTTGACCTCTGGAATTGCAAACAAAGGCTACTGTATCAAATATTAACATTCATTTTCTTTTTAGGATAATAAATGGAGTGGAGGTGGACATTTTGAAGGCAGACTAACAGGTCTTTGAGGGTCAGAATTGTAGCTGATAGACAGGTGTTCAAATACTTATTTGCAGCTGTATCATACAAATAAATAGTTAAAAAATCGTACATTGTGATTTCTTTATTTTATTTTTTAGATTATGTCTCTCACGGTGAATATGCACCTGCGATGACAATTTCAGACCCCTCCACCTAAGTGGTAGAACTTGCAAAATAGCAGGGTGTTCAAATACTTATTTTCCTCACTGTATGTCCAATAATGCAACTTGATAGTGTGCAACTGTTTTCACAGGCAAGTGAAAAGTTTTGTTTGCTTATTTGTTTGTTTGAGTAGCTCTTGACAAATAAACTCTCAACATTGTGTTAAATTGGTGAAGTACACCTTTAAGAAGTCAGATTTGGAGTAGTCTCCCCCTCAGCCACAGACTAAGTCATGTTCAAAATCCTCATTGTTGATTCTGGTCTCATCCTTGCTCTGTTCAGCTATCTCAGACATCAAGGTTAACTGTGGCTCTCAGACGGTGGAGCTCAAGATCCTCCTGTGTCCCATATACTTCAATGGATACAACGAATCACTGCTGGCCCTCAACTCAGAGCACTCCAAAGACCAGTGTAAAGGGACACCTGACTGGACAGCGGACCCGCCTGTTGTCAAATTCAGCTTGTCCATCACAGAGGAGGCGATCACTTTCTGCTCCAGCAAAATGACTGTAGGTTGTCTAAAAAATACACCCAGCAGATGCCACTCACACAACAGACTCTTAACAAACTATTTTCCCTTTAAAGATCACTGAGGAGGTGGGAACCGGAATGTTTGCAGACTTCTCCAATGTCCAGTACATCGGCATCGCAGGCATGATCTGCTTTGAGGACCCCAGCAAAATAGCTATCACCTATCAACAAGAGGTGAAGTACAGGTTCTCCTGCCTCTACCCACTGCAGTACCTGGTCAACAACACTCAGATGAGCGTGTAAGTGGCATTTGCAGTTAAAAATTTTATTTATAGTATCAAATCATAACAAGAGTTAAGACAAGACACTTTACAGATGTTTACACCACACTCTATAATTTACATAGACCCAACAATTCTAGTAATTCCCCCAAGAACAATCATTTAGTGTGACAGTGATGAGTAAAAACTTTCTATTAGGAAGAAATCTTGGACAGAGCCAGGCTCTTGGTGCCGGTTGGGGGTGTGATGAATAGTGGCTATAAGACTCTCAATAAAAGATAATGGAACTATGACTAGATATAGTAGTTGTAGTAGTTCATGGCATAGCAGAGTGTAGCAGGGTGTGCAGCAGGACCATGGCAACAGCTGCAACCATGATTTTGGTGCCACTAATCCAAGGAAATATGCTGGGACATGGATACACAAAAATGAAAAGAGAGAGGAGCTCAGTGTGTCAAAGGAAGTTCCCTGGCAGTCTAAAACTATAACAATTCAATTTATATTTCAATTCAATTTTATTTATAGTATCAATTCATAACAAAAGTTATCTTGAGACACTTTACAGATTAGAGTAGGTCTAAAGTCTAGACCTACTCTATAATTTATTTAAATGTAGCAGGACCTTGATGACAGCTGCAACCATGAGCTTGGAGCTTCTCTGATCCAATGAAACATGCTGGGGGAAAAAGAACATAAGAACTCCAGGGAATGACTCCCCAGAGCTAGGTTATTAACAAGCATTTCTGGGACATGGATGCACACAAATGGAAAGATAAAGGAGAGAGGAGCTCAGTATGTCAAAAGAAGTCTCCCAGCAGTCTAAAACTATTACAGTGTAACTAAGAGAGACAGGGTAAAGAGAGGAGCCTGGACAGGCTGTACAGCCCTGCCTCCCTCTAGTTTTATTATATTATTGATTATATGGTAAATTAATCTAACAACTATGAAGACAAGCAGAAAAGAAAAGGGGTGCCATGTCTGTGGCTATACACCTTCCCCCGCCGGTCTAGGCGAATGCTGAACCCAGTAGAGGAGAGGAAGCTGATCCCGCAGTTGAGGATAGCTGAAGGCTCTGGCTCCCATTCAACTTTTAAAGACTCTAGAAACCACAAGTAACTCTGAATTCTGGGATCGCAGTGCTTTTCTTAAGGCACTAAGAGCTCTTGGAGTGCTCTGAAGATGAAGATGGTGCTTGACCACAGCAGGGGCGGCTGTGGCTCATTGCCTGCCAATTGGAAGGTTGGTGGTTCGATCCCTGGCCCTGCAGTCCCATGTCGAAGTGTCCTTGGGCAAGACACTGAACCCTGAGTTAGTTCACACTGGTTGGTGAATGTGTGTGCATGTTTATCTGATGAGCAGGTGGCACCTTGTACAGCCTCGGTCACAGTGTGTGAATGGTGAATGTATCCTGTATGATTTAAAAGCGCTTTGAGTAGTCGTTAAGACTAGAAAAGCGTTATATAAATACAGCACATTTACATAATTAAGAGAGAGAGGTTAAGGAGAGAAGCCTGGTCACGATAGAACTCTCCCCAACCGGATCGGGCTGGACTTGCCTACCTCCGGCTACTTTGATTTTATTTTTAAAAGTGCACACAAAAGTAAATGTAAAATTTCAATTGCTGTTGTAAGCAAAGGCGGGACAAAAAGTTTAAAGTAGTTTGATGTAGCTTTGCTAATCAAAGATGAATTATGGTTTGGTGCGGCGTGTTTTTTTTCCGTCCTGTATTAATTCCAATAATACACATGCAGGAGTTTATTTGAATGTTTGTGTTCTGCTCACCCAACAGTTTTTCCTATCAAAGTAATTCTGTTACATAGAAGTGTTTTTACTTTTTTATTCATTTTAAATGGGACTCAAACCACTGGGTGAAAGTCCTGTGTTGTTGGGCGCTCTTATACTCTACTTCATCACTTTATTTTAAGCTTTGTTCCTCTCATAATAACTACAGCCACCAAAGGTCACCGCCACTTTAAACAAAAAAAATTGTTTGATTTATAGCTGATGTTTTTCAGTCTCTTTAGGATCCTAAGGATGTGAGGGTAGAAGCTACTCCTGAGCCTCTGGTTTGTATCTTTAATGCATCTCATAGCCTTGTTCTTGTTATTGGTGTAAATATCCCTAGGCAGGCAGGCACAGCCTAATGTGTTTTCAGCCAAGCAAACCTCTTTCTGCAGGGCCTTGTAGTCTGGTAAAGGTGTTGTTTTCCAGACCATGTGATGTTCCCCGCCAGGGCGCTCCCCTGTCCACTGAGGACCTGTAGATTAAGGTGACCAGATTTCTCAGACAAAATCCGGGGACATTTTCAGCTCAGAAGCGTATATACCTCCAAAACACGTCATGTTTTTAATTTTTGTAAAACTTAAAACGGGGACACTAGACCTAGAGATGAGTATCGGATGCAATATAAACTATTGAGGAAAGATTTTCCTTTGACATTGATGCAGTATGAAACGAGATCGCTGCAGTCGGCAGCAGAGAAACAAGCAACAATATAGTTAATAAGATAATTGTCCAGCTTGTATTTACGTTGTATTTACATTCATAAAGTGCTCGTTTTGGCGCTGACAGACTCAGATTAAGTGTCTGACAACATTATGGAAAGGATTTCTAAAGAGGCTGACCTTTCTGTTAAAGATTAAGATCATTTTTTAAAACATAAAAGTCAGCGAAATTGCGTTTGCTAAACCCACCAGACTCCATGTAAATAATCAGTAATTTTATCATCGTAAAATACGGCTTTCTAAAACATCTCTGAGCGCTGAGCAGCGCTGCTTGATCGGCTCCGTTTGGTCAGAGTTTTCTTTCTTTCATTCCAATTTTGGGTCTGTCAGTCACAGTGAAAACCGGGAACATTTCCGGGGACAGATCCAGCCGGGGACAGGTCACCAAAATCGGGGACTGTCCTCGGAAACCGGGGACGCCTGGTCACCCTACTGTAGATATTAAGGGGGGCATAGTTTCTTCCCTGCTTCTTCCCAAAGTTCACTATCATTCTCTCTTTAGTCTCTTTGACATTCATAGGTTGTTGTTGGTGTCCTGACACCAGCAGGTCAGGTCCTCTACTTCTTTAAGGTAGACCTTTTCATTGTTGTCTGTGATCAGGCCCATCACATCTGTGTTGTTAGCAAACTAGATAATGGTGTTGGAGTCAAAAGTAGCTACACAGTGGTGTGTGTACAGGGAGTATAGCAGGGAACTCACAACACAGCCTTGTGGTGCTACAGTGTTAAGGATGAGGGCGGAGGAGTTGTGTCCGCACACCCTTAGCACCTGGGTACTGCCTGTTGGTTTACAGAGAAGTGTTCAATCCCAGATCCTTGAATTTAGCTACACATAGCTTCCTTTCTTTTCCAAGTGAGAAAGGGTGGTGTGGCGGATGTGTGCTATAGCGTCTGAGCTAAGGGGCTTACACACCAAGGAGATGACAAAGGACTAATGGCGGCTAAGCCCGACTCTGATGTCACCTCATGTCTCTTCAAGTTGCCTGTGTTTTGGCCAAAACATTGCACATCGCAGAGACTACAGCCAACGGCCAACTAGCACATACCGCTCCTGTGTGAGAGGAAATAACTCTCTATGCCAGCAGGCAGCGGTAATCTATTTGCATGGATGTAAACCTGACATATAAACTGTTGCTATGATACATGCAACAAAACAGCGATTGGCCGAATCAGTTGCGCCTGATCCCTCTGCTTCACTCTCCGCTGAGACGACAGCAGACACGGGAGATGGCTAGCTAGTCTCACTGCAATGGGGAGCGGAGGAGTGGTTACAGAAATTGAGCCGAACAAAGTTGTCTCATCTAGCAATAGCAATGTGTTTCACTCCATTGTGACAAGAGTGGGTGAATGAAAGTTTAAGTTGTTTAAATTATACTAATCTGCTGGCTAGTTAGCTAGCTTGCTAGGGGGCTCCGTTCATAGTCTAGCACCAACCATGGTGCAGAGGGAGGAGAGGTCTACGTTTTTTACTGTTTTACAGGAATGGACATTATTTAATTAACTAGTAACTATTTTTTAATGTGTAAGTGTTTTGTTGAAATGTATATACCTATACACGTATTATGTATCTTGTTGAGCGTTTGCCCTTTCAAAACTATAATGTGCAAAAGTAGATATTCCAATAGTTAAAAGTAGTTTTTTAGAAGAAACATTCAAATGTCTTTTTGGCTGTGTTGACAATGTTGGATTGATCAGATTAGAAGGATGAAAAAGGAGATAAGCCTTCTGTGTGCGCTCCCACAATCGTTTGCTTTCACTACTGTTTTTCTTCTTGTGTACTTACTTCTGGAGCTGAATAGCAAATCAGAGAGATTCTTCTCACCAACAGCTCCAATGCCGAATCCTTGGTAGCTCATTACTACAAAATAAAATCAGAAGAAATTTAAAGTTAAAGTTACACTGTAAAAAAGAGTAGGTCTGGCAAATCATTGCTCCTAGATTGCCAAGTTAATGCACGCTCCATTCCAATTTGTGACGTGATTCCTGTTTGTTGCCAAGCAGCAAAAAAAAAATTAAGAAGATGCACAATAACTGATATTGTCATGGAAACACCTGGTACAGGCACAGACGATGACCACCCTGACGACAGTGGTGATAAAGAAGATGATTTACTTTTTCTTTAACTTCTAATACTTAAGTACCGTACATTTAATTTTGATACTTAAATGTACAATATATAACTTTCTGCCGCTAGTGGTCTCTCAACCAAAACAATGGATTGTAAACAGACTTTTGATGACGTTGGGAAGTTACGTGGAATTATGAGAGTATTTTTATTGTTAAACACCATGGCTAGCCAGTCATTACGTTTAGTAACGTTTATTCATGTCATTCTAATAAAATAGCTGCAGTTTCCCCAACATAATTACATTTTTCTTGATTAGATTTTTTTTGGTAGCTGACCACTTAGCTAGTGAGCCGCTAAAAGCAGCTAAAAGCACACTATCACAATATATTTCACATGTCAATGTCACCTTTTGGCTGTTTTCAACACCGGGCGGACAGGGTTTGCTAGCTACTCTCTGGGGAAATCTCCCGAGGACGTTGGATGGCTGTTGTGCAGCAGGAAAACATTTCCACGCTGCCAGGATTGATCTCTCACTCACTCACTTTTCTGTAATCTTAATTCATGGTGCTCAACCCACCTTTTGTTGGGTGCTTAACCCACCTTTTTAGCTGTTTTAACTGTTTTAGCTTTTTAACTGTAAAGACAGCTAAACACGAAGGGGGGAGAAATCTGGCAGGGAGGACATTTTTTGGCACGAACACCGGTAGTGCTAACGGAGACATAGCTAAAGTTATGGATGGCCACTGTTGTGACTGTTTCCCGATGCTACATTAAACTGCCGTTAGTGTTGTTAGCACCAGACACTGGAGTTAAGTGCTGGCCAGGTACGGATTGCTGTAATGGTAGTAGCTGGCTGCTAGCTGGCTGGGGACTAACAGTAACCAGCTATTGTTACATGTCCCGGGGTTGTTGTTGCATCAGGGAAGTGAGGCAGACAGACCGGGCTAGCTGGCTAAATTAGCATTATATTAGTCGTCTATAGGCCAACGTTAACATTACTGGTGATCTCGTTCGTGGGTTAGCCTAGTGCTGCTTTTATCCGTGGTCAAAACAATCATACTACTAATAACTTTATGAGCATGTTGAACAAAGTTGTAACCTTATATTGGAGTCCACCAAGCATTAGCATTAACAAACAAAAACAAGGCTAGCTCACCCCTCCCTCCTCCTCATTCCGTACCCTCTTTTTCCTCCGTGCACTAACACCCCAACCCCAACTCCATCTTGTTGGTTATTGGCTGGAAGACTGTTTGTGTATGCTGCGTGGTGCAGGTTGGCGCAATTTGTTTTTGTTGCCATGTGTGGAGCCTGGTCTGTCTACAGAGACCATGGTTTTTTACAGTGTGTTCTGGGGACTGGCAGCTCACTGAAAGTGAGGAGATGTTTGCTGTATGTGACAAAAAATGTAGCCTAAAAACATGTTACTTAGAGCTTAGAGCACCTTTAAGCTGGATTGATATTGATATGTATCAATAAATAAGATCTCTGCTGTACTATTGTGTTGCAAAGTGTCATGTATTTAATCACAAAATAATACCTTGTGGCAGAAAAAGCAGTAATGGTCACAAGTATTTTCAAGTAAGTTTCTGTGACAGTGTATGATTTACAATTACTCTCGAACGTATCATCTGGGTGCCAGTGTTGTGACTAGTTACGAGTAACTAGAGGGTGAAGGGTTACATAATGCCACTGACAGACAACTAAAGAAATAGTCCTGTGTTAGAAAAAAATTGATTTCTCTGGGTTTGACATTTGGGATAGTAAATGTGCTGTATATAGCGCTTTTCTAGTCTTAACGACTACTCAAAGCGCTTTTACATCATACAGGAAACATTCACCATTCACACACATTCATACACTGTGGCCGAGGCTGCCGTACAAGGTGCCATCTGCTCATCAGATAAACATGCACACACATTCACACTCCAATGCGCAGCCACCACCAACCTTCTGATTGACAGGCAACCGCTCTACCACTGAGCCATAGCCGCCCCTGTAAGTGTGTAAGCAACTAGTTTTAGAAGGACTTGAATCTCACCTTGTTGTGTTCCTCCTGTATCAGATGAAATACAACCTGGTTTTTGATGTTTTTTTCCCATAGTGATTTCCATCTACTGACAGAACTTTATTTGTCCAACAGGTCTGGGGTCAGCCTGGCAGTCAAAGACGATAATGGGAGTTTCATCAGCTCACTGAGCATACAACTCTACTCGGTAAGAGGAGGGAGGTGACAACAGCTGGCTACATTATGTGACGGTTAGACAGGAAGAAAAGTGTGAGGGGCTGAGCAAAGGACCAAATTGGCATCATCTAACCTTTTAGAGGATTCCTTCCTAGAATTAAAAGCTATTTAATCAAATCAAGGAAACCATTTACAAGAAAGCTGAACTGTTGCTCCTCTAACTCAAAGGACTGTGGAACAGCGTTTAGTTCAGTTAAGGAGGACATCAAATCACACACACAGATTACATTTATTTCCATGATTAACCCTCATGTTGTCCTTAGGTCAAACTGACCCGTTTTCAGTTAATTTAAAAAAAAATGTTGTCACTAAAAAATGGGCAGTCGAAATAAGACAACAATAAAAATATCAAAAACCTTTGGAAAAAAAACACCAAAAATGTAAAAAAAAAAGCACCCACAACATTGAAAAAGTGACAACATTTTTGGAAAAAGCGATAATAATGTTGAAAAAAAGTGACCATGGTTGACAGGAAGACAACACAAGGGTTAAGGTATATATTCAACACAAATATATATGTACCTCTAGAATCAAAAAATTACATATGCATTGAAAACATAGATTAAGGTTTTAACACTAGCCATTATTTGACCTTCTTCTATTAAAGCTATATAGTGTTAGTGTGTAGTTTCTGTCTTCCCCGATGATGAATTCTAAGTAATGACAACAAAACTGTTGGCGCGTCCACATGATACAAGCCTTTTCGTGACTCCTCCTGTCACAGTAGGAAAAGGTGTAAATAATAACCTTAAAGGAACATGCCACCGTTTGTTGAAATAGGGCAAAAACGGTGGCGTGTTCCTTTAATGATGGCTGAATTCCATTTAGCTACTGCAGTTTCAGGGTTCTGGTATTGTTCATGCTGGCTCACTGTCACACTGCCATGGCTACCTGGGACACTTGAACACAACGGAAGCATCAGTAATGTGTTTACTGTGTGTGCTCTTACTGATAATACATTTTTATTCTGTCAAAATTGCATTTTTAGTGGATTTTGTCAAGAATATATTTTGCAGTCTGCGGGTGTCAGCAATGACTTTATTAAACGAATAGTTCCCTGATATTGGGAAATATACTAAATTGGTTTCTTGCCAAGAGTCAGATGAGAAGACTGATACCACTGTAACGTCTTCACACTGAATATTTTATGTATGAAATATAAAAATGACAAGACAGAATAACCCAGATAATATCTCATCTCTCTTGTTTAATCGGTACAGAAATTGAAGTGTAAAAATAATGATTTATAGTTTAACATGGAGTTATGTGATGGACTATTTGTGGGCAGAGTGACTTTCTTGAGTCTTCAGAGTTGATTTCTAAAAGTCAATTTTAACTAACCTTGATTCATCATAAAATGATTATGTATTTCTATAATTTTCTTTTATATAAAAATTAGAAATTTAATAATTTTTGACAGATATGAAGAATCTAACCCTAACCCTAACCCTAACCCTTTGCAATTTGCTATATACCATCTGTATAGTGGCTAATGATGAAAGTGCCATTCTATAGTAATGCTTCAGTAGCAGTACCTCTCCTCTGGCCCTTCCCTTGTATGGAGGGATGGGCAGTTCTAAACTGATGATGAACTTAAAGCATTCTGTCAAAATGACAAACATATCAAGCAATTTAAACAACTTCAACAATCTTTCTCTCTCTTCTGTCATTGGGCCTGAAGGACCGTGGCTACTCCTCCACGCTGCAGATCCCTCCAGGAGGCCTGGATCTAAAGACCAGGATTTTCGTAGAAGTCAATGCGTCCAACCTCACTAAGAAGTACTCCTCCTCAACCCCCTCAAATATCTAATAATGATTTCCTTTACATAAAGACAGACATTTGCCCCATTCCTTGATGCATAAAAGGCACACATTGTTGCAGAAAGATTCAATACAATGCAGGAAATTAATTGTTTGATATGTTCAAAATTTCAATTTCAGAGATTGTATTTTTTGTAAAAGAAAAAAAGATATTTGCCCAATAAAAAACATACTGACATTTCAATCCTAATTAAAGCTGCAAGCAGCGATGTACGGGCCCTCGCTGACCTGCGCGAGTCGGGGTTACTGGCGGACGCCCCCCCCTTGCGACCGCGCATTTGCGCGTCACTCACACACTGAAAATTGTCGGCAATGAAAAGTGAACTCCCTGCTGAGTTCATTGATACCTCACACAAGCCTATAAGTCATACAGCTCATTATCTGTGAAAGGGGGCGTGGCCGCATCATAGGGGGGCGGGTCAAACATCACCACTGAAAAAGGAACACTCTGCTGAGTTCATTGATACCTCACACAAGCCTATGGGTCATACAGGTCATTATCTGTGAAAGGGGGCGTGGCCGCATCATAGGGGGGCGGGTCAAACATGACCACTGAAAAAGGAACTCTCTGCTGAGTTCATTGATACCTCACACAAGCCTATACATCATACAGGTCATTATCTGTGAAAGGGGGCGTGGCCGCATCATATGGGGACGGGTCAAACATCATGAATGAAAAAGGAACTCTCTGCTGAGTTCATTGACACCTCACACAAGACTGTACCATAAACGGTTCAGATGTTACGGAAGGGGCGTGGCCTGTGTGGGTGGGCGTGGTCAAATTATAGGGGCAACCTCAGTTTCACATGTAGACCACACATTCTAAGTTTCATGTAAATCGGATGATGTTTGTCATATTGGGCTGATTTCCTGTTGCCAGATGGTGGCGCTGTCTGCAAAAGTCAATTTTGGCCTGCAGATGTCCTCAGGCCTGGACTCTTGGTGTTTGTGGGAAATTTCAAGCAGATACGACAACGTACACTGTAGTTACAGCTACTTTCTCCTTCATCGCTAAACACTCAAAATGGCCGCCATGCCACGCCCACACCGTATGACGAAAAGTTTTTCTTTTAATAACTTTTCATCGTTAACATCTCAAGATGACTCAGACCAAGTTTGAAGCTGATCGGATGAAATCTCTAGGAGGAGTTCGTTAAAGTACAGCACCTTGTCTTTTAGGCCAACTTCCTGTTGCCACTAGGGGGCGCTATGACTTTGAGCAAATATCGGCGTGTAGATGTCGTCAGGGGCGGACTCTGATGAATCCTGAAAAGTTTCAAGCAGATACGACAACGTACACTGTAGTTACAGCCACTTTCTCCTTCATCGCTAAACACTCAAAATGGCCGCCATGCCACGCCCACACCGTTTGACGAAAGGTTTTTCTTTTAATAACTTTTCATCGTTAAGGTCTTAAGATGACTCAGACTGAATTTGAAGCTGATCGGATAAAAGCTCTAGGAGGAGTTCGTTAAAGTACAGCACCTTGTCTTTAAGAATTACTGCCTGTTGCCACTAGGGGGCGCTATAACTTTGAGCAAATATCTGCGTGTAGATGGCGTCAGGGGCGGACTCTGATGAATCCTGAAAAGTTTCGAGCCAACTGGACCATGTACGCTCAAGTTACACCCACTTCCTGTCATAAGGCATATTTCCTGTTGCCAGTTGGTGGCGCTATCTCCAAAAGTCCATATTGGCCTGCAGATGTCCTCAGGCCTGGACTCTTGGTGATTGTGGGAAATTTCAAGCAGATACAACAACAGAAACTGTAGTTACAGCCACTTTCTCCTGCATCGCTAAACACTCAAAATGGCCGCCATGCCACGCCCACACCGTTTGACGAAAAGTTTTTCTTTTAATAACTTTTCATTGTTAACATCTCAAGATGACACACACCAAGTTTGAAGCTGATCGGATGAAATCTCTAGGAGGAGTTCGTTAAAGTACAGCACCTTGTCTTTTAGGCCAACTTCCTGTTGCCACTAGGGGGCGCTATGACTTTGAGCCAATAGCGGCGTGTTTATGTCGTCAGGGGCGGACTCTGATGAATCGTGGAAAGTTTCAAGCCAATCGGACCATGTACGCTCAAGTTACACCCACTTCCTGTTTTGGTGGCGAATCGCACAAAATGGCCGCCCCGCCACGGCCACGCCCTATGACGAAAAATTTTTCTTTTAATAACTTTTCATCGTTAACATGTTAAGATGACACACACCAAGTTTGAAGCTGATCGGATGAAAGCTCTAGGAGGAGTTCGTTAAAAAGTACGACATGTGGAAATGGCCAAAATCGCACTAATTTTGAACATTCAAAACAAAATGGCGGACTTCCTGTTGGGTTTAGGGGGGGGCTACAATGGAGTTTTATGTCCGCCCTGCCATGCTACAGATGTGTACCAAGTTTCGTGTCTCTACGTTAAACGTGGTGCAGGGGCTGAATTTTCGTAATTTTGTAGGGGGCGCTAGCGAGCCATTTTTTTGCGCCTATTCCCGAAACCATTAAAATACGTAAATTTTCACCAGACTTGATACGACCGCCAAATTTGGTGAGTTTTTGAATATGATAAGTCCTCCAAAAAGGCAATTCATTTGACGGAAAAAGAATAATAATAATAATAATTAAAGCTGCAAGCAGCGATGTACGGGCCCTCGCTGACCTGCGCGAGTCGGGGTTACTGGCGGACGCCCCCCCTTGCGATCGCGCATTTGCGCGTAACTCATGCACTGAAAATTGTCGCCACTAAAAAGTGAACTCCCTGCTGAGTTCATTGATACCTCACACAAGCCTATACATCATACAGGTCATTATCTGTGAAAGGGGGCGTGGCCGCATCATAGGGGGAAGGGTCAAACATCACCACTGAAAAAGGAACTCTCTGCTGAGTTCATTGATATCTGACACAAGCCTATACGTAATACAGGTCATTATCATTGAAAGGGGGCGTGGCTGCATCATAGGGGGCGGGTCAAACATCACCAATGAAGAAGGAACTCTTAGCTGAGTTCATTGATACCTCACACAAGCCTATACGTCATACAGGTCATTATCTGTGAAAGGGGGCGTGGCCGCATCATAGGGGGCGGGTCAAACATCATTAATGAAAAAGGAAGTCTCTGCTGAGTTCTTTGACACCTCACATAAGCCTATAAGTCACACAGGTTATTATCTGTGAAAGGGGGCGTGGCCGCATCATAGGGGGGCGGGTCAAAGTTCATTGATACCTCACACAAGACTACACCTTAAATGAGTCAGTAGTTATATAAGGGGGCGTGGCTTAAGCATAGGGGGCGGGCCAAACCATCACCAGTGAAGAAGGAAGTCTCTGCTGAGTTCATTGATACCTCACACAAGCCTATACGTCATACAGGTCATTATCTGAGAAAGGGGGCGTGGCCGCATCATAGGGGGCGGGTCAAACATCATCAGTGAAAAAGGAAGACTCTGCTGAGTTCATTGACACCTCACACAAAGCTATACCATGAACTGTTCAAATGTTATGAAAGGGGGCGTGGTCTGAGTACATGGGCGTGGTCAAATTATAGGGGCTACCTCGGTTTCACATGTAGACCACACATTCTAAGTTTCATGTAAATCGGATGATGTTTGTCATATAAGGCATATTTCCTGTTGCCAGATGGTGGCGCTATCTCCAAAAGTCCATATTGGCCTGCAGATGTCCTCAGGCCTGGACTCTTGGTGATTGTGGGAAATTTCAAGCAGATACGACAACGTATACTGTAGTTACAGCCACTTTCTTCTTCATCACTAAACACTCAAAATGGCCGCCATGCCACGCCCACATCGTTTGACGAAAAGTTTTTCTTTTAATAACTTTTCATCGTTATCATGTCAAGATGACTCAGACTGAATTTGAAGTCGATCTGATGAAATCTCTAGGAGGAGTTCGTTAAAGTATAGCACCTTGTCTTTTAGGCCTACTTCCTGTTGCCACTAGGGGGCGCTATGACTTTGAGCAAATATCGGCGTGTAGATGTCGTCAGGGGCGGACTCTGATGAATCATGGAAAGTTTCAAGCCAATCGGACCATGTACGCTCAAGTTACACCCACTTCCTGTTTTGGTGGCAAATCGCACAAAATGGCCGCCCCGTCACGGCCACGCCCTATGACGAAAAATTTTTCTTTTAATAACTTTTCATCGTTATCATGTTAAGATGACACACACCAAGTTTGAAGCTGATCGGACGAAAGCTCTAGGAGGAGTTCGTTAAAGTACGACATGTGGAAATGGCCAAAATCGCACTAATTTCGCACATTCAAAACAAAATGGCGGACTTCCTGTTGGGTTTAGGGGGGGGCTACAATGGAGTTTTATGTCCGCCCTGCCATGTTACAGATGTGTACCAAGTTTCGTGACTCTACGTTAAACGAGTTGCAGGGGCTCAATTTTCTTAATTTTGTAGGTGGCGCTAGCGAGCCATTTTTGTGCGCCTATTCCCGAAACCATTAAAATACGTAAATTTTCACCAGACTTGATGCGACCGCCAAATTTGGTGAGTTTTTGAATATGATAAGTCCTCCAAAAAGGCAATTCATTTGACGGAAAAAGAATAATAATAATAATTAAAACTGCAAGCAGTGATGATGGGCCCTCGCCTCTTCGCAGTTCGGGGGTACTGGCAGAGGCCAATCTTTGCGGCAGTGAATTTGCGCGGCACTCAGACACTGCAAATTGTCACCAATGAAGATGGAAGTCCCTGCTGTAAGACTCTACGTCATACAGTTCATTATCTGTGGAGGGGGCGTGGCCAAATCCCAGGGGGCGGGTCAAAGCATCACCAATGAAGAAGGAACTCTCTGCTGAGTTCATTGACATCTTACACACGACTGTAGCTTAAACGGTTCAAATGTTACGGACGGGGGCGTGGCCGGTGTGAGTGGGCGTGTTTAAAGTATAGGGGCCAGCTCAGTATCACATGTAGACCACACATTCTAAGTTTCATGTAAATCGGATGATGTTTGTCATATTAGGCTGATTTCCTGTTGCCAGTTGGTGGCGCTGTCTCCAAAAGTCCATATTGGCCTCTAGATGTCCTCAGGCCTGGACTCTTGGTGATTGTGGGAAATTTCAAGCAGATACAACAACGCACACACTGTAGTTACAGCTAGTGGTGGGCGATACTGCAAAATTTGGTATCGATCCGATACCAAATACATATAGGGTCCGTATTGCCGATACCGATACCAATACGATACTTTTTACTTAAAAAATACTTTTTGTGTAGGGGAGAGCATTTCATTATTTCTGAGGTGAATGAATGATCAATTCTTTAGGCAATATTTTTTTATTAATGTATTGAAGTGCAAAAATGATTAGTTATTAGGCACTGTAGAATGAATACAAACCAAATTTTACAGCCTTTTAAAAAATAAATAAATAAATAAATAGCCTAAAGAATAACAAATGTCTCCCTTTTTTCTGGTTTTAAAATCAAATGAAATAAAGTGCACACAAGTTGCACAAGTGTATTTTAATGTTAGAGGGGGCGCGTGATAAGTGAATACAGCCCAGGTCTAAATTAATTAAAATTTGTCAGGTTGCTCTCAGCTTCGCGATGTCTTATTCTTGAGCAATCACACTAACTAATGCACAAGACGCGATATGACATGACTAACATAATATTAGCCTACTCTTACAAGCTACCTGGGTATTCTCTGCCTCTCTGAAATGACTCTCCCAACGAACTCTGTCTCTGTGCCGGGGTCTGGAAGTGGATTGATTTCCCTCCTCATTTCTTCGTTTTTGTAGATCAGCATTTTCCTTGTCATGTGTTTTTAAGTGTTTGTATAGGTTTGTAGTGTTGCCACAGTATCGAATGCTCTTTTTACACGTATCACAAGTTGCAGTATTATCATTTAGTGCCGTAAAATAGCTCCACACAACACTTCTCTTGCTCTCGGCAACCCTGATCTCTCATTCAATGTGCTATCAGTCTCGCTGCTCCTCTGCGCGTTGTGTCAGTGAGTCACGTGACGACACAACAACGAATCACAGCAGAGGAGCAGGAGGGAGGAGGAGCAATGTTCCAAGATGTGAAAGCGGCGTTTGCTCAGGAAGGTGGAAGACACAAGCAACGTATAGTGAACGTAGAGGAGAGATAACTAAATTAAAATATCGATTAAATTACAGTTGTATCGATCAAATACCAATACCAGCGTTGGCATCGATACTATCGATATTTAGATCGATCCGCCCACCCCTAGTTACAGCCACTTTCTCCTTCATCAGAGTGGGTCTCTGTGTGTGTGTGTGTGTGCTTCTGTCTGTGTGTGTGTGTGTGTGCTTCTGTCTGTGTGTGTGTGTGTGTGAGTGTACAGATTGTGGGAAATTTCAAGCAGATACGACAACGTACACTGTAGTTACAGCCACTTTCTCCTTCATCAGAGTGGGTCTCTCTGTGTGTGTGTGTGTGTGTGCTTCTGTCTGTCTGTGTGTGTGTGTGTGTGCTTCTGTCTGTGTGTGTGTGTGTGGGTGTACATATTGTGGGAAATTTCAAGCAGATACGACAACGTACACTGTAGTTACAGCCACTTTCTCCTTCATCAGAGTGGGTCTCTCTGTGTGTGTGTGTGTGCTTCTGTCTGTGTGTGTGTGTGTGTGTGTGTGTGTGTGGGTGTAGAGTACAGGCCAAAAGATTCAATGAGTTTCCTTCATTTTCATGACCATTTACATTGTAGATTATCACTGAACTCATCAAAACTATGATGAACACATGCAGAATTATTTACTTAACAAAAAAAGGGTATATTTAATAACTCATGAAGCTCATTGAGAGAACACCAAGGGTTTGCAGCACTATCAGAAAAGCAAAGGGGGGGGTACTCTGAAGAAACTAGAATATAAGACATGTTTTCACTTATTTCACACTTTTTTGTTAAGTGTGTGTGCGTCTGTCTATGTGTGTGTGTGTATATCGGTCAGTCTGTGTGTGTGTGTGTGTGTTGGGTTTGATTGAATGAAGTTTCAGAAATAAATCCAAAAAGAAGGTACATTAACGTCACAGCTGATATGCCTCTTATTATCTAGTAGAATAGCATAGTATTAATCTAATCAAACGTAAAATACTGAAAGAAAATGTCTATCACAATGTGCAAATTAAATGAATATCCTATCCTGCAAAGCACCAAAAACGAGTCACACACTAGCTAGCAACATCTATGGTATGCAGTGGAAAATTAGCAAGCTAGCAAAACACAGATAAGCTAACTGCTTCACATTACAGGCTAAAAACGGTTAATATTAGCATAACATTTAAGACAGAAACAACTTAGGGATAGCTTAATCTGCTGTTACAATAGCTAGATATACTGTAAGTACCAACTTACATCGTCTCTGACTTCAGTACAGGCGACTGCCGTTATAAAAAATAGCACAAAGCGTCGGCGATTTCTGGCGTAACTTACGAAATTAACGTACGTAATGAACGTAGCCGTAACTAACGTAACTTTAACTAAACAGTCTCTTAGCATAAGGAATTCACAACATTGTGTGTGTGTGTGTGTGTGTGTTTGTCCTACCTCTACTTAATACCCCATGAAGCTCATTGAGAACACCGTCAAGGTATGTTGCTATAGCATAGTGATTTCAAGGAGGGGGCTGCTAGCTGAGTCACATGACTGACAGTCACACAGGGAGGGTTGGGTGGCTGCCAGCTGAGTCACATTACAGTGTCATTACAGGCTCTCCCACATGTTATCCCCATTTAATAAACGAACTATTTAGTCAGATAGGCATTTGTTGTGAAAGAAATACAGTTATAATTTATAGCATTTTATTCAAAATCCTAAATTTCATGCAGATGGGATTAATGCTATTGCAATGTGGGTAATGAATTAAAAAAATTCTAACAGCCCCATGTAATGTCCGATTCACTCAAGATTTGGCATGGATGCTCATGTTGCTATGCGGAACAACTGTCTTTTATTTGGTGGCAATCGGAATAAATCTTGGCCAGATACACAACACAACTTCCTGTTTCAATAGCCGCCTACAGGAAGAAAAAAATATATTAAAAAATAAAAAAATTCTAACGGCGCCATCTAATGGCTTATTGACTTGAAATTTGGCATGCATGCTCACACCACTATCGGAACAAATGTGTGATGTTTGGTGGTAATCGGAATAAATCTTGGCCAGATATGCAACTTCCTCTTTCAAGAACCCGGACAGGAAGTTGGTACTCAATAACTCGCACATTTTTTGCACTATCAAATTTCTTTGGATAACTTTTCATCACGAGTGTCAGTAGATATTACCTGCAAAGATTCAAGAAGATTGCAGTCACGGCCTAGGAGGAGTTCGAAAGAATGTGAAAACACATGACAATTCATAAATTCAAAATGGCCGCCTTCTGGTTGGGCGGAGCTAATTAAGGTAAATGGGAAATATGTTCGCAATGGTTAGAGCAATATGTGTATCAAATTTGGTGAAGATCGGAGTAACTATGTCCAAGTTAAGGCCTTTCCAGACATTAGGGGGCGCTATAGAGCCCGCCTACAGGTATGGGCCAAATGGCTGAACAGACTCCCAAAGCTCCCCGGTCTTTACATGGGCGCCAAAATTTGTGAGTTTTCAGTATATATTGAGGCCGTCAAAAATGAGCCCAAGTGCTAAATCCACTTAAGGGGGCGCTATAGAGCAACCGTACCACTCTCAAGCCTAAATGTGTATTCAGATGAAAGAGTTTCATATTCTGCACATAGCTGCAAGATTTGGAGAGTTTTCATCAATCCTAAGGTCCTCAAAAACGTCTTTGAAATATGAGACATTTCGCACTTAAATTCGCCATATCGTAAATTATAAATTTTTTAGATTTTTTATAAAAATAGCCTGATACAGTTCCAGATGATACGCATGATCCCTGAAAGTTTGAATGCTGAATTATGACTTTTTTTTTGTCTGGGTCCACATTAGGGGGCGCTATGGAGCACTCTGTCATTGCCCGAGCCCAATCACTACAGAATTCTGTCATTTTTTATAGGTGTGACATGTGTGCAAATTTTTGCGAATTTTACCACATGAGAAAGCCCTCAAAAATGACAGTAAAGGTGCGGAATAATAATAATAATAATAATAATAATAATTCCTACAAAAACAATAGGTTCCTTGCACTTCGTGCTAGGACACCGGTGGTGCCCTAGCCACTCGTGCTCGGGCCTAATAATAATCCCTAGAAAAACAATAGGTTCCTTGCACTTCGTGCTAGGACACCGGTGGTGCCCTAGCCACTCGTGCTCGGGCCCTAATAATAATTCCTTCAATTCCAATAGGGCCTTCGCCGCTGTCGGCGCTCGGGCCCTAATAATTCCTTCAATTCCAATAGGGCCTTCGCCGCTGTCGGCGCTCGGGCCCTAAATATCTGGCAAAGAAATTGGTGCCCTGTTATGTGTGCATGTTAACCCATGGATCTGCACTGGCTTACCTCATTAAAATTCTAGATAAGTTTTTTTTTTCCCAAATTCTACCTGTGCCAGCATCCATAGCAAAGATTCTTCAGTCACAGATCTCAACTAGAATATGGGAAAATATGACTAGCTGTATGGATCTGTGCTGATACCAAAAGTCCTCCTTTGCAGATTCAACGTGCTCCTGGACCGATGTTATGCCACAACCTCGCTCTTCCCCACCAACACCACATATTATGATCTCTTTGTTGGGTGAGTTAACTGTCTATAGAGATGAAAAGTTAAACTCAATTTAGGTTAAGAGAAAAATAGAAACTTGTTTTTTTTTACCAGTTTATCGCATTTCATAGTGTTCATCCATTTAAAAACCTTCTAGGTGGATGCTCTATCCAGAAAATTGGAACAATTTTGGTTCTTTAGTGTTCTCATTATAGTATATGTACATGCAATCCTAAATTTCTGGCAAAGAAATTGGTGCCCTGTTATGTGTGCATGTAAAGTTTACCAATGTGAATTAGATTATGCATGAAAAACTTCAAAAGGAGGAGGGTTGTGTTCAGTCTGTTTTAGTGTTACCTGTGAACCGGGCCTGTGCTAAACAAAAGTGGATCCTGTCTGTTGGACAGAATCTCAACATTTTTGGTAGACTGAAACCGGGAGTTAATCAGGGCAAAATAATCACCATCTGTCCTCTTTAAGGTGTAACCGGGATGCCCAGACAGTAGTGGGAGTCAACGGAGTGCAGCAGAAAGCCCGCTTCTCCTTCGAGGCTTTCCGCTTTGTCCAAAGCAAAGACGTAGCTCTCTCCACCTACTATGTACACTGTGCCACCAGGCTCTGTGTGAACACTTTCTGCCCCAACTTTATTCAGGTCAGATTCCTCCTTTAGGTGTTAAACCACACATCACAAATGCAAATCTTCCGCCAGGCAAGAACTGTATATTAGACAATTCTGCAAAACCCTGCTTTATGACAATGTTTTCTTTCTGCTTTCTACAACATCTACACATGGCAACTAGTTTGGTTAAGATGTAAGAAAGATCATGGTTATGGCTTTGAGGGAACGCAAACTCAGGTCTCTTACATGAAATTAGGCATCCCAACTTCCATAACCATATTTTTTGCCTGGCCACACATAGATCTCACTACTCTCTTCCTTCCAGTGACATCGAACGTTTGCTATGCTGATGCTAATCATAAGGTGCAGATTTGTCTATTGTGGTCATAATTGCTTGGGATAATATGCTGCACAATTTATAGTATGCTATCCTATATATATATATATATATATATATATATATATATATATATATATATATATATAATATAATATAAAGTTGGGATTTACAATAGTTGGTTTATTTCTATGGAAAGCTGTCATGGAAAACAGAAGTGTTCATTTTCACTGCTACTGTACATCTCAAATTCTGTATGAGGTACATTATTTCTGCAGAACAGAACTAATATAACAATCCTGCCAATTCACCTGCAGAACTGCACTACCGGCACCAACTCGAGGAGGCGCCGCAGCGACAACAACAACCAGGGTACCACCGTGAGCGACATGGCCACCGTCAGCTCAGGCCCCATCACTACCCGCACAGATATCGGTGAGAATGTGAAGGGTCTTCATAGGTTTACGCCTCAAAGTTCAGAACTACTCAAGTAACGACGGCACAACTACACGTTTGCTGAATCCTATCTGTCACATTTCAGACTGCACACGTAGATTGTGGGTTTCTTTTGGTCATTAATGTATTGAAAGTTTCTTTTTTCTCACTTACAGGGTATCTGGTGGCATATGGAGGTATTTATTTCCTGCATTCCTGTATTTTTATCAAACAAAACTGATGACAAGAGCTTTATACATTGGGAAACCAATTGGCTTGACAGTTAGATAAATAAATATAGTACATTAATACAGTACATTGCATTCATTCTTATCAGTATAGAAATTATACATTGCTCTATATGGTCTAATCCTAGGTGTCGCTTTCCTTCCCAGGTGCTCAGCAGACTCCTTTGAACAGTACCGTGCTGGCTGTTTCAGTCGTAGCAGCCATTTTGGGAGTCATCTGTTTTACTCTGGTGGTTGTCATTGTTTACCAGAGGCACAACTCCAATATCTGTTCTACTAAGTAGATTCTAAGGTCAAAAAAGCATTTTGTCCTGCTTCATTCACTCATGCAATATGGTTTATAATACCATTTGAGCATTGTGATGAATAAGTGGGAACAAAAGTCACATGAGAGGGAAAATAGCAGAAATGGCTTCTTTTCTTCTTCTTTCTTCTTTATCTTCCATTTAACCTTAGTGCTTTCATTAAGCCTGGAAGAAAGATATATGTAAACAGGAAATATAAAGAGTCTCATATTTGAACACATTCACACTCCCAACTGGTCAAATGTGGCAGCTTTGGCAGGACCCCTTGGCATCACTTTTTAACCCTCCTGTTGTCCTCAGTGGCGGTGCGTGGAGGAAGACAGTAAGCTTAATATGGAAATCATATTGTCTTATGACTGTTGAAACAAAATTCCAGAAGTTGAAGAGTATAATGACCAATAGACTAATCAAAAAATGAAAATTGCTGTTCAAATGTTTTTTTTTATTAATGTGTTGGCCAACTTTAGTAAAATGTTGCCTTTCTTACCCGCAAGTAAAAACAAAATGCTTTTGTCACAATTATTTATATGAGTTTATGGGTTTGCACACATTCATAAAAAACAATACATCAAATGTCTTTCACATGGAAAGATACAGTGTGTGCGGAAGAGGTCGGAAATCCCTGCGAAACCTCTAGGTCGCTAGAAATTAATTGACAATTTAAAAAAATAGGACATAAAATAACTAAAACAAAAATAATTACTCAGTTTGATGAAATTAAAAAAATGATGACAATAAAATAATGAAATATCAGGACATATGATTACAGAAAAAGGAGATTTAAATGATAAAAAGCCAAGTCGATCATAAAGCTGGCGTTCGCCCTTGTATCCCAAAGGGAACAATTGCATTTAAGCCTGGAAAACCACAAAAGGTGCAATTTACTTTCGCTCTCCAAACACTGTACAACATGTAGGAAAAACAAAAGTATGTGCCTAAGAGGGAGATCAACAATATACTGCAATCAACACGAAACTACAATGCTGTTCTCTCTAAAAGAGGCATGCACAACCGGTCTAGGCTAAACATTAAACATAAACAATGAATTGGTTGTTTGAAGCATTACAGCAGACTACTAATAGCCCAGTAGCCGGCACTAGCTACGGACTGCATATGAGAGAACTCCATTTAGTTGCGATCTTAAAGTGCTCATATTATGCTCATTTTCAGGTTCATAATTGTATTTATAGGGTAATATCAGAATAGGTTTATGTGGCTTAATTTACAGAAAACACCATATTTTTGTTGTATATTCCTGCAGCTCCTTTTCACCCTGTGTGTTGAGCTCTCTGTTTTAGCTACAGAGTGAGACATCTCACTTCTGTTCCATCTTTGCTGGGTGTCGCACATACTCAGTACCTAGGTAAGGACTACTAGCCAGTCTGAAGCAGAGAATGAGGGCGTGCCTTGACAGTGCCTAGGTAAGGACTACTAGCCAGTCAGAAGCAGAGTATGAGGGCCCTGACAGTAGCTAGGTAAGGACTACTAGCCAGTCAGAAGCAGAGTATGAGGGCATTCCACACTAGCAGCTAGGCAAACATTATAACGTGTTACAAAGTGACGCATGTTTGTCTCAGAAGTAAAGGCTGGACTACAACAGAGCTGTTTGGAGCAGTTTGTGAACAGTGTTTTCTGTTGGACATGGTAACTCCCTTTGGGGGGGACTTTTTCACTTTTTAAACCTATTACATACACAAAAAGATAACATTATAAAGGAGGCTTGCTCCAACAAAAGCATCATATCACTGTGTACCTGTGCACGCGTGACAAAGCTATCTGGATCTCTGAAAGGGAAAAGCCAAAAAGAAGTTGCCCAATGAAGACAAGTGATAATGCTCCGCAGACAATATATAAAACAATGTATACTGTGTAACTGTGACTATAGATATGGGACAGACAATCACTGTGTGAGTCCAATTTTTTTTTACCTCACCTCTACTTATAGAAGAAATACATTCTCCTATCTTTCATTGTGGGAAAACGCTCAGTGATACAGCTCTCCACCGGACTTCAGGTCTTGGGTTACAGTGATTGATATCTTCACCAAGTGGCCCAGTCTCTCTTGTCCGAGGCTGTTTCTGAGGTAGGCTGTAATCATTTCAGGCAGAAAAAGCCCTTTTCTGCAGATGTGATTGTAATGGGTATGGTCAGCATCAGCCTCAGAAATTTGCAAATATGTTGTTTTTTTTTCAACCAAATTAGCCCAAAAACACATACTAGTAAGAGTGTTCCATACAACACTATTTACTATTTAAGTTAAATGAATGATCAGTTGACTACTTTCATTGATTCTTGGGTGTTTTATTCTAGTTAATAGCATTTAAAAAATGTCATGAAACTCCCGCTTTACACGTTATGGGGGGACGAGGGAAAAGAAAGTAGTAACACTAAAATGGAAAGGACTAAAACGTCCACGCCAAATAGAAGGAGGACGTAATTTTATGTTGGCTACTGACGTGCAACCACACCTCGCATTGTAAAGTTATTTTATGAACAAAATTGACACAATTTCTGAGGGCCGTTTTGGGAATGTTTTTTAATCATTTACAATCCCGTAATTGTCTCCATCTGTTGAAAGCCTGACTGAGCTGTGACTCAGTTTTGCCCGTTGTCTTTTGCTTTCCCTTTTAGATTTTAGTTCTTTGTTTAATTTCCTTCTTTCCTGTGATGGTCCAGCGCCAGTATCAGCCATAACTACAGCATATAACTTCTAAATAACATTTTTTACAATTAGGCCTACTAGCTACCGCTGATGTTAGCTACTAGCCGATAGCCCCGGTAGTTTGGAAAACGCTAATGACGTTACATCCATACAGGCTTAACAGCACACATACATCCCTCGGATGTATCACAAGATAATACTATGGATGTGTTTAAAAAAAACACATGGTCAATTCCAACCCTTAGCTATATCCATTATTACAGCTACACAACCTCGGGAGAACCGTCATATGAGCGTGCCCAGTGCAGGGCGACGTGGCAGGTGTAAGTCCCGCGGGTCTGCCTGCGTTTATCATTATGTTAATATTGATCATCTGTCCATCAAAGTATAAAGCCCGCCCTGACAATTTGAAGTTCGGCTTCCATCCAGGCTACCTATATAAAGAAATCTCTCGCTTCCTTCTACCTGGCACTAAAGGTTGGATACTCTAACACAGGCTTTTTCCGGAGTTATAAAAAAAATCTGTGACCCGTCAGAATGAGTGCTCTGTAGCGCCGCCTACCTGCCATAAATCATTCTGTGACTTAGAATCCAGACAAAGGCATTGATAAAAAAAAAATCTATAAAACTAGCGGCCTTTTCACTGTTAGTCGTGTTTGCTGTTACAGGACCTTTGCTGCATGTCATCCCTGTTTCCTGCCCTAAAAATCTTTTTTAATAACATGTTTTCCTACAGGAATTCCAGTGTTTGTTTGACCCATTCACCAGCCCTATCTCCATACATGGACTTTGTCACTCTTTAACCTATGTCATCTTACAGCGCCACAGTCGAACAGTTGCTCTGAGAGCCAGGTGCGTCCCATCCAGATGCTGAAAGGGTGTCTTGTCCGTCAGTATCAGACGCTGAGGGCCACTGACCAAGCTGCCCTATTCAAGGAGTTGGGAGTGAGAATCGGTTGCATAGTTAGGTATGCTTCAGTGATAATTAGTTAATCTTCTCTTGCTAACAGATAGAAACAACACCACTGTACATGCCCTCATACAAATACAAGATAACATTTCACACTGATTCTGTATTAATTTTATACCATTAAATTGGGTAATGGAATTGTCGACAGTGATTTTTTTTGTTACTAAAGCAGAGTGATAGGTAGGTACTGTAACTCATATTCAGTTTTGTTAATTTTACATTAATAAGGCTCAGAAGTATTCCTATTTCTGTTTCTAATAAAGGTGTTTGACAAATACTAATGGTTATATTTATGTTGAATATTTAGGGTGTTTCTTCCTTCCATCCTTTCAGAAGATGTCACACAACTGACAATAAAGCTACAATACTCTACTTTCATACTGGTATTTTTAATGAAGTGTACTATTTTGTCTGGCACATCCAATCCTTGATTTGTTCAGTGAACTTACTCAGTGCTTGTATTGGACCAATAAACCAGAAAATAGACCTGAACTTATTTTTGGGTGTGGTCCATGTTTCCTTCTTAAACTTTGACCCTCTCACTGTGTTTAACTTCATCAAAGTTAATCGGAAATGTCTTGTTCAGCGTTCTGCTCAAGAAACAAGCTAGCTAGCGCTAGCATTAGCTGGTTACTTAATAAAAAGTCTGCCGTACATGTTGATGAACGGCACCAGTACTCAGAGGTCCGCGTTTACCTGCCTGCAGTAATACTCCGCTGGATAACTTAGCTTTGCATTACTTCCCGTTAAGCACTCCTCTAATATGAAGAGGAATTAAGTATTTTAATCAAGTTCTAGACTTTACAAATGTTACCGGAGCAAATAGATTAAATTCTGACAATGAAATCATTTTGTGGGGTTTGTGACACTCAAAAAAATGAATATAATGATTTACAAATGTCTCTTTCGCCAGGTAAGTCAATGCGGAAAATAGTTTTTGGGCCAGAGGACATCACATTACCTCCCGGCAGCTGCAATTCCATGGTTTGGCAGGTATACTTCATTTCCTTCAAAGCACGGAGCACTTCCTGGGCATGGATGTAGTTCCTGGGGCCTGGGCGGAGGTCTCTAGTGGGCCTGCTGTATGGGCCGCACAATGTGGAAACAGCGCAGATCACCAGGGTCATTTTTGGCTCCATGATGGCTTCATCAAGGTCCCCCCTTGAATGTTGGGTCAGGTCTTATAGTGTGTTCTATTTGTACTTGGTCATATTTTCCGAGGTCAAAGTCTGAAACACTCCCCCCTGACCTCCGATTTCTGAGCTCGGACCACCTTGCAGTACCCAGAGCTCAAAATCCAACATGGCTGCTCCGTGCATCAACAGTAGTGAAAGCTGTTGAAACATACAGTTATTTGCACTTATGTTTTATTTGTTTCTCACTAAATCATTCGTACATACAGTCCTGTCCAACTTCTATTTGTGGACATGTTGTTACACTGTTTGTATGCAAAAAAAAAACAAAAAAAAACAGGGTAATGCTGCGTATCAACTCGTATTGCTAACAACAGCTAACCTAGCTAGAGCTAACCCCACAGTGAAAAATCTGACTTAAATGGAACGCATTCAACTCTGGTGTGACGTCATTTCCAGATTAATGAGGATTGCATTGCCACTTTGCTATTAAATTGTTAATAGCAAAATGCATTTCCATTTAAATAAAGAGGCAAAAATCTTGTATATATTTTAAGTTTTGATAAAATTATCCTTTTTATGCATGTGGCGATTTTCTGTTTGTTTTAGTTGAGAAGTTTTAGCAGCCCTCAATGTGATAGAGCGTCCTGGAGGGTTCATGCTCAGCAGAGTAGAGATGGAAAAAAATAAGACACTTGTAGTTCTAATTTCACATAATATTCATTTCCTTAAAGAATACAATCTATAAGGTTTATCAATATGAATATCTTGGACACTTTCCATTAAGCCAGCTAACAAACTGCAGAGTCCAATTTAAAGCAACTTTTCACTCTCTGAATTTTTTTAATCTGTGGTCTAAATCAGTAATTCCCAACATTGTTCCTAAGGGGGGGTACTTCTGCTGTTGCCAGGGGTTATGTGGAAAGCTTGTGGAGCAGCTCAACTAATTGTGATTCCTACAGCGATACATGGATGTGATTCCTACAGCGATACATCAACCAATAGATGACACAGCCTGCTTTGTATCTCACATAGATCACTCAATTAAACACGAGGATGCAGCCGTAACAATGTCCCTGAGCAAAACACTTAACCCCTAATTGAGGCGTGCCATCTATGATATACAGTGAACACCCGGTTATTTTTGCAAGTTCTCCCACTTAGAAATCATGGAGGGGTCTGAAATTGTCATCGTAGGTGCATGTCCACTGTGACAGACATAATCTAAAAAAAAAAAAAATCCAGAAATCACAATGTATGATTTTTTTAACTATTTATTTGTATGACACAGCTGCAAATAAGTATTTGAACACCTGTCTATCAGCAAGAATTCTGACCCTCAAAGGCCTGATAGTCTGCCTTCAAAATGTCCACCTCCACTCCATTTATTATCCTAAATTAGATGCACCTGTTTCAGGTTGTTAGCTGCATAAAGAAACCTGTCCACCCCATACAATCAGTAAGAATCCAACTACTAACATGGCCAAGACCAAAGAGCTGTCCAAAGACACTAGAGACAAAATTGTACACCTTCACAAGGCTGGAAAGGGCTACGGGGAAATTGCCATGCAGCTTGGTGAAAAAGGTCCACTGTCGGAGCAATCATTAGAAAATGGAAGATGCTAAACATGACTGTCAATCTCCCTCGGATTGGGGCTCTATGCAAGATCTCACCTCGTGGGTGAGATCCTAAGAATTATCCTAAGAAAGGTGAGTAATCAGCCCAGAACTACACGGGAGGAGCTTTGTCAATGACCTGAAAAGAGCTGGGACCACCGTTTCCAAGGTTTCTGTTCGTAATACACTAAGACGTCATGGTTTGAAATCATGCATGGCACGGAAAGTTCCCCTGCTTAAACCAGCACATGTCAAGGTCCGTCTTAAGTTTGCCAATGACCATTTGGATGATCCAGAAGAGTCATGGGAGAAAGTCATGTGGTCAGATGAGACCAAAATAGAACTTTTTGGTCATAATTCCACTAACTGTGTTTGGAGGAAGAAAAATGATGAGTACCATCCCAAGAACACCATCCCTACTGTGAAGCATGGGGGTGGTAGCATCATGCTTTGGGGGTGTTTTTCTGCACATGGGACAGGGTGACTGCACTGTATTAAGGAGAGGATGACCGGGGCCATGTATTGCGAGATTTTGGGGAACAACCTCCTTCCCTCAGTTAGAGCATTGAAGATGGGTCGAGGCTGGGTCTTCCAACATGACAATGACCCGAAGCACACAGCCAGGATAACCAAGGAGTGGCTCTGTAAGAAGCATATCAAGGTTCTGGCGTGGCCTGGCCAGTCTCCAGACCTAAATCCAATAGAGAATCTTTGGAGGGAGCTCAAACTCTAACAGCCCAGAAACTTGACTGATCTGGAGAAGATCTGTGTGGAAGAGTGGGCCAAAATCCCTTCTGCAGTGTATGCAAACCTGGTGAAAAACTACAGGAAACGTTTGACCTCTGTAATTGCAAACAAAGGCTACTGTACCAAATATTAACATTGATTTTCTCAGGTGTTCAAATACTTATTTGCAGCTGTATCATACAAATAAATAGTTTAAAAAAATCATACACTGTGATTTCTGGATATTTTCTTTTTAGATTATGTCTCTCACAGTGGACATGCACCTATGATGACAATTTCAGACCCCTCCATGATTTCTAAGTGGTAGAACTTGCAAAATAGCAGGGTGTTCAAATACTTATTTTCCTCACTGTATAGCAATTTTTAAGTTGCTTTGGATAAAAGTGTCGGATAAATGACATGTAATGGAAAATTACTCAATGTCCAAAAATCCGATTTTAGAAAGTGTAAAGGATCCAAACAGTTGTGTTTAATGGTCTAATCATCTCAGCTGGACCTGTAGGCCTTTATATTGTTGGCTAGTATACTTTATAATAAAACATCAGATTTTATAAACTACATGTTTTGTGTGCAGAAATCTTTTTTAAAGTAACTAAAGCTATCAGATTAATGTAGTAGAGTAAAAAGTGCAATATTTCTCTGAAATGTAGCTGAGTAGAAGTAGAAAGTGACATGAAACTAAAAGACTAAAGAAAATAAGTAAGTACCTCAACATTAGTACTTAAGTGCAGTACTTGATTTAATCCTCAGGGTTGTTTGGTTCAGTGCACCAACTCCAAAGTAAGATCAACTAATCACGTCAATACATTAACAAAATGAAAAACAAAACAAAATTAAAAACAAAAAGCAAAATTTTTATTAACAGTTTAGAAACACATCATCGTTTGAATCTCTTATTCTGGCCTTTTGCTTTCTTCAGTCCCCACCCCTTCAAATAATCCAGAGTGATGCAAACACAGAAACACACAGCGGATCTAAGCCCCCCCAACCCCCCACCAGTTCTAACAGAAAAACGAAACAAAAAAACGGAGCCCACTTCTGAGCAGGAATCTGCAGCACAGGGCATGTCGAGGTAAAGAACAGAGACGACGCCAATACACCACCTCTTCTACGTTTAGCAGCTTATGAGACTTTGAAAACATGAAGTTTGACCACTGTTGCTGAGCCGCATTCACGCTCCTCTCAAAGGTTGTACAAAAACTAATTAATTGTTTTAGTTTATCCAGCTGAATCTGAAAAATGATGGGATGCAAATACGTAGAGACACTGTTTAAATGTGAAATTATCCCTGTTTGGCAGCTAAGTTTTAAAACTAGTTGATGCACATTCAGGAGCAACTGAGGGGCCAATCAGCAACACCACTACACGTGGTGGACGGCTGTCAGGAGAGTAGGATTCTATTCAGCCAATAAAAACCCTCTAAGGGGAACATTTCATTTTTTAGGTGTTTGTTTGGAGAGTCTTAATCTGAAGCGAAGAGGACAGATGGGAACGTATGCTTTACACATAGTAAAGCCACGAGACAATTTTGTAGTTTGTGATAATGTGCTATATAATAAAAAATAAAATGTATCTGAATTACCTACAGGGGGTGCCTAATGTTGGATGTTAGGGTTAGAAGAAAAAAAAAACAACTGTCCTTAGCATTTCTGGTCAAGTATAATATCAGCTATCGTACTCTACAGTTGACACGTTAGTAGAATTTAGTCTTTCTGATTGGACAGCCACGTAGTAGTACTGTAGTTTAATAGCATTAAACGTTAACAGATATATACTTAATGGTATGATTCACCAAAGATTCACCATTCACCAAGATTGCATTCAAATTAACTGACTGTACTTCCAATATTTTACATACTGTATGTGAATTAAGTGCTTAGATTTTTTTTGTCATGGTTAAAAAAAAAAAAAAAAAAAAACTACAATTTATATGGCCAAATAAACTCTGGATTGGGGCAAAAATTATTCTATCTATTAAGAATACTCTTAAGCAGCCCGACCACCCCCTGTTGGGATCAACACCATTAAGTAAAACACTTCCTGAGCAGCTGTTGAGTCAGTAAAGGTGCAGGTGTTAGGACAAATACTATCCTCACAACAACGCAGCATGGCTGAGGTTACAGGGCAGCGGATAAAGCACAATGTTAAATGTTCTGCTGACAAACCAGAGTATAAGAGCACTCAGCCTTGTCAAATGTCCACATAGTTAGAAAAAAGGCCAAGCACTGCTTCCATCTCCCCCTTTATTAGCATGTGATCATTGGTTGGACGTGAGGAGGACTTTTATCTGGACCTGCACCTATAAAACGTACAGATGCCATTTTTGGGCTTTATTTTCGTTGAACTGCTTCTTTGTGGAGTTTAAGTCAGTGTCAGTTGCTTACATAATCTATGAAAGACAAGAGAGATGAACAGCACACAAGATTAAGGGATGGAGGGGGGGCGGTGGCAAGATGAGTGGTCTCCAATCCTTATCCAATCAGCTTCCAGCAGCTCAATAAACAAGGAAATAATAGCGAAATTGAAGAAAAACCCAACAAAAAAGAAGCAAGAAGGAACTTGAACATTTATACACTGTCAATAAATAGTGATTTTTCCCCCCGGTTCCAGCTGTTATAATTCATCCTGTATGTGGTTTTCAGTTTGGGCCTTCTCCGTTGGTCCTGGAAATGAGGACAGAGAAGGGAAAATGAATACTGTGTGTATGTGGAGTTACATCAACTCAGTAAGGGGTGTAAAGCTTTGAGAGCTGATTGTAAGCACATCACGTGACTGAATTGGCCCCGGAGCATAAATGAGCTCTTAGCTGTTCTCATACCTCACTGAATTGACTAAGTTTACATGCACATATTCTGGCATAGACGATATTTTGACTAAGCTGTTTCCATGGTTAATGAAAGTGAATATTCCACTAATATTACAAGTTTGTTACTTGTTGGAGCGTGTGAACACAGCGCCCCTCTTCCATTCCTTCAACCAGCTTCTTGAAAAGGTCGGCTCATATTCAGAAACTTGTTGATATCCAAGTCTTTGATCAAGTATAAAAAGTAGCTGTGTTTCTCCTTCTTATTTTGTCTGCAGCCTAGCAAACTGTTGTCTGGTTGGTTTGTTTACAGTAACCATAGCAACGTATAGAGCTGACCTGAGAGCCTGCAGTAAAAACCAAGATTGAGGCGCATGCTCTGTATACATGTCCAAAGAAGGCCTGTAGAACCAATTAATATCAAAATATCCCACGTCTTAATGGAAAAAATGCTATATTCGGAAAAAGGACTTATTCGGAATATCCAACCGGAATATGCCGTTTACAAGAGCTGTATCAAATTCACAATATTGTCATATTCAGAATAATAGTGGAATATGAGTGTGCATGTAAATATAGTCACCGTTACTGGATGAAGTAACAGAATGATTAAAAGCTAATGCAATCCATTACAGTAATATATTGTTTAGTGTGTTGAGAATGTGTGTTCAGTTCACTGGGGATTGCTGAGCATGTAGTTTAATGTTGTACTGGACCACAGTGAATGTGTTCCAATTATTTTGTCCACCCCCTAAAGTTCGTCGGCATCAGCAACAGGTTTAGCAGACCGACCTGTATTTATTTCTTCTGTGGGCTGTGATTGGCTGTCTGAGTCTGTGTGTACAGTGCCCTCTTCAGTGGGCGGGACTTCGGCCGGCTGCACAATCTCTGGGCTTTCTGTATTCAAATAAAAACATACACAGAGTTATTTTTATCCTTATTACAATCCTAATTCTTTTTCATATTCACAAGGGAGCACCAATAGTCCATCGTTGCTGTTGGACCCACCAGTCTTTGTGTCCGTGCTCTCCTCTGTGGGAGGGATGACCTTCTCCTCGGCCGTGTTGTTGGCCTTGCTGCTTTTATCAGAGCTGGTGCTGTTCTTGGCTTTGGCTTTAGCTTTCGGCTTGGCAAACTTAGCCTTGTTGAACAAGTAGTTGACCTCTCGATCCAGCAGAGCCAGCTTGGAATCAATATCTTTGGACAACAGGACGGGCCGCTCCGTTGGAGAGCGTTTCGCCTGCTCAGCTTCCGTCTCGTTCTTCCAAATCTGGAGCAGACAGACAACGTTACACCTGATACAAGGAGAACTACTCAGCCTGTGGAAACGGTTACAACATGCCCAGTGGTCCTGGAAGGACCCATCTTAAACCTGACGAGATAACCCTGATGATATCATAGTGATGTAGTCAGTTTGAGCTTGGAGACAATAAATCTATAAAAAAGGACAGCCTGCATTATGGTATAGAGACATGAGTTCAAGAGAAGTGGGCATTTACCTCGACTTACCAGGCAAGGAGAATCTAAAAAAAGTCCCTACTGAGATGCATTATGGGAAATGGAGCATTTGACCCATACTAGAATCTAAAAGGTCAGAATTTCGAAGCCTATGCTGCTTTCATTTTGACAAGGGTATTTCTTTGCAAGTCCTCTCAACTTTATTGAAGACTAAAATTGTTACCGTTTTAAGAAAACTAGGTTATCGAGAGTAGTGTGTTAGTATGCCAACGTGAATACATTTCCCACCTACCATTGTCTCGTTGATCACTTTTTCTAACATATTCAGCTCAACTTCAGTGAAGATTTGGTTGTCCTCTGGAATCAGTTTGGCATCTCTTTGAAAGAAAAGCATAAATATTTGTCAATACAAAAACGTACTGACCCACCAAAGAATCCTCACATCTCCACCTTGCTTTCAACACTCGCCTCAGGAAGTCGCTGGAGGTGTTGAGCCTGCGGTTCAGGGTGGCCAGGCGCTCGGGCCACTTGCGTCGCTCCTCCACCCTGAAGAACATGTCCTTGCACAAGCTCCTCAGCTGGGACAGCTTCTCTTTTAGCTGCTTGGTGGTGGCTGCATAGCCATGCTCGTCCATCCACTCCGACGCCTCGCTCAGCTTGGCCGCCATCTGCTCCTTCTCCCCCCTCGGACACTACCAGCTGGTAGTCCTCCTGGTACAGCTTGTCCTAGAGAAAGAACGCAGGTTGTGTGTTTTTTGGACTACATCCTCCTTTCTCTCTTGCAGTTCTCTTTCCTTTAATCATTTTCATATTTCAATTTTACAAAAGGAAACACGCCCGGTAGTCTATATCCACGATGTTCCACCTCCATAACAGTGTGTTTAAAAAAGTGAATAATGCTCAAAATCCTTAGAATAGCTTTTAATTCCATAATATCAATGCATTGTGAACACTGCACATTCAATTCCAAATCAAAACATGACCAAAATTGATCAAGTTTGTGGTATAGCTTTACATAAAGTGAAGAAAAAGGAATATTAGGCTTTTCAAAAAAAAGTAGTATTTGCATTTTTCTTTAAAAACTCAAACATTTACTGTATAAACCGAAAACTGTCTCCAGGGTTTGCTTTACTTTGAATCACTGCACTAATATTTAGTTGCATAACCATTATTTCTGAGATCTGCTTCACATCTGTGTTGCGTGTAGTCGACCAACTTCTGGCACCTGAACTATATTCCACAATTCCTCTACATTGCTGGGTTTTGCCTCAGAAACAGCATTTATGATGTCACAAGTGTTCTATTGGATTGAGTTCTGGGGATTGGGCTGGCCACTCCATAACATCAATCTTGTTCATCTGGAACCAAGACTTTGCTCGCTAAGTGGTGTGTTTTGGGTCTTCTTGAAAGACCCATTTCATGATGGGTTCAAGTATTCTTCAAGTATTTAAACTGATTTTGCTCTCATCAATGCACAGAATGTTGCACCATTTCTCCTTTTGGCAAAATTTAACCTATTCAGTACATGTCTTTTTTTCCCAGCAATGGGTCATTGCAGAAGCTTCTAGCTGATAGCTTTGCTTCACATAGCCTTCTTCTGATCGTAACAGTACTCACAGGTAACAGGTAAGTCTTCTTTGATTTTCCTGGAGCTGATCATTGGTTGAGCCTTTGTCATTTTGGCTATTCTTTGATCCATTCAAATGCTAGTTGACCGTTTTCCCCACGTCATTCAGGCTTTGGATGCCATTTTACAGCGTTTCAAATCATTTTGGCTGAGCAGCCTATACTTTTTTTGCACTTCTTTATACGTTTTCCCCTTTCCAATCAACTTTTTAATCAAAGTCCGCTGTTCCTCATAGCAATGCCTGGAAAGACCCATTTTTCTGAGTGTTTATGTGTGAAATGCACTATAACCAGCATGCACAACATTTGCTTCCTTCCTTCAATATGGGCCATAATTGACACCTGTTTCTTTACAGAATCAGTCACCTCACTAATTAAACACAACACTGCTTTATTTTGAACCTATAAATACAGATTCAAATACACAGAATGAGCAGCATGCATGTTGGGTCTTTTGGTTTTCTTTGACTTTACAACACTAAAAAAATGATTTGACATGTAGAAATATCTCTTCTACCAAAATTATGATTCACGAGGTTAATGATGTTGGACTGCTATTATTTTGAACACAACTGTATGTACGTGACAACTTAACTTAGACAATGGCTAACCATACAAATAAACACAAAAGCAAACAAAAAGAATGGACAACAACACAAACATAAAGCAGACTACTTTTTGATTACAAAGGTTGTATCACTACATGAAAGGATAAACATCTGTGATCATGTTATGTTGGATTGTATTCCCTTTTAAACTGCACTAGCAACTCCACTTCTTAAAAACTCTAACAGATACAAAGCAAAAGATGAAAAAATATATTAAAAAATAATATATAATAAATAATGAAAAATAAAAGATAAAATGCTATTGTTGCTTACCTGTGTCTCAAAGATAAAAGCCTCCAGGCTGTTAAGTGACTTTTCCCTTTCCTGTTTGGCCAGGTCTCTGTCTGTCAAATCCTGCAACCTAAAGAGATACATAGACTTGTTTTAGCCAATTAAACTGAGAACCAAAAAACACAAAGAGCTGAAAACAAGAAAAGAAATTGCAGCTTTACTTCTTCTTAGAAGAAGCGACATCATCTGCAGTGGGGTCGAGGATGTCATTGAGGACCAGTTCCACCGTGATGTCTTCAGTGATCTTGCTCTTTTTCTGAGGTTTTGCCGTCTTCTGCTCATCTTTGTCTGCCTCAACGTTTCCAGATTTCTCCCCATCATTTTCCTCCTTTACCAGCAGAAATAAGGTTACTTTCAGTACCAAGTCTGTAAAGGCAAGTCTGTTTGGAATATCAAAGAGTTTCTCAGGGGGGATTACGCGTGATCTTACCTTGGCATCAGTCTTGCTGCCTGCCTCCTCTGTGTTCTCACTTTTTCCTTCGCCTGCACTCTTTTCAGCATCGTCCTGCTTCTCCTCGTCTTTCTGGGTCTCGTCCTTGACGCCCTCGTCCTTCTGGGCCGCGTCCTTTACATCCTCATCCTTCTGGGCCGTGTCCTTTACGTCCTCGTCATTGCTGTTTTTTTCAGACTCTGGAGGCACTTCTTCCTCATCCTGCACACCCAAAACCAGAAACATTGTTAGCTGCAATCTCAGGCCAGGCACGCCAAAGCATAGTCAATTAATTGTGTTACAGAAAACGGTTACAGAAAAGCTTGGACATGGAGATACAGCATTTAAGTGTGAAATCTAGTTCATACAGGCCTCACATTATTTGCTTTATTTATTTATTGCTTCACTGATTGGGACACAATTACCTGGACAGGTTCAGTTACATTCGGAGCAGGTTCTGATGATCCTCCTCCAAACAAGGTGGAAATTGTGTTACCCAGTTCTGAAAGAGAGCAAATCGTTGGCTCAGTTAGTCAGTTTTCCCCACCTGTATACCTGCAAGTCCCACCTGTATACCACGCAGACGGGCAAAGAGAATTTCAGAAAAATACCGGTAATAGTGGTGAGGTTACATATATGTTTGCAAAACCTACTAGTTAATGTTGATTCCTCTTCTTTCTCCTCCACAATGGTTTCAAACACTGACTCCACCTGTGGATGACAACAATTAAATATTAACTTGATTTATACAAAATAAAAACTTTTTCATTCTATGATTGTTCAAGCAATTTCAATAAAACTAGAAAAGCACACTCAGGGAGTGAGTACAGCCTCAGTTGTCTTGTATTGGTAACTATATGAATAAATTAAGGCAACAATAAAGGGGATGAGAAGTTCAAACTTCACATTCTGTTGTAACATGATACAGAAAATAACACATGTATTAGTTGTAAGTCTGAAATACCCAAAATGTTAAATAACAAAGTGTGACTGACCCGATCCAGCAGGAGCACCCCACTGTCATCCATGTTGAAATGGGCTTTGATGCCTTTTGACTCTGCGTCTGTGTGCTTCTGGAAGCTGCTGCCTATTCCAGTCAGTTTGACTGTGGTCAGGTTCAGGGAGCCAAACACACTGCAAAACACCAACAACAGGGAGAGAGGAGACCAGGGCTTACATTCAAAGTTGGCCTGCACAATATATCAATCTTTTTTATCGTCCATTCTTTTTTATGTTCAATTCAATTTCTTCAATAAACAATTGAAAATTATTTTCTTTTTTGTTTTTTAATACAACAAGCAGTTTGTTTGTTGTAGCAGAATACTGAAAGCAGCAAAAACGGAGAACTAAGTATACTTTAATATCGTTTTATTGCAAGTAATATCGTCATATCAATGTTCACTAACTTTATCGCATATTTCCCTCATAATGGTGCAGCTCTATGGTATGGTATGGTATGGTAGAGTGATGGTATGGAATCATACAGCTGAACCTCTTTAAAAAAATCAGTCAAAGTCAAGTTCTATAAAACATCAAAAAAAAAATTTGTAAACTTTAGTTCCTCCTAGTTGGTCCTTAGTTTTTATTACCAATCCTCCAGGAATGATATTTATTCATTATTAGTTATTTTTTGCTGGAGTGATCCAAATTGTGTGCTTTTCCACGAGCTCCAGGAAGCAAAGAGTGCCAAAGCAGCTAACCAACCTGAGGTCCTCCTGGCTGAGGAAGCTCAGGTCTCCGTAGTTGATGTAGAACTCAAAGTCATCGTTGTAGCGGTTGAATGTAATGACCTTGCGCTGGGGGGTAGGGCGCCATCCTCTGGAAGAGGATACGTTTGTTGTGTTTCGGCGTTTTGATCCCCTCTTCCTCCGTCTCGCGGGTGAACTCCACCTGATGGAATCAGATTACATGTGGTCGGGGTTAACATGGCTTGTATTCTTACATCAAATTTTGTAACTGAATTCATAGCTAAGTGCTGTTAAAAGGTTAATTTTTTTTTGAGCGAGAACGCTATAACCGGCAGCCGCAAATCAGGCTGCAACCCTATAGGACAAATGTTAGCGTCCACTCAAAGTTCTGTTTTTGACGCTGAAAAGCTCAGATTATTATAAGTGTCTGACAACATAATGGAAAGGATCCTTACGAAGACATGACATGAAAGAGTAAGATCCTTTATGTTTAACATGAAACAGCTTAGAAAGCACCATCACCAAACCCACCAGACTCCATGTAAATAAACAGTACTTTTAGCAAAATTGAGAATTTATTTCAACCAGACTAAAGCGGTGATTGTTGGAACAGTGGAAAGATAAACCAAGATGACTTTTAATGGTTTTATTTGTTTTGGTCGACTTTGAATGTGTGTTTTTACAATATTAAAATTAACTTTTTTTTGGTGATATCAATCTTTCACAGCTTCATGTGAAACAAAAATGAGCTTACTTTGTAGGGATCCTTTCCATATTGTTGTCAGACACACTTATATTCTGAACTTGTCAGTGGCAAAAACAGTACTTTTAGTGGACAGAAATCAAAGGTGCACACTTGCCCAATAACGTTATATTAGCAACTTGTTTCGCCGCTGCCAACACCAGCAATCTTGTTTAATGCTGGATTGTTGTTTCCACCAGTCACAAAATCATAGGAAAACAGGGTTGAAAAAAAACAAAAAAACAACAAAGTTACTCTTCCCATCCAAGGTTTAATAATGTTCATTTATCGGCAAAGCATTTCGAAAATTCCATCTGTAACTTTGCAGCAGCATGCGGCGTTGAATGACCTGCACTGACCTGAATGGGAAAGACAGCTGCGTCACGGACTTGGAAAGGTTTCACCTTGAAGGCCTTGCTGAGGGCAGCCGCCTGGTACACGGCGCCCATGGCGGCCGCCTCGTCAGCGTTGATGTTCTTGCCCAGCTCCTCTCTGCATGCAAATGAACACACACAGTTACAACCAACCAAACCTGCTCAACTTAAACTCTACTACTACTAGGTTTTTACATATAGGGAATTAGCCTTGCGTTTTTATTTAAAGATATTTTAAAGATATATCTGCCTTTATTTTTGACAGGACAGCTGAAGATATGAAAGGGGATAGAAAGAGGGAATGACATGCAGCAAAGGGCTGCAGGTCGGAGTACACCTCTATATCTGGCCGCCCGGCCTTGGTGTTTTGGTGCATAAAAATAAAAGGCAAGTACTGCAAAAGTCAAGAAACAAATATAGAATAGGAAAATTACATAAGAATATGAAAAAAATATGTGCACTATATCAGTTTTAAAACTATAGTGCGTAGTTTCCCCATGAGGAATTCTAAGTAATAACAAAACTGTCAGCACGTCCACATGATACAAGCCTTCCGTGACTTAAATGAGGAATGTGCTAATGTTTACAGTGTGTCTATGGGGGGGGGTAAGAGTTTGCTGAGTCAGTGACAAAGCAATGTGGAATCAAAGTTAAAGTTGTGGGAGAATGCACTTCTTTGTTTAGTTTTGTGAAAGTCAAAGTTATTAATATCTCAGTGGTTGACACGTACTTCTCCACAGCTTTGAGCAGCACTTCCTGAACCTTGGGGACACGAGTGGAACCACCGACTAAAATCACCTGTTCAATTTCATCCTGTTGACACAAATATAACTCAGTTTATCAGCAGTAATACAAACATCCATTCACTTATACTCACTGCTTATTATTTAAAAAAAATATTTTGCCCTACAATAACATTTCATCAATCCACACCTTAAGAATGGCAAACAATGTTTTGCAAAAATGAGTTTTGCTTTTGTGCCCCTTATCAGAAATGTAGACAGAAGGACAAGTAGGAGAAATGTCTATCCCCTAGCCAAACTTGTGCAGAATGACGTATGTGCAGAGTTTCACACTGGAAACCTTTTTTCCCCCCTTTACATTCATCTGCTGGAGGGGAAAGTTTCTCAGTGCTCACCTTAAATATCAGTTAAACACATGTATGCATCAGCCAGTCTTTTGACATCACAACTAGTTTGGAGGCCAATCGTGGTGCAGTATGTAACTAATGGCGTTTTTCCACTGGATGGTACCTACTCGTTTTTTTTGGGGTTTTTCACTACAAAAAAAAAAGTCCCTGGTACTTAATTTAGCTGAGGAGATACCAAAAGGTGACGTGAAAATCTGCAGACTACTGATACTCACATATGAGGCGGTACTAATCTGCAATGGAAAAAGGAGGACTGGGCACCGCGGCCAAGTAGAGTTGAGGCAGGTAGAGCAGGTAACATTAATGGAAAAATGCCATAACACATAGGGTACCAATTCAATACTTTTTGGGCACCGACCAAAATGACTCTAAATGATCTAGTCTCAAAAAATGCCTCGCCATTTTATACCCAATTCCAATACCTAAGGAGTAAATCTCATCAGAGTGTATACCAAAACCTATAATCTGTCTGTGATTGGCTGTCTAACAAAAAAAAAACTCTATACAGAGAGACAACTCACGTAATAGGAGCTAAAAAATAAATAGAAAGATTTGCGCTGTAATGTGTAATGTTGTAAATTTCTTTTTGTTTTATAAAATTAGAATCGAAAAAAGTATCGTTTAGGAATGGGTATTATTGGTATCGGACATTTTTTAACGATACCCAGCCTACTAACAGTGCCGATTTATGATGTTGCCGGTCCGGTCCCGCGTACAAACTTGAAGCGGTTTGATTTCATGCTAACCGGTTGAACTGGCATTTGTCATGGCAGGTTCCGACAAATTTAAAAGCTGATAGCCTACATCAGCAACCTGTGCAGACGGCGTCAGAGCTCTAAATCTAATTTAGCCTATAGCATTAGAACTAAGCACGGTTGGGCAGTAAGGCGCTGCAGCTGTCTGAAGCGTCACTGAATCAAATAGCTTTTCAGTAGCCACTAGCGTCTGACAGGCTATATGCTGTTACTGCAGAGTCGTGTCATAGAGGAGGAGATTTTGGATGTAAAGCTGAAAGAAAAAGGCAAGGCAAAGCATAAGGAAAAAAAGTCATGGGGCTGAGGTGCATTACCGCCACCATGTGTACTGGAATAATAATGAGAATTAATGGACAAAGCGACGGCGTAGACTTCCACGGAATCCAGTGAAATCTATTAGAAGCACTTTTCCAGTGATGCTTAACGACGCAGATGTGACATGAGCAACCTGTCTGACAGTCTCAATCATTCGATCATTCTTGCAGAGATGGAGAGCATGAGTAGGAGCTGTCAAGGAGCGTAGGAGCAAGACACTTTTAAGTATTCTGATTATTTATTTTGTCATTTTGACTGTTTGCCTCCACATCCCCCCCAATTGCCTGCAAGATTCTCCTGGCTATACGGTAATTTACAGGGCTCTAGAGTGCAGCCAAAACTTGTAAGGGTGCGACTAAAACGTTTCCTAGGTCGAACCGGTGCACCCAATGTCCTCGCATCCGCTGCCTTTCCACAAACGAAGCAATCGTTGTTCATATTGATATAGTTTAATGTTGCGTTACATGACCCATTTCTCTGTAAGGCTGTGCCTGTATTTGGATCTTTCCTCTTACTCTCCGTGCAGCCCCGCCCCCATTCACTCACAGCTCCCCTGCAAACTGGAGAGATAGCGCTGGGCCACACTGACATATGTCTACAGATTTAATTGTTATTAACACAGTTGTATATGTTAAGCATGAGAGGGAAACCTGTATTTGTACCAGTGTTTCTGTTGGTTACTCTCTGTTACTGGAGAATTTGATGTTTGGGAGCGTGGCAAGCCGTTTAGCCAAGGCCAAAAGGGAAAGAAGGCCATATTACAGGTTTTGGCCATGTGAGGGGCATGCAACAGCAAGGGGGGACCAGCTATAAGACTTTGAGCCATGAAATGTCAGGTCTCAGTTCAGGGAAGCACTTTTAGCACTTTCTATTAAGCTTAAAATGTTTTAGTTTGGCAGCTCTGTGAAGCACTTTAAACATTTTATTTTTTTATACAAAGTATAATTGTGCCTCAAATAAAAAGAAGTATTTACCTACACCTTATTCTTGTTTAAAATAATTTACATGGTATATATATGAATGTATATGTCAAAGCCAATTTTTACAAAAACGGCTGTTATGGGGCCATAACAAGATAATGGAGCCATTTATACATTGTCGTGTTTCTTTAGAAATAAACAGCGGACAAATAAGTGTCTTTAAACACTTTAGATAAAGTTATTTGCTGTCAAAGTGACGGCAAAATGAATGGCAGTCAATGGTATGATAATGGCAGGTGATGGCTTGTTAGCTTAAAAATGGCTATATAGGAGGTACATTTTGCAGATGCTCGATTCCCCCTTGCATCAGTCTCACTCCGGGAAGGGTGAGACAAGTGCGACACCTAGTGGTTAAAGTCAGTATACTGGTCTTGTCTGGTACACTGCTTTATGTCAAACCAGTTTGAAAAGGTTTACAGCGGCCAAAGCCCTGGCTAGTGTGATGTAAATTCATGAAACTTACAATGCTGTTAGAGTGCACTTTTCAAATGACGAAGACATGTTGTGTCTAGCAGTTCTAATAAAAGTCATGACTGCCTTCAAAAAATGGTGGGCTGCAGGACAATGTATGTATAGCATATGAATATAGTAGTCTATAGCCCACTGTTGATAGGAGTCTCTTTTCCTATGCTTATCAAGCTTTTCTGTATCCTGAGTCTGCAGTGCCCTACAGCCAAATGTCATCAAAGTTAAATCATATCCTGTCATGTGGGACACTTGATACAACATGTGGAGCCAGGTAATGAGAATACTGACCAGCTTCATTTCTGCAGTAGCGAGGGCGTCCTGCACCGGGCCAGGCACTCTCTCAAAGAGATCAGCACACAGCTCTTCAAACTCAATCCTGGTCACCTTCGCTTTAAAGTCAATGTCATCCATCAAACCTTCCACCTGAAGAAAAGACATTTTCTTTCACTGCAATGGTACTGCATCTGTATCACTGATCTGATTATTCTTATAGGGAAAAAAAAAAAAAAAAGAATTCCGAGACATCGCAACATTTCTAAGATTCAAAAACAGCCTTCCATTTTTGTATTTTAAGTAATTTTCCAAGTGCTGCATATGGATTACAGCCAGGCTTTTGGATGGACAAAGGGCTGCATGTTCAGGTCCCTGGACTCACCTGTGCCATGAAGTCGGCGTTGGCACTGAGCACGGTCTTGAGCCTCTGAGCCTCTTTGAGGAGCTTGGCCATGGCTCGGTGGTTCTCCCTCACATCTTTCTTGCTCTTCTTTTGTTCATTGAATAGTTTGGCCAGGTGGTCCCGAAGTCGCAGGTCCATCTCGAAGCCCCCCAAACCACGGTCAAACCTACAGCCAGAACAAGAGAAGCACACCTTAGTGTGAGGGCTAAAGTACCATTTTATAATGAGGTCTTCTATAGTTGAATAAACATTTTTACATTTAAAATGGTTTAGCACCATAATAAAATAATCTTATTTATAAAAAACAAGAAAACTATTGACATAAGAATTTAAGGATTTTGAATGATCATCTTCAGCGTGGGTCAGCGTCAAAATAGTCTTTAATCTTTTTGCAAGCAGTACAGTTAGTGTATAAAATAAATAAACATTTAAGAGTGAACATTTTATTTAAAAGATTTAAACCTAAAAAAAAAAAAAAAAAAACTATTTAATAGCAAGGTCTCTTCTATTCAAAGTTTCCCTTTTGAAAGTCTGCGTCCCTGTGCGACAATATTACATCATCGTGTTCCGTTTAACACTATAATCTTATCTTTAATAATATTACAATCCAAATAATATCCATAGTTGTATTTACTGGTATGGAGCACAGAGCAAAGGTTTGGTGAGCAGGCATAAGGAGGATGGACATGCGAGGTGTCAGATCTATGGAAAACTGGTTGGTAATCAAGGATTTAAAATTAACCTGTCACTGGTTCTGATTAACGGGGGTTCAGCGCGCAGATTCTAGAGATGTTTATATCATCAAAGTTCTGACAGTGAGTTAGTTAAAATCCTAATGGAAGTGTCGGAATAAACAATCGTCCATCATCCCTGCAATTGAAGATCTGTTACCCAATCGGACCAGTGTACATTCAAGTCCTTATTCATAAAAACTGCCTCTTCCACTTGATGTCAAATGCTCTTCCTCTTTCTGCTGTTTTTTTGTATTCTTTATTTTTTTTTAAATGTCTTATGTATCCCTGTACGGTGTCCTTGAGTGCCGAGAAAGGGGCCTTTAAATAAAATGTAGTATTATTCTACAGGAACCTGACAGGGACAAAAGTTTACCCTATAATGCCAAGAAATTAAAAAAAGAAAACCATGAGAATCTCTTTTCCTTACAGATGACACACTTTTACACAGCACGTTTCCACTCTGGGACTAAAACAGAGCTTCTAACACACCGAGATAGTCACAAACAGGCAAATGGTGATTATAGCTGCACATGATTTCTATGATTTTTCTCACGTTTCTACATTCTCATTCCATCACTGCAGCTCAGGATAACAAAGGACAACTTTGTGAGTATAACATATTTAGACTGAGAAAATTGGGAATAAAATGTATACACGTAGTCATCTTTTACAGAGAAAATTACCCCACATACTGTTAATCATCTCAGTAAATTATATACATGCACATTTCAAATCAGATAGACCTTATCAGTGGTTAACTTCTTTGAGCATTTCCCCCTACAGATTCATCACTCTGCTTGGCAAGAGAAAAAGCTAGACTTTGAAGTGTTTCACATTTAGTTGTGCTATTATATTGTAAACATTTCAGAGGCCTCGCAATACTATATCATCACTACACTTATGTCACGATATGATTGGGATTTTAAACATATTGCAATATTCTGCAATGTATTACCTTTTTTTCCCCCCAAACTTTAAAATTTGTTCCTAGTTTCTAATTATGTCCCCAAAAGGAAATTGTCTGTTTTATCTAAAAAGATACAAGTTTCTGTTTGTTCATATCACTTCAATTTTATTGCTGCAAAATAGGATTGTCAAGCAGACAAATTGACCTGAACACATATATAATAATAGCTCCATACTTGGCGTCTGTGTATCAATACAGTATTTCCATGGAAAATACTGCGATACTATGCTGTATCAATTTTTTCCCCCACCCCTACATTTCATTTGAATATCCCAAAAGGTATCACCGTTTCATTTCATGACATATTAACTCCTCCCATGGCTATGATATGTGATTATAATAAACAACTAAGAACCTCTTACCCATTAACATGCTCTGAGCTGGAGATAAAAAGCGCACCGATGTATGTTATGATCACTGATGCTAAGCTCAGTGTAACCTAAAGAGAGTCAGACTAAGTTAAACTTCTCATGGTACAGCCCTCTGGCTAACTGCAGTTTCATCACAAAAACTAATTTGTCTTCCTTTCTTGAATTCGTGAAACCACTTCTAGATTTTTCACTACCACAAAAAAAAAAACTAGCGCATTTATCTTTATATTTGCCTATCCACAAACCACATGTTAACATTGGCTGCGTACAAAATAACTAAACGTGGAATAGCTCTGCTGAATGAGCCTGGTCCACAGTAGGCTGACTGGAATGTGTAGATGTCAAATTTCCAGCCGGGAGGCAGCCTGTTGACTTCTTCTAATGTCAGCTACCTGCACTGAAGCTAGAGATGGATATCTGGCCATGTGTGTGTGGTCTGCGTCTTCCTGTGTACTGAGTTTCAGACAGGATGAGGAGAGCCAAGAGTAAAATAAAAGAAATCTACCAAAGTTGTGTGACATAGATTAGTCTTCAGAGATTAATATAATACGTGAGCAGCTCAGACTAAAATCTTACTTGACTTAATTTAAGAATGACTGCATTCTCACTTGACTTGAGAATGCTCCAAAACATGTGAAAAGTGTGCAAATGTCTCCAAAAGCCAGAATGAAACTCCCACTGGTTACATTGAGAACTAAGCCTCTGTCTGTATTACAGATGCAGATACAGTAGCACCCTGTACTGTGTTGACAATAAGACTCCAAACACACAGAGAAAACCTTTGGGAACCCCATTTTCGCGTCATTTCATGTTTCCAAGTCACGTTAGCCAAACTGAAGTACGGAGTTTAAATAATTATAAAAGGTTACTTTATCATAATAACAGGTATATTGCACTTCATTTACATTGTATTATTTGTTTTTGTTATTTATTATTTTATTATTGTATTTCAGAATTTTCCATTTCAGAGGAGTCACCACCTATGGACTAGATTTGTTTCTTTATTACATGTGAGAAAATAAATAAAATAAATGTTTGAGAGAAAAAGTTATCACACAGAGCAAAAAACTATTAACTATCAAAATTTAAAAATTTATATTTAAACTTTTAAGTCTCAAATATTATTTGCTATTGGTCTGACAACTTTTTCTATCAATTTTTTTTTTTCTTTCATAAAATGCTTTTTTAATCTCTCATTTTCTTGCATGTAATAAAGAAACAAATCTAGCTCCAACAAATCTTTAATCTGCATCACCATGTTGAGCCATTTCAGACTGGTTTGAGACAGGCCGGGCTTTCTGTACCATTAGACTAGGGCTGGGTGATATATCGATATTACAGTGAGGAAAATAAGTATTTGAACTTATAAATAGCTATTTTGCAAGTTCTCCCACTTAGAAATCATGGAGGGGTCTGAAATTGTCATCGTAAATGCATGTCCACTGTGAGAGACATAATCTAAAAATAAAATCCAGAAATCACAATGTATGATTTTTTAACTATTTATTTGTATGATACAGCTGCAAATAAGTATTTGAACATCTGAGAAAATCAATGTTAATATTTGGTACAGTGGCCTTTGTTTGCAATTACAGAGGTCAAACATTTCCTGTAGTTTTTCACCAGGTTAGCACACACTGCAGAAGGGATTTTGGCCCACTCCTCCACACAGATCTTCTCTAGATCAGTCAGGTTTCTGGGCTGTCGCTGAGAAACACGGAGCTCCCTCCAAAGATTCTCTATTGGGTTTAGGTCTGGAGACTGGCTAGGCCACGCCAGAACCTTGATATGCTTCTTACAGAGCCACTCCTTGGTTATCCTGGCTGTGTGCTTCGGGTCATTGTCATGTTGGAAGACCCAGCCTCAACCCATCTTCAATGCTCTAACTGAGGGAAGGAGGTTGTTCCCCAAAATCTCGCAATACATGGCCCCGGTCATCCTCTCCTTAATACAGTGCAGTCACCCTGTCCCATGTGCAGAAAAACACCCCCAAAGCATGATGCTACCCCCCCATGCTTCACAGTAGAGATGGTGTTCTTGGGATGGTACTCATCATTCTTCTTCCTTCAAACACGGTTAGTGGAATTATGACCAAAAAGTTCTATTTTGGTCTCATCTGACCACATGACTTTCTCCCATGACTCCTCTGGATCATCCAAATGGTCATTGGCAAACTTAAGACGGGCCTTGCCATGTGCTGGTTTAAGCAGGGGAACCTTCCGTGCCATGCATGATTTCAAACCATGACGTCTTAGTGTATTACCAATAGTAACCTTGGAAACGGTGGTCCCAGCTCTTTTCAGGTCATTGACCAGCTCCTGCCGTGTAGTTCTGGGCTGATTTCTCACCTTTCTCAGGATCATTGAGACCCCACGAGGTGAGATCTTGCATGGAGCCCCAGTTCGAGGGAGATTGACAGTCATGTTTAGCTTCTTCCATTTTTTAATGATTGCTCCAACAGTGGACCTTTTTTCACCAAGCTGCTTGGACATTTCCCTGTAGCCCTTTCCAGCCTTGTGGAGGTGTACAATTTTGTCTCCAGTGTCTTTGGACAGCTCTTTGGTCTTGACCATGTTAGTAGTTGGATTCTTACTGATTGTATGGGGTGGACAGGTGTCTTTATGCAGCTAACAACCTCAAACAGGTGCTTATCTAATTTAGGAAAAATAAATGGAGTGGAAGTGGACATTTTGAAGGCAGACTATTAGGTCTTTGAGGGTCAGAATTCTAGCTGATAGACAGGTGTTCAAATACTTATTTTCAGCTGTATCATACAAATAAATAGTTAAAAAAATCATACATTGTGATTTCTGGATTTTCTTTTTAGATTATGTCTCTCACAGTGGACATGCACCTACGATGACAATTTCAGACCCCTACATGATTTTTAAGTGGGAGAACTTGCAAAATAGCAGGGTGTTCAAATACTTATTTTCTTCACTGTATAATCAACATCAATAGTTGAGGCTTGACATAGTCTTACATTTTGGAAATCGTAAAATGGCATAAGTGGAGTCCTCTCCTGGTTTTAAAGGTTGTGTTACATTAAAGTGATGTAATTTTCCAAACTCACCAGGCTGTTTTAGCTGTTCTGTTATTCACCTTTACCAACTTAGTCATTATATCCACATTATTGATTATTTATCACAAATCTCAATGTGAAGATATTTTGTGAAAGCACCAACAGTCAACCAAACACTATCACCGCTATATAAATAAATCGATACATTAAATGGTATTAGGAGTATTGTGGTATTATTAAATGGTATTATTTGATTTTCTCCATATCTCCTGTGCTGGGAGGAGCATTCTCAGTGGACTCACCCGACGCCTCGGATCTGTAGCTGGGGCTGGGTGCCAGACTCCTTGGTTTTGACCGTCTGATAGGTAACAATGGTGGCAGTTGTGCTGCCCGAGCCCATGTCATAAAACATCACGTTCTGAAAGGGAACAAGATCGGACTTTCAGCAATCTGTAGTCTCTTTTCAGTTGAGTTTGTTATCCTACACAGTAACAGACGGTAGGATATATTTTAGGATAAAGCTGTCAGTCTTTGATAATGTATGTTTTATCAAACAAATCTCTTTATGAGGAGCAAAACCAACAATGTGTTCCTCTGTCTCTTAATACGTTCTCACTTCCTTACTGTCTATGGCATTCAACTCCAAGCTCAAGATGAATTGTAAATCTTGACAAATGACTCAAATATATAGTTTATAATTTTTTTTTAAATTAAAGATCAATCATTTCCTAAAACGGCTCGTCAGTTTTTAATAGCTGGGTCTACAATTCAGAGAATGTCACGTTTTGATTCCGATTTTTAGGTTCACAATTTGATAATGATTTTCAATTAAAAAAATACTATTCACAGTATGTAAATGTAGTTACTTTTCCCATCTATTTATGTATGTAGTGTATGTATGTATGTATGAATGTATGTATATATATTCATATTATTTTGACATCCCGTTATGATATATGTGTATGTTGTGTGTGATGTCTATAAGCTACTGGAACCTTGAATTTCCCCTTGGGGATCAATAAAGTATCTATTTATTGATTGCAGTAGACATACAATAAAAAAAAAGTTTAATTTTTTTTATAAATATGAATTGACTTTTGGAATTCTATGAACTGATTTTGAATTGGTAGAGCTTGAATTGCAATTCAAATACAAAAAGATTCTTTTGCACACCCCTAGTTTTTTTACATTAGTTAAACAGGTGCTAGAGTGAAAAGTTGTGGCAGCAGGACTGGGGGTGTGTGTGTGTGTGTGTGTGTGTGTGTGTGTGTGTGTGTGTGTTCATGGTAATTATGGAACATGTCAGCCAGTGCAACAATGGGATTAGTTGTCACTAAGAAAACTACAGATTATCAACAGAGGCATTCTTGATGTGTGTTTGGGAGTAATGCTGAATGCACCTTAACTGTGTTGTCGATATCTTTCCTCCTGAAGACGCCATAGTTCAGGGCCACGGCGGTGTTGTCGTTGATGAGTTGAAGGACCTTTAGACCGGCCATCTGTGCAGCCTGCAGGACTGCCCTGCGCTCTGCCTGGTTGAAAAAGGCTGGAACGGTGATCACTGCATCTTTTATTGGTTGCTCTGGGAGAGATTAGGACGAGGAAGAAAAAAATATGATGCACATTAGGGCCGCACAATATGAAGAAAATATGTGATAAAGTTGTTGAATATCGCACTATTACCTGCAATAAATAAATCAATATTAAAGTGTAGTTTGTTCAGCTGCTGTCTGTATTCTGCTTTAATATAACAAACTGAATGATGAATTTGTTTTCAATTCAACATTCAATCACTTTTTTTGAACAAAATGAACAATGTTTTAAACATAAAAAGGCAGCACTACCAAAGAATGACAGTTACATTATAAAATGCAATTTCTTAGTAGTATTTTCAAACAACTAACACAAAAAACCTGAGTCTTTAGCGATGTGTTTATTGCACCAGTTGATATTGCGATTAGATAAGAAAAGACTATCTTGTGCAGCCCTACTTCATATATCAAAACATGTCACAAAGATGCATTTTCTTCCACAATCAAACTGACCTGCAAAGTCTTGAGCCAGCACACGAGAATAGTTGAGCACCATGCCGAGGAGCTCCTCCGGCGTGTACTGCATCTCGCTGCCACAAACAAAAAGCAGAAATCCAGATCAGATGTCCTGTTCTAAACAAGTGTTATGTCTCTTTTTTATTATCTATTGAAAATGGTTTTGCAGGTGGTACTTTGGCATTGATGTTCCCATGACAACTGCTATAGTACCCCTAAAGCAGCCAACACATGACAGGCAGCAAAGCCACTTTGTGGCAGGCGTTCCATTGCTTTCCTATGAGGAGGGCGGTGGCGCCCAACTGCGCTGCGCTGCGCTACCCCTGGCATCACGCACCCCTCGGATTTGCTGCACTCAAATTTTCAAATTTGACTTAGTTGCCGCTGACCTTTCGAAAGCGCAACCAATGAGATAACAGCATGTCGTTACCTAGCAACGAGAAATAGCTTCCTTGCCACCTTTTATGACAAATACTTGAGCTGCACTCTGCGCCCTATCTAGCGGTGCACAAAGAGCAAATCGCTTATCATGTGTAGGCGGCTTAGGGATAGCTACAGGAGCTCATCGTCCCATTATTAGAAAAGATAAAAACGTAGAGACTAAATGATACACAGATCGCCCTTATGATTTGGGAGTAGGAATTGGGCATTCCAACGCGGAACCGTTCGAAAGATTTTGATGGAATGTTTTGGAACATTTGGTTCAGAAGCCGATCCTCGGTTCCAAATTAACACGCTCAAGTGTTTGGTTTCCGAAACTGCCGCTCTACTTCCAGGAGCTTGTTGTGTGGCAGCCATGAAGCACAGTAAGCGGCACTCTGGCTTTATTTTACGTTGAAAAAGCCCGGTCACAATTGAATCAAAATAATTTTCCTTGTATCTGTGATGTAATCACGTGACCCGTTTCAACCCCACCCCTCAAAGAATCGGAATCGTAAGAACTGCAATCAAAAGGAAGAATCGGAATTGGAACCAGAATTGTTTAAATCCAAACGATTTGTATTCAGACCAATACGGTAATAGATAGGGAACGATTTCATATAGCATTTATCATACGACGAGAAACTGAATAAATGAACCATGGAGGGGGGTTAAAGAGACTCACTCTGAGTTTTTAAAGTACACTGTGCCTCTCACTGGGTCCTCCAGCAGCTGGTGCTCAGGGAAACGTTTCTTGTAGAGCTCCACCTGGAGGTTATCATGCTTTTTGCCCAGGAGGCTTTGGAGGTGTCTGTAAACTGTTTTGGGGTTCTTCACAGACTGAAATGTATACACATTGTAACGATTATTGGCATACAAGGAAATTATCAAAATCATTTTCAGGTAATTTGTGAATAATGCATTGATCATTTGTCACTACATTAGGCTGATATTCTATCAAACTCCATTAAGCACATTGGAGGAGTCATACCCATCCTAGTGCATTGTCTCCCAAAAGTCTTTCATTTTCCTTGAGACAAACAGCCGTGGGTGTTTTCCTCCTCGACTCCCTGAAGAAAACAGTAGTGTTCAACGTTGAAATGTCATTTTATGCTGTATTCATTTCACTTGCTTTTGTACTTTGCTTGTCCGTTAATTGAGCATGCACTTAAGGGAATAGAACACGTGGCGTGGGCATGCCAGGTGTGCACACCCACTGTCCCACGACCGTGACAAAAACTCACTTGTTGAGAACAATCTCCATCGGCACACCAGGCTTCACTATCGCCGTTTTCATCCACTCACTGCCCAGGTCAACGGACATGACAGCTACAGTCACTGCAAACACAGAAACAGGTGATACATAAACAGGATTTCTGCAGGTTTCACCAAGTCAAATTTAAGACCTTTTTTAAGACCATAATAAATCAAATTTAAGACCTACTGTATATCACAACAAAAACAAAGTCAGAGTCCAGAAACATCGTCTGAAACAATTCCCCAATTTCCTTATTGGCATTATAGGACTGGTGTCTAGATCGGCTGCAATTTAAGTTGCATGTTGTCTCATTTGTAGTTGTTATACAGTGAATTATATTTGGAGTAGCGTCAGAAAGAACTACAACACCATAGAATAAAAAACAACATTCTAAAGCGCTGCGGAAACATTTCAATGAGCATTAGAAATAGCGTTACATTGACATAGGAAAAGCAAGACTTGTTTAAAATTATTCAAGACCTAGAACACACTACTTTAAGCAAATTTAAGACTTTCGATTTTGAAATTTTAGACTAGTTTTTTTGACTTTCTAAGACCTGGCGGAAACCTCGATAAAGACAGCAGGGTAGACAGGTAAAACCAAAGACCCCGAGGTAAAGAGGGGTTGCATTATTGATCTAGCTTATCCATTTCCAAACACTGACCGATAATCGTCGTATATTCTCAGTGCTGTAAACCAGGTTTAATCTATAGTTGGCAGCACTGTTCAGCACCATGACCAGGGAACACAATTTGCAATTTTGCATAGCTCTTTGAGTAGTTCACTGTAAAGTTTTAATCCTGTGCTTGTTGTGTGTCTCCGTTTTAACTCTTGCAGCGATTTCTCTGTGTCCAAAACAAATTTCTCCCTGGGGAGCCTAATAAAAATACTTTGACTTTGGAAAAAACATGTCTGTGTATGTGGATGGATCATATTACCTGTGCGAGAAGGCAACATTGCCAGAACAAGGCAGAAAGGAATAGCAAGCACCAGCGTCCTCCCCGCCATTATGAGCTGTAAAGAGAAAACAGTAATATATATATACATAAAATTCAACTGAGAGGACTGCCGAGGTGCTTAACAGTCCTAACTTTGTCCATATTTTCCATGTGTGGTAAAACCTCTAAGCTTTGAACGTCATCACATCAACACAGAACTCCTGTAGACATGCTTTTTGTCCGGTGTTGTTGCCGGTCCTTTCCAGTCCTTATGTGGGAGCAGGTGTTACACAAAGAGGAACAAGAACTTGAAAAGCCAAACCTGGTCTTTTTGCCAATTTCACAGGGCTTTTCCACCAGTAGAACGCAAGATAGTTACATCATACTCTGTCTTTTTGATAAATGTCCAATCACTGCTTATGTTTCCTCATGGTCCACTACCTGACCACTGCCAAGTAGTGCCAGGACCTTTGTCAAAGGATATGCAAAGCAGATAATATATATACATACATATAAATATACATATATATGTATGTGTTGGCACTTCCAAACACGTGGCATTACAATCATTGTCAAGCTTTGATGTCAGTTAAAAGTTCAAAATCTACAGAAAACCACTCTGCACTCAAGTGGAAATATGAGTTTAATAGAAATATGGGAGTATATGGAGTTTTCAATTATGCAAATGCATACTGTAGAAAGAGCTTAGCATTCAGATTGAGTAACGTTAACTTTATATTGTTTAAAGAAGAGAAAATCATGCAATTTGCATAGTAATACCTCTAAATGTTAGCCCCCGGTGAGGCAGTGACGCATGAATGCAAAATGGATGCACAACTCAAACCCACATTTTTTGAAGAAAACGAAAAAATTAAAATCTAGTCTTTTAGCATTTGGAGATTTGCTTAACGTTAACCTGGATGAACTGGCTAACGTCAGTTGCAGGGGAAGTGGCTGATGTGTATTAGCTAACGTTATACAGCCAAGTTAGATACAACAATTATTGTTTAGAATTACATCATTAACAATTAACCGTTCAATTCAAACACAACTGGACAATGTGGACCATCTTTTCACCCTTCCAATTAAAAAGGCATCACTATTAAGCTGGACGAAATAGCTCTAACATAAGTTGACAGCTAACGTTCCTGTTAGCTAGCTCACTGTCTGACAACCGTCAGTATAAAAGCATGATTGACACACTGTGCTGATAGCATGAACTTACCTTTCCTCAGCCGGCACAAATGCTAGTGTCGGTTGGGCTTCTCTGGCCGGGTTCTGAGATTAGTTTTACTAGTCCTGCTTGATTCAGAGCCACTTCGTTGACACGCTTGGTCGTTTTTAGTTCCCCTTATCACCGGCGGATCGCTCTCAGCAGTTGGGCCCGGAACGCGGCGTCACCTCATTGGATCCACGGAAGCCGCTGCTTGGAGAAAAACGGATGTCAAGCTAACAAGAACCACACATACTGTTTCCGGTTGGCATTTAAGTGCAAAACACATGGTAGACTAACAGACAGGTATAGCAACCGACTCTAATAGTTATTATTTTTGATTGGATACCAAATAGAAAATGAATAATCTTGTTAATAACACATGTAAATAGGCATCTAGGTAACTCTAATGCTGGAGCTGCTGCCCCCGCCAACCCAACCCAGATAAGCGTTTGAACTGAGTGAGTAAAATAACTATTTAAGGCATTATGTAATGAATTTAAAAATCATAAATTGCTGTTAATGTCAAACTCAAAGTAACGTTTTATGGAACCGGTCCAACTGATAGCATTAGCTGTTTAAACAAACTCAAGGAAACGTGTCATGTGCTGGAGAACCTGTTAATAAAGGCTAAGCTAGTGTTCGCTAATAGGACTGGCGGACACAATTTATGTGCTCTTGTTTTGAAAGGAAGACATATTTGCCTCCGGTAATAAACTCCGCCTATTTGACGCCCGGTGAAACATCCGGCAATGCTCCTGTGCCCGCCCACCTCACTCCACGCACTGCCATGTGATTGGTCCACGTGAGGTGAGTGACGTCGGAATACTTCTGGCTACAGTCAATTGGTCCACGTCCAGACAGTGGGCGTAAACCGACTGATGACACTTCAGGTAAAGTCTGAGAAACCACATGGCTCCCTAAAATTATTTGATTTAGTTAATTTTACATTTAGTTAGATCATCATCACTGAAGATCATTTTTATGAATGCAAGTGATAGATAAATAGCCTGTTTTAAAGCTGTGTGTAAATATAAAATTTGTGTTGTAAATAATAAACATTACAAACTGCAAAACCCATAAAGCCCCGAGACAATGCTACGTTGACAAAGTGTACTTAATAAGGACTTTATTCACAATTTTAATCCTCAAGTTAGAGTGAAAGACTTCGAATAATTCTATTAATAACAGACGTTTTAACTTTGAGTTTTATGTGCAAGATTACTAGTACAAGCAAACACATCAAAGCAAAATTCGCCAAGGTGTAATTCAGCATGGTTTGAAGACACAGTATACATGTTTTTAACTAAAGTACATTTATACAGTCCCCAGTGAATCAAGAATAGCAAATGGCAAATGCAAATAGGTCCATCACAGGAAATAAAAGCAGGCAGCTGCATTTGCTGCTAAATAAAGAGACATCCCGTGCAGCAAAGTGTGTGGTGGAGAGCCTGTGCTGAAGTGAAGCTGGACACAAAGTGCCTGCTAAGGTAGGATTCAGAACATAATCACAAGCTGAGGTTTTTAACAGTTTCTCTTGGTGTGGATGAGAAGGTCTCTTTGCAGGTTGACTTCCAGATTCCCAACGGTTTTGCTGCCAGGTGGGTCGGTGACCAGAGTCAGTTTGTTAAACACTCCTCGACCAAAATAGTCAGCCACGACAGAGAATCCATCATTAGAGCTGCGTAACTGAAAACCACGGAACAGACACAAGAACTTGGATTAACTCAAACGTTCCTGGGGTGTTCAGAAAAGTGCACAACCAAAGGAAGTGAACAACCAAATACACAACTTCTAATGTTTGTGGTTAACATCCTTCTAGTCAAAGCTCAGGTATTGTTACCTGTCTGTTGAAGTGGTCATGCAGGTCACGTTTCTGGTCCTGGGCACGCAGCATGTCCATGACCTTACGGTTCTCGGGAGTGCAGGTCGGGCACTCTGCCTCACTCTCGGCGTAGCTTTCAAAGCAGTGTTGGTGGAAGGAGTGGCTGCACAGGAAATGAACAGATGGCAGCTCCAGGGGGCTGTTGCACATGTTACACTTGGTCTTCTGGAATATCTTAGCACTGGGTAGAAAAAGAAGGATTACGATTTACAGCCATATAGGGAAATCTGTACCCCCCCACCCCCCCTCCAACAACAATATAAGTCACAAAAATGAGGATGACAGAATTGCAGTAAGGAACTGGTGTTTATCAATGAAAAACAAGACTGGTGTATGTATCCTGACTGTCTGAAATGCCATCCTTCATGCAACCCACCTTGTTTTGAGTTCCTGGATCTCAGAGCGGAGGTGAGCCGTTTCTTCACGGTACTGGCGGATTTTGCGTTCGTCGTCCTCTATCTGCTGGCTCTCCCTCTGCAGCTTATTGATGAGGTAGTCCTTGATGACGGAGAGGGTGGCTGTTGAGTTGTGTGCCAGTGTTTGCACCACTATGGCAGCATATAAAAACCACAAATTTAATGCAAATCCATGCTTCTTCTCAAACAACATTCTACTAGAGATACAGACACAAGCGATACACGCGATATTAAAACATGACAATATTTCTCATTGAGGTGAAAAGTATTCCTGCAATATCAGAACACAAGTGCAGAGCTGCAGCACACATGCCAGAGTCTGGCTTTGACCTCACAACTAGCATAGACGATCCAGCGTTAGAAGCTCCTGGAAGAATGGTCGGCGGGTACGGAAACAGAAACCTTAGTTAACTTTAGACCCGATGATCGGATTCTAAAAATAATTTTTTTAACGATTTTAGTACAAAAAAAAAAACAGAGGAGAAAAGAGCATCTGTCGCCACAAAAGTATCTGTTGAGTGTTTGATGGTTATTTATTTGTGCTTAAGAATGTGATCACTGTAAAATAATTGATTTTTTAACAGCAGGAGACAGTTAGTGGCCAAGGGCCTCAACTCCTGCTAGAAAACCTATGTCTAAAAAAGAGCATGGCCATATCTTAGGTTGAGCAGTGTATCATGTTTCATTATTGATAGAGTAGTGCTTTGACTATGGTTTGCACTTAAAAAAAAAGGTCATACAAACTGTTTCTCAGAAAAATGAAGGTATGAAGTAAAATGTCCACTAGCTCACCAAGTAATGGAGGCATCAGGTTGTTTTGGTCAATGTGATGTAGGACCTCACTGATGTAGGTCTTGCAGTCCTCTTCTTTTCTGGCAAAGTATCCCAACGCCTGCTCCCAAAGGCAACCCTCCTGATCCCCATAGCGCTTGCAGGCCTCTACCACTTTTCCATACTCCTCATTTTGCATGTGATAGTGCATAATCTGTTGGTACCTGCACACAAATCATGTCCAATTTACCGACAGTCCTGACATGGACAGACAGACAGACAGACAGAGAGAGAGAAAAACACGCACAAACATGCGCACACGCAATTATGATCTGCTTTATACATATTCAGATGCTGTTCTGTCACTCTCACTTACAGTTTGCCCTTCTCATAAAGGTAGAGGACACCTTCTTTGAAGTTGTGCATCTGGCAGAGGACCAGGGCCTTATCAAACACAGTGTTGTCGCTCCTCAACAGTAACACAGCTTCCCCTTGCAGGACCTTTTTTCTCTGCCAAACATATGCATTAGAAATTATTATTACCGAGTTAAGCAAAATTTCTGCAAAGCCTTCTAAGGGCGATTTAACACCTATAGTTCGGTAAACTCTGTGCTATTCGAGTGTGAAGTTACAAAGTGAATGGCAGGAGACAGGAGAGGAAGTTCTGGCCGTCTGGGAGATGTCAGCCAAATACTTGGTAATACAATGTGGTTACCTGAACAATAAGGAGTTTATCTGCAAAACAACATCTAAAAGAAAACACACAGCAGTGTATCGATGCTGCAATGTAACGCTAAATGGGGCGGCTGTGGCTCAGCGGTAGAGTGGTCACCTGCCAATCGGAAGGTTGGTGGTTCCATGTTGAAGTGTCCTTGGGCAAGACACTGATGCTGCGCCATCGGAGTGTAAATGTGTGTGTGTGTTTATCTGATTAGTAGGTGGCACCTTGTACGGCAGCCTAGGCCACAGTGTATGAATGTGTATGAATGTGTGTGAATGGTTCCTGTACTATGTAAAAGAGCTTTGAGTAGTCGTTAAGACTAGAAAAACATTATATAAGAACCATCCATTTACATTTAACAGACACAGCTGGAGCCACCTAACATTTTTATCTGTACTTACTAAGGAAGCATAAAGAAAGGTAGGCTAAGTGTTAAGTGATGCTACCAAAGCTAGCTAGCTAACGTTATCAATCTGCCACTGTGCCAAAACTCTGCCCTCACCCAAAGGGATATAGAGAATATTATCTATACATGTTAGCTAGTTGTGAATATACTGTATGCTTCAGGGATGTAGTTTCAGCTGTTTGGTCTTGACTGACCAAACCCCTCAAAGTCTTGGCTTGGTCTCGATACATTTTGGTCTTGTTAATGACTTGGTCTCGGATTAGGGGATCTTGACTACAACACTGGTTACACGGTCAAAACAGTCGCTTGTCTATTGGACAGAATATCTCAGTGAAATTCGCAGACACTTCCTGCTCTCAAATAATAGAGCAACACCAAAATTATAACATATTGGGTTTTCTGGTTCTGCTTTAGTGTTTCTAATATTTTAGAATACAAACAATATGACAAACTGATAGACAGCGAGGCAAGGAGAGAGATGATGTGTTGTCACACAGACGACCAGTAATGGTTGGTCATAATAGGTTATGGATTTGAATGTTAAATCATAAGTCAACCAACCGGACTATCCGATGAAACACTCCAGGGTTAAAACAGACCAAATTGCTCAGGTGTGAAAGCACCCTTTATCTCTGGAATAACATAACACAGCAATCTCTATGTGCAGCAAACTGTATTATAAATGTATAATGCAGGATTAACAGCTAGTTTGTGTGTTTTGGACTGACCGCAGGGTCCTGTTCGTGTGCCCAGTCTTGTAGCCGGAGCTCCAGCAGTGTGTCGTACACACCCTGGGGAGAACGGGGGTCCACCTTGATCATGTGCTCCAGGAAGGCTTTCAGCTCGCGGGGGTTGTTGGCAAAAATTGGGATGAATTCCTCGGAGTTGGCCTTATACCAAAACAAAGATGCACAGTCATTTATAAGAACATTTCTGACATTATACTACTCTGAACATTTTTGGACCACAGGGATATTACAGCATCACATGAAAATGACACGAGTTAGACTTAAACAGAAAACAAAAAAGCAGACTGACCTTGTTGACCACACCGCTGCCCAGGCTGTCTTTCTCAGCTGTGTCTCCACTGGGTTGGTAGTTGGTGCATAAACCCTTCAGGAGCAGCGTGGTACCTTCAGGTACATGGTGCATCAGTGTTTTTCCGTAACGCTTCATGTTGCTCTCAGCTTGTTCAAAAGGCAGACGTCCAATGTAACGCAGCCCTTCCTGATAGTTCTGGGTTTTGGAAGGGAAACATAGTAAAGACACAAAACATGGAACATTGCTGGATTTAAATTTGCACCGGGAAGCAGAAAGCCATGTTTCTATCCAAACATTTAAATAATGTCAAATAAAAACATAAATAAAGTGCATTATCCACTTAGAAAAGCTGGAGGGAAGCAACAAACTTCTAACAATATCACAGGTTTTTCTACTTTTGTAGATCAAGAATTAATGCAACAAATAGGCAATGGAAACGGGTTTGTCAAATAAATGATGTAGCAAATATTGCATGAAGAATCAGATGTTTGGTGCGATTATGTTGCTAACCCTAACCATGAATATATTAATGGTTAGGGTTAGCAACATGATCGCATTAATATTAACCAACCATAATCGCATTAACCATTAATATATTAATGGTTAGGGTTATAATATTAATATAAATTAAAATATACTAGGTTTAAACATGCAGCAGGACTGTCTTTAAATTATCTGCAGAATAACTTTCCGTGAGCTGTCAAGTGCACTGGTGCACGTGTAGGGGAGACTCATGTGACCCGTTGTCATATGAGCTGAACAAAAGTTGTCTTATGAGCTGAACAAAAGAAGGCAGAAACAGCAAAGCTCTTTTATTCCATCTTTGGACCCTTGTGCTCAGACACTCGGGAAGAATACATAGAGCCAGGAGCACAGCTTTAGGGAATTTAATCCTCATATTAACCAGTCATCGTCATGGTCCCTAAAGTCTCTTTCTCTCCTGATTCTTCCATTGGCATAGTCCTCCTGCAGTGCCAGGAGTGCCATCATGCAGCATTATGCATGGGGGGTCACCGCAGTATTGATACGTTTACAACAATCTTATTGTTGACACCTTGCCAAAACCACAGCATCAACTGGTGGTATCCTCCACCCCCGAGATATGATCTAAAGATAAAAGTCTAATAGGCAAACACACTTTTCTGCCGTTATCTAATGGTAGGGTATTTGATGCTATATTCCATGTAGTCTGGTCATCTCCTCCTCCTGTGCTCCGTAGCGGACTTTGAAGGTGAGACAGTGCTGATTAAATATTAAGAACACATTTTTTAATTTAAGATTTGAGTTGGATTTTACAAGGTGTTTATGAACAATTCACTCACTCACTCAAATCACTCAGTACAAGCGTGTGTTCAGTTCACCACCTCAACATCTGCGTCGCCAATTCCCATTGGCCCACATTTATGAAACGTGAATACGACCTAATCCAAACTTAGGACGGGGCGTACGCTGTTTCGTACGCCGCAAAGCAAGGCATTTATCAATTTGAACGTGAGCGTAGGCTGCGAGAAAATCTGCACAACATCGCGCAGGAAGATAGGGTGCCATGGATGTAGTGACAGTGTCAGATGACCCGATGCCCAGAGAGCAGTGTCCAGCACAGATCCAACTGGGGGCTATACCAAGGAGACAGGATATTATTCCTCGCTTTTAAGAAGGTATAGTGTTATGTGTGGCAATGCTATTCAATACAGGACACATGACGATGCACAACATTTTCATTCTTCAGGTTTTCGTTTGTCTTTTAAAGTGTTAATGGCCACAAGTGAACGATTTCTTTCTGCTATTGACAGACATATTTTGGCTTGTTTTTCCAGCCCCTGTGCTGTCAGGAGACTGGGTTGGGGTGGTGGTCCAGTCTCATAGCTCACGGTGGCCTGGCTCTGCACGATTAAAATAGAAAACACTGCAGAAGCTCTGCTACTATGTGTTTATTTGTATAGGTACATTTACATGTAGGCATAAGAGATTGCAATATAAGCCTGTATAATACTATTAGGACTATAGCACACATATGTCAAGGATGTATAAATTAAATAATCTGAGTCAGATTTACTACAGCAACACTGTTGACTGCATCAGTGATCTCTTTCCATTCCGCATTCTTCCTACATCCTAATACCAGTTTTTAGGCTGTCATATAGGACACACGTTAGTGCAAATTAAACTGAGATGTCAGGATTTCCATCTCCACCTCTAAAAAAAACAAAACAAAAAAGCTGCTTTTTAGCCGGATTACGTCTGGCCATGTCTTAACTGTAGGGGCGAGGCTTCAAAACCAAAAATATATTGGGGCGTGATATTTAAATTACGACAATTTCCATCCGCTGCATTTATCAATGTACGACCATTCTTACGCTCTGATTGGTGTGATACAAACGTTTCATGAATCCCACGTGAAGCCTGTCGTAAGAGAATTTCTGAGCGGAGGGCCGCACATTCTGCCGTTTAACAAATCACAACCTTTGTGTGGGAAGTGGCGTTTGCACATTTTCGGCCCCATTTTGTGCGTACGCCACGCTTATAAATGAGACCCCTGATGAATAGAAGCAGCACCTTTTTTCAATGATTTTTAAAACAGACTGAGACGTTTACAACAAAAGACTAGACACATTATGATGTTTGTGTGTTTAGATTTGAGTGACACTCAAGTGGGGTGACATTTGTGGAAAATTGTTACAGGAGAAAAAAAAATTATATTTCAGCACAAATTTTGGCTGGCATTGTACAGTGAGGAAAATAAATATTTGAACACCCTGCTATTTTGCAAGTTCTCCCACTTAGAAATCATGGAGGGGTCTGAATTTGTCATCGTAGGTGCATGTCCACTGTGAGAGACATAATCTAATAAATCCAGAAAACACAATATGATATGAAGTATGATTTTTTAACTATTCATTTCACACTGCAAATAAGTATTTGAACACCTGTCTATCAGCTAGAATTCTGAACCTCAAAGACCTGTTAGTCTGCCTTCAAAATGTCCACCTCCACTTCATTTATTATCCATGTATTGCAAGATTATGGGGAACAACCTCCTTCCCTCAGTTAGAGCATTGAAGATGGGTTGAGGCTGGGTCTTCCAACATGACAATGACCCGAAGCACACAGCCAGGATAACCAAGGAGTGGCTCTGTAAGAAGCATATCAAGGTTCTGGCGTGGCCTAGCCAGTCTCCAGACCTAAACCCAATAGAGAATCTTTGGAGGGAGCTCAAACTCCGTGTTTCTCAGCAACAGCCCAGAAACCTGACTGATCTAGAGAAGATCTGTGTGGAGGAGTGGGCCAAAATCCCTTCTGCAGTGTGTGCAAACCTGGTGAAAAACTACAGGAAACGTTTGACCTCTGGAATTGCAAACAAAGGCTACTGTACCAAATATTAACATTGATTTTCTCAGGTGTTCAAATCATTATTTGCAGCTGTATCATACAAATAAATAGTTAAAAAAAAAAATCATATATTGTGATTTCTGGATTTATTTTTTTAGATTATGTCTGTCCCAGTGGACATGCACCTACGATGACAATTTCAGACCCCTCCATGATTTCTAATGCCGTTTTTCCATTGATGGTAACAACTCGGCTTGACATGGCTTGACTCGCCATTACTCGGTTCGACCCATTTTCGGTCGGTTTTCCATTGCAGATTGAGTAACGCCTCAGCGTGGCTGGTTACCATAGCTACGCGTGATGACGTAATTTTCAACGTGATTCACAACAGCACGTCGGCTACTCGCCAATGTTTTGTTTCAAAAGAAGCTAAAGGAAGCAACAAATCACCGCTAAAAAAACAGGAGTTTGGGAATTCCGACGGAGTTCAGACGTCAACATGAGTGTTGTTCGCCGACACAAAAGGGTAAGTTAAGTTTCCTGGTAACGTTAGCTAACATTTGCATGTTTTAGGGACCCCGATCAGTATTTACTATACGCTATATAAAGTACATGAACTTTAGCAACCATGATTACACACCAAAATATGTCTGCTGTGTACCGTTTGTGTTTCAGAGCATTAACGCTTTGCAAAACCGCCGCCGCAGACCGTCTGGTGGGCGATGTCCGACGGGTGAAATCTCTGGTTCTGACCTACTGGGCTTCGTATAATCTTTATGAGAGTCATGGCTTATGACAACGACTGGGATGCATCTGGGCCAGCAGAGCCGTGGGGGACACTGTCACAGGGTGCAGGGGAAGAAGACCGGGATGGACGGGAGGGTTTGATGCGCTACTTGAATAGCTAAATAAAAACTTTTCTTTGATATATTGTCTTGTTTTTTTTAAAGTAACAGTGTGCAATATTGGAAACAACATACATCCCCTAATATATAGCCCTTAATATTGAACAGTTAAAGTGAGAATAGTGCAGAGAGTAGATAATCTGTCGGTGTCTGGCTAGATTTTTTTTTTTTTAAATGTCCCGTTTGTTCCGGACACACACTCCGTACTCTTGTCTGCTAAAAACGCAGCGATCCGACCAACCAGCAGCCTGCAGGTTTCCACGTCACCTTTTAGTATCGCATCAGCTTGCTTAGAACCTCGACTGAGGTAGTACGAAAAAAAGTACCTGGTAGCAGGTCCCAGGGACTTTTTTTCGTAATGGAAAACCAAAAAATGCGGGTAGAGTCGAGGCGAGTAGAGTAGATACCACGCAATGGAAAAGCACCATAAGTGGGAGAACTTGCAAAATAGCAGGGTGTTCAAATACTTATTTAACTCACTGTATGTCTACATGCAAAATGTTTACCTTGAGGTCTTCCAGCTGGATCTTTAGGTACCATTCATGGTGCATGTGTTTCTCAGCCAAGAAAACAGCGTGGCTATGGTAGGCGGCCTGCCGAAGGACCTTGATGGCGATCTCAACATCAAAGTGGACCTCACTTTCACTGCTCTGTTGAAACACAGAAAGGAGGACCATGCTGTTATAATGCAGCAGCCATTAGTGACCTGTAAACTATGTGTTGTACCGTTACTGAAGCCCAGCTGTTCTAATGGAAACCACATCTCATTGTCAAGAAGCTGTTTTACTGTACAAGTCCCTTCACCTTTTTTTATTTATTTTTTTATCTGAATTTATCACAGAAACCTCCACCAGCACCTGGCACATGCACAGACAGAGCAGGGAGGGGGCTTGAACAGCTGCCGTTTGGCCTCCCAGAGAGAAAGTGGCCTTTAAATGGGGGTGTTTTGTTGCGCACAGCCTGCCCTGGCGAACAGATGTATTGACTGGATCAAAATATCAGGTTGGGAGTTGGTGCTCCTCCTGTGTGGGCACCGAGCATTTCTTTAATGAAGACTGCACGTATACTTAGTTGCACACATATGCAAGCATAGCCACTTGACAGTCAGAGCGAGTCAGTCGGTGCGATGAGTTACTATGCAAAAGCCATTATTTCAGTAATTCTGGAGGCAAGGGATGAAGGAATATTAACTACCACATCAGCGTAGCATCAAAGTAATGCACAGCAGACTGTCGGGCAGGTGGAATTGTTCTTGAAATACTGTGACTTTATTCTCATTAAATGACAACTTTATTCTTGACATCTCAGAGAACACAGAGATATGAGGGAGTTTAAATGTGCAGAAAGTGGGCGCTTGGATAGCTCAGTTGGTAAAGCAGGTGCCCATATATATATATATATATATATATATATATAGATATATATATATAGAGGTTTACTCCTTGACACAGCAGGTTTGACTCCGACCTGCAGCCCTTTGCTGCATGTCCTTCCCCCTCTATCTCCCCTTTCATTTCTTCAACCGGTCCAAAATTAATCTTAAAAAAAAAAAAAAACATATGTGCAGAAAGTTCTTAAAATAAGCACACATCTTGCTGAAACACATCTGAGCTGTCCAGGGATTAACATGCCCATGTAAAGAGGTTACTTCCCCAAACAAAAGACCCCAAAGAGGAGAAGGAGTAAATCATGCCTATATGTGTGTTGACTTAGCAGAGATAACATTAAATGAAAAGAAGTCACCTGGAGGCCCCTGTCCAACTGGCTTTCAACTCACACCTCTGGTGGAGCTTTTTGTGCATCCCTGTGGAGGCTGGGGGCATTGAACCTGAGTGGACAATGTTCAAAGTTTCCATTGCTAAAGCTGCAGTGGAGAGCTGTGGTCTTAGGTGCCTCAAGGAGCGGTAACCCACGAACGCCATGGTGAACACCGGTGGTTAGGAAAGCCGTCCAACTGAAGGAGTCTTTCCGGGATATGCTCTCCCAAAAGGGATCCAGAGGCAGTTGCAAGGTACCGAAGGGCCTGAAGGGCTGCAACCTCTGCAGTGAAAGAGGCAAAGCAGCGAGTGTGGGAGAAATTCGGAGAAGACACGGGAGAGGGGGAAGCGGGGAACAGTCCAAGCTGTGTACAGTAAGGATGGGATCCTGTTGACCTCAACTGAAGAGGTAATAGGGCTAGGGAAACGACCAGTTTGAGGAACTCCTAAATCCAGGTAACACGCCCTCTATGGTAGAGGCATAGCTGGAGAATGATGGGGGATTGTTGTCAATTTCCCTGGTGGAAGTAGCTGAGGGAGTTAAACAACTCCACAGTGGCAAAGCCCCAGGGATTGATGAGATCCATCCAGAAATGCTGAAAGCTCTGGGTGTGGAGGGCCTGTGACCTTCAGCAATCACTGGATTGGTTCGCAGCCGAGTGTGAAGTGGCTGGGATGAGGATCAGCACCTCTTAATCTGAGGCCATGGTTTTCAGCAGTAAACCGATGGAGTGCCTTCTTCAGGTAGGGAATGAGTCCTTAACCCAAGTGAAGGAGTTTAAATACCTTGGGGTCTTGTTTGCGAGTGAATGGACAATGGACCGGGAGATTGGTCGGACAATCGGCACAGCGGGTGCGGTATTACATTCAATTTATTGCACCATCGTGATAAAAAGAGAGCTGAGCCAGAAGGCAAAGCTCTCGATCTACCAGTCAGTTTTCGTTCTTACCCTCACCTATGGTCATGAAGGCTGGGTCATGATCAAAAGAAGGAGATCCAGGGTACAAGGGACCAATATGGGTTTCCTCAGGAGGGTGACCCGAGTCTCCCTTAGAGATAAGGTGAGAAGCACAGTCATCCGTGGGGAGCTCGGAGTAGAGCCTCCTTCGATTTGAAAGGAGCCAGTTGAGGTGGTTTGGGTATCTGGTAAGGATGCCTCCTTTGGAGTTGCCTGCTGGAGCTGCTTCCCCCCGCGAAGCTTCCCCTGATACCGGATAAGCGGACAAAGATGGATGGATGGAATTGTCACCCGGCGCCTAAATGTTATGTTTTTTTGTTCGTTTTTTTTTTACAATAAATAAAGATATTTCAATCATAAATTGATGAAAAAAGCATAAAAGATGTAAAGAATTCAGCAGAATGCAGGAAATTATGTGTTTGATGCTCAAATTTTCCTGGGGGAGGATCACAAGACTCCCCGCCTTAAACTTGTCTATGGAATAATTGCCTTAACTGAGTTTAGGTCCCTGCCCCTCTAAAATCCTTTGCACGTCCCTGCTCATTGCTTACTTTTACTGGTCAGTCACCTTAATGAACTCCTCCAGCTTGGAGCTGTCCTTCAGCTTGGTGTAACAGTTGAGCAGCAGTGTGGTGTGGTCTGCGTTGGCCAGAGACTGCCTGTGCAAGGCTTGCAGATATGCTGTCAGGTTATGGATCCTCTGCGCGTCCAAGAATTTCCTGATCACATACGATGGCTCCAGTTTCCCAATGGTGCTGTGGGAAAATACAGTGATGTTATAACATGGACATTGATCAAAAACCCAGTCTCCCGAAGGCTGGGCAAGATAGAGCAATAGGTTAAGCGTGACTTTGAGAGGACTGCGTTGGGATTGACACAGAGTCTACAGCATATATCACAGTCCAATCTAAAACTACAACAGTTTAAGCCTTGGATAATGTTCAGTGATGCAATTACCGAATGTACTGCTGGATTGCACCGTCATGGTCTCCCTTCAGGTAAAGGTGATCACCGTACTGTCTAAAGATCTCTGACAGGCCATCACTGTCAAGGTGCTGGCTCTTTGCCAGGTTTATGGCCATCACAAACAGGTTCTTCTTAAACAGCATCTTAAAAGACAAGGAGGTTACAACCCTGCTGCCGGGTCCACAGTACAGGATTAGACAGTGGGTTTATTTTATACCCTCTGGACTCACCTCCAGTTTGGTCTGCGTGTCTTTCTCCTGAAGAACAAACATTTTTCCATCTCTAGTAAGGATGTAGAAGGAGCCCCACTCTGCCACTACATCAATGACATCATCAAAAGAGGCACTGTAGGCGATGAACTTGTTGTCCAGGTCATAGATGGTCAGAAGCTGTTTGTCTGATGGAGAGTTCTCCCTGCTACCAAACTCTGTCCTGGGTAGAAAACGTAACCAATCAACAGTCTGATATAGATTACAGTTTGACTGTATGTAATAATATTGTTTGATATATGTTTCACATGTAGTAGTTTGCTTGATTTGTTTATCAGTTAATGCATTTTGTAGGAGAATCTGGCAAATCAAGACTATGATTTACCCTGCAGAGATCTGTGGAGCAGTTAGCCATAGTCCTTATGGGAGTTTAAAATGGCAATACAGACAGAGTAAGGTGACGGACATTCGGCCAAAATGAGGGACATACAGCAGAATTTCTTGCAGCACTTGAACAATCCCAGCCTCACTCTTGCCAATGAACTTGCTCAACCATAATGTTATCCCCACAATGATCAGTGCATCTTCATCCAATTTATTCAGAGCTGTCCTTACTTGTTGGGTGACTTTGCATCCCTGATGAGTAAAAACAGATATCCGCGGTGCCAGTGGGCCAACATTTTGTGTCCATCAAAGGCAAAGCAGGGCCCTCGTTCATCAGGCTGGTACAGGTAGACGCATTCATCCCCAGCCACGATGAATTGGGAGTCCTGGGAGGGATCTGCCAGGGAGGAGCAGCGCAGCGCACAGCCATGGGTGTCCAACTCTACTTTGGGATATTCCTTGATGGACAGGGTGTAGCACTGAGCAGGGGTAGACAAGGAGGTCAGAACGGCATAGAAGGACTGTACAGTATAGTCATCCTCAGGTTGAGAATATGACTGTTATTAGGTTCTCATTAAACCTTCCTGAATGAACAGACAAATGCACTCAAATGTTCTACAAGGAAGCAGACTTACATGGACTTTCTCCAGAGTGGCAACAAACAGATGTGTGACCTTTGCCACTTGGCGGAAAGCAAGGCCTGTGACTGGACTGGTTCCCTCGTGCAGAGTCAGAGTTTTACTGTGTCGATCTCTGGTTATGTCACCTTTGGTCAAAACCACACTGCCATCTGTGAAGCCTTTCAAGCAACACAACAAGCATTACAAACTGAGAGGAGAAAACTCTGTTAACCAAGCAGTGATTACTGGGTCAACTGACAGAAAGCAGATCCTTTCTTACCAATTGCCATGAAGTTGAGGTTTTCGTGTACACTGAGGCAAGAAACTTCAGTCGGTTTGCTGCCAGGAATAGCAGGGAAAATCCTAGTGCACAGAGGATTTCCACTGTCTCTCTTTTCAAGGTTCCAGACCTTTACCTGAAAAATTAGTACAGATTCTGTTCAGTGGTGGTCCAATAAAGTCATGGGCACAATTGTTCTGTGTTTTAGGCTTCTCTGGAGAACTGCTCACTTACTAGAGGGTTTATTCCCTGTTCATCCTGCCCCACTGACACAAGGATGCTGTGCTGCTTCAGCTGGTAGAGATGTGTTACCCGCAACTTGTAGGCCTGAAAAGATGTCAACTGCAGGGAGCGCGTCAAAAGCCAGATTTTGCCCTCCATATGTAACATTGTAGAGGTTAAGGACAATTATGTACAGTTGTAGCAAGAGATGCAGTAAGCAGGCCATGTATGCCAGGGGCTGTCATTCCTGTGGTCATTGTGGTTTTATTTATTTAGTTATTTATTTTATTAATTCAGGACAATGCACATTGATGAACACGTAAATGTGCCAGATTGTAGCCCGAGGGCTAATTTCCATCTGCAGTCCAATAGGTTTTAGGATATATGGGAACCAAAGCTAGACTGTCATCACACACTTTGCTAGAAGGTCAAACAAATTTCATTCAATCTCACCCTGCTGACCAATAATTAAGCATTTCAACAAGGCAGTGTTGTATAAAACACGTTTATCTGGTGCTTTAAAAAATAAAAAGCTAGAGTAGAGAGAGAACATGGCCTCCATTTGTTCATCCATTAGCTACTAACACTTATTTATGTCGGGCTACTTGTAATAATACCGCCTCACCATGACTGAAACCTTGGACATATTGACAAAATAACACGTGCAGACCCAAAGCTCAGAATATTATTTTAATAAAATTCCCATCTTTAAACTAAATCACGCGAGTAGCTATCTGTAAGCTAGTTTGTAAGCAAGTTAACGTTACTATGAGGTGGAGGACTTTCGGTTTATCATTAGTAGTCATTAAGCGTAATACCTGTTCAGTGTGTAGAATATAAAACCGAAATGGTAGCTCCCACATGACGTCTCCCATTAAGCAACGTTACCGCTCGTTCAGTCTTTAGCCCATTGCTTCGAGCTACTGTGAAAGTAAAGTTATTCATTTCCCGGTACAGGTAACGTTACCAAATAACCTCTGTTTGCTGTTTGTTGAGTTGTGGCTAGCATTAGCTGTCACTGTTAGTAACCTAAAACAACATTAGCTGAGCTAACGTTAGCTAACTAGTGCTGGTAAAGGATATCTCCCAGAACAATATGACCCCGGCCGGAGTCACAAGCCGATATTCCGCTTGGGAAAACAAAGTTTTTCCCATTATCCACAGGATCCTTCACCGTGTCTTTGTCAAAGAAAACAAATTTTCTCCACTGTAAGAACGCTGCCATTTTGTTAGTTAGCAGCAGTGTCTTTAACAGGGCGTTGTCATGTGACAGGAGTCACGTGGGTTAACCATAAAACGTATTTAGTTCATTGTTGTCCGTCAACACTTATTTTCGTAATCTATATAAGCATTAGACAGGCACTTATAATACATAACACATCATTTCTGTTGCCTTGAGATTTCACTGCACAGAACTTGTTATTTTCTTATTTTTTGATCTAATTTTGCCTTTAAATGTCAGATCAGAGCCACATACTGAATACGGTTTATGGAAGATCACCAAATAGATATGTATAACTGGATCACTGTACGTAAGTGTACATGGTTCCGTTATTTTCAATGTTTTAAAGTGTAACAGAAACTAATCAAGACACAGAAATTTTCATTTGACCAGCAACTAACCCCAACAACTTAGTTATTATAGTGTGGTGATGTAGCATATCACTTATAAATGAGAAATATAAATATAAAATGACTTCTGACTGTAGACATATGTAACACCATAGTAGTAGTAGCCTAATATAAATGAAATATTAATTAAATATTTGTTCCAGATCAACATCAGGGGGAATCTGTTGTGGCACATTGTTCTACCATTCCAGTGATGAACTTACACTAAAACAAAACACCAACACAGGGGCCTCCAAGAAGTAGCTCGCCAATAGGGTGACAAATTGAGACACAAAATGACCACAATATTAAAAGTGAGGTAGCTAACTTTATGGGCCATAATATTTCTGTAACCTTGATGGAAATATTTTCAGTGATGTAGCTATGTGGGCTAGGAGAAGTGTAAAATAGTCATGAACCTTGATGGGAAGTGAAGGTTTTTCATAAGCTTTGGGTATTGCAATTTCAGCAAATAGTAGCTTCCTTCAGCTTATGTGTTATGTAAATAAATGTAAGCAATGTGATGCAAGTAGCTCATGGCCACTTTTGTTATTTTAAAGTAGCCCTCAGATGATGAAAGGTTGGAGACCCCTGCACCAACATAACATGAGCAGTGTCCAGTTCGAGTGCAGGTGCATTCTGATAGTTTTCAGTGAGAGCAACCATGTGTTAACAAAGCAGCATGAACAACAAATCTTTTCACACAGATGCAATAGATGTTATTTAATAGATTTTTCAAGAAGTAATAGTTGCGTCAGCAGAAAGTGTAAAAGGAATAATAGATGCATCAGCAAACAGTGTTATGACATAGGAGTTATGGGTGGGTGGGGGGGAGGGGGTAGATAGGTGGGGTGGGGGGCAGAGGGAGCCCTCACTAAGCAGGGGTTTGAGTAAGGCAAGGCTGTATTAACCACTGGGCTGTAACAATCAAACACATCTGTCATGATTACCAGTAGCATAAATTAGATTAAGCACATGTTGTACAAACTATCAGAGGAACGAGACTTAAAATATCTGGCATAACCTCTTCTTCACAAACAAATAAATAAAAGGAAGCCATGATCTACATTCCAGTAAAGGGTAGGTTATCTTATACACGTTCATGTATAAATGGATGCATATTCAGTTGTATATTTTATAGTTTTTTTATTCAACTAAACGGAACAGTAATAAATAAGTTAAAACTCAAGCATTCAATTGTTCTATCTGATTGCAGGAGCGTCCTTGTTTTATAAACTGTCCTGATCAGACTTTCACTTTTACTGCAAAGGAAAAAAAGAAGTAGCAAATTAGGGAAAGCTATTGTCCCACCACTCAAAATGCAAGACTCTCTCAGTTATCAGTCTCATGGATGCTCACATGGTACAGTAAGTCCTTTGGACTTGAAACCTCCACACATTTTCTCTGAGTTCACAGAACAGCAGCTATCTTGTCATGAGAACTGTTGGTCGTAACAAACTATGCACCTAAGGAACAGTATACCATCATAGCATACATACAATACAATCAAGACTGAATTAGAAAAATACAGGTACAAAATGATTACATTCAAGAAGACAGTACTAGCACAAAAGGGTATTATAGTCATTTAGGTAACTAATATAGGAATTTCAAATTTATAGAAGCATTTTCTAGATAGAAAAAGTGACGGGATGGGAAATGACAGTATTATGGCTGTTTGGTAGATGTGTGGATTTGTTAATAACTGGATTCTCGCATATATAATAGTTAAAATGCATAATTTCCATAGCGTGGGTAAAAATTATATATTTTCTTCAAAGACCATGATCATTTTGGTTTGGGTCATAAGGTGCAAATACTGTATATTAAAAGAGGCATTGAGTGGTGCCCTTTTGTTGCACTTCATTCCAACTCTGAGCTCAAACATCAAGGAAATCCCATTACATACACAGGATGAATTGTGCTGATATTGTTACCTGAAGATTTACACACCTAGGAAATGCAGTGCAACTCTTATGCCAGCTTTCTCTCTTTTCTTTTTATTCTTTTTCTTAAAACATGATTTCCATTTGAATATACCTTTCCCTTTTCTTTGGCAAATGTCAATAAACTCACTTGCTATAAGCAAATATATATCTATTTTGGGGGGAAGACAATTTCTTTGTCTTTGCAAAGAATTACACTGATGTCCACCAGTGGAAGAACTATACAGTTTACTGCTTGGATGATATCATCCTTAATGGAACTTTTTCTCATATTTGAAAAAATAGATATAGTATTTATTATTAGGATTATCTTAAAGCATAATGTAGTTCCCTTAAGTTTAACTGGGAAACATTTGCAGTTAGAAAGTAAGGACAATTTAGGGGGGAACTATAGATTTGTTGCATGTACTGTTCTTTTTGCACACAAGGGCCTACATAAGTCAAACATTATTACGATGTAACAATGCCTTGACATAGGAAAACAATGCTCTATTTGAAGACCCATGCATTCTCTAAGACCCATTAATTTCTTATTTGTCTGTCCTGTCATTAAGTGTTCAAAAGTACTCTGAACAGATCCTTACACATATCCAAGAAATGGTGATTCAGGCGCTGTCTAATACACACCTCCAGAGGTGAAAAGACAAGCTTACTGTGTAGAGACTGTGCATTTTATCTCAGTGCCTGTTTGCTTAGCAGGTAAGCATAGATGCATTCATCGTCTATGAGCTTGATCCTTTTTGACAACATTCTTAATCCAGTAAACTTGACCTCAGGAAAAAGCATAGAGAACCTAGTTAAAAGAGCATCATAAAACGCACACACTTTAACAGAAGAATGATTAAATAGAAAACGAGGAGCTATAAAAGTTATAAATGTGAATCTAAAATGTGATAAATTAAGTATTGGTCTACACAGAGGAACAAAAGACTGTTAGGTAAGGAGGTGAGGGGTATTGCTGTGGAGACTGTGTAGCTCTCAGTTACCCTCCATGCCTCTGGCAGCTCCTCCAGCTTCCATCCTTTCCTTCTTTTTCCTTACTACTACAGCTGACTAACTGTAAACAACAGTATGGCAGAGACAGAGGCATGGAAATGGAATGATTCGGACCAGACATGGATAAAACAAAGCCAAAAATAAAGAACACAAAGTTGCATCTAAATATAAATACTTCTAAGAATCAAAACGTGGATTACATGTGACCTCTGAGTAGACCATTACTTGGCAATAAAATCTCAAAAGGCCATTAGGACAAACATGGGGCACTGTTACTAAATGCCTTGTCTCCATTAGCTCTGTGAGGAACCATAGCACAGCGTGGTTCCATTTCAACACATTCAATCAGAAATAATCTCAACTTTTTATTTCTGTATTTTTTCCTCACTCAAATTGCTCATTTTATGAGACATGTATTATAAAACGATTTCATGTAGAATACCAACCTTCTGATCTTCTATGTTGGCTATTTGGCTGACTTTAGCCAGGTCCTGAGGACATTGACTGGTGGAGACAAGGCATTTCAATACCCTTCCAAGAGCAATGCAAACTTCAGCTACAAATTAGTGCAGTGTTTATGTAATTTAAAAAAAAAAAAAAACACCTATTTTATGAAATTAGTTGCACACGAGGAATTAACCTTTCTAATTGCTACGAAAACTGCAATAAGATCAAGTAACTGCGTTTCACTATTCAATGTTTACACCGACTTTAGGACTGATGACATGGAGCAAGAAGCTGGTTCTAGGTCTGGGTGGGGGGGGGTTAAGGCTATATTTTAATTACTTTTACACAAGCTCCCCATCACAAGAAGACATTTTTAAGCCAACCTACTGTCTCATAAGCCTGACAGGAACACTGTGAACCTACTACTAACGGATAAGCAGGACAAAGAAACACCCTCCGCTATAGTCAACTCTAGTTCAGATGCAAAGGTATGCACAGGTCTACTCTTACACATTCAGTCTAACATGATTATTGGTAGCTACCACATACTGTTTTACAGTAGCATCATAACTTACATATCAAATACTCAACCATGATTTCTTCGTAGTCCACCAGATTAGTGTATCCCAGGGAAACACTAAGCAAGTAGTTGGTAAATCCATCATGATCATGTACCCTGGTTAAAGTCATTTTGGGTTGAAGCTGGAAGGAATTGAAGGGATAAGAACTATTCAAATACAGAGGTATTCTACCAGAGGTGGAGGGAACTCTTCAGTAGGCGTGTGTGAGGTAAAAAGGTGACAGAAAGCTGTTTTCGTCTATAAAACAAATGCAGTGTTGGGTTTTTGCCCTACCTAAAATGATATATATATATATATATATATATATATATATATATATATATATATATATATATATATATATATATATATATATATATATATATATATATATATATATATATATATTTTTTTTATCGCAAGACTTGACCTTAAAAGTGGCCTCTATTTGACAAAACAGTGTACAATAAACCCATGACAACCATCTCTATAAGGGAAGCCATGCACTGGGAACAGCGTCGTTCTTCCACAGGCCCAAACAGAGCATCTACGGAGGGGGAGAGGAGTTCAGAAAGGCATCCTCCCTCAAACCAAAGGAAGGCTTTTGGGGAAAACACTGAGATAGCGAGAAACAGGGAGGAGGAGGAGAGGCTCTCGTTCCCCCACCATGAACCCGAGCGCAAGCTAATTTCACCACACGGGTAAGGTGGAGTCAGTCCAAAGCTTCCTGATCAAGTCTCCCTTCTGCGTAGGGTTACCACTGAGGGAAGTACAGCTCCACTGCCAATGTCCATGTTGTGGCTTCTCAAAACAGCAGCAGTTTCACTGGTCAGCGCAGGAGATGAGGACTGGGGTCTGGCCAAGCTCTTTCTTCTGATTTTCAGCCAAGCCTCTCTGGCCTCTGAAACAGGACATTACAAAAAGACTTAGAAGTTTGTTCACACTTGTTTATAATAATAGCCTCTGTGTGTGTGTGTGTGTGTGTTTGAAATTAAAGCATATAGGTACTGTGCCTGCTGAGTTGAGGTGCAGTGTTAAACCTGATTTATGGTCTTGCGGAGGCTCCACAGAGAGCTTTCTCCATAGCCTAGCCAACTGGCCTGAAGCTTATACTTGTGCATCGGTGTGTGCCTCGATCTAATACCAGGGCCGGTGGGTGTGTGTGTGGGGAGTGTGTGGTAGAGTGAGGGAGAAGTGAGAGAGTGACGGTGATTAGCTTCAAAGAGAGTAGGGACTCTAGAGTCATAGTGAGAGAAACAAAAAAGTGTCTCCCCTTTTCTTTCTGACCAAAGTGAGAAATCTGTAGCAGGAAGAGTTAAACCTATCCTTGATTTCATGTTGTTTATGAAGAAGGAGAACCAGGAAATGAGTTGTAAATTGTTTGTTTCAACCTGATGAATGCAACTTGTTTGGGGGCACTGGATAATGCTAATGATCAATTCCACACTAAATGCCATATAAGGCTACCTGTTCTGATACATTTGTAGGTAGGTTGTATTCCCAGAAATTTAAAAATGTATGGGTCTGAAGTCCCACTGTCAGACAGTCAGCAGGTGAAAAAACTCTTCATACTGCATTTAGCAGTGTAAGTAGTCATATTAGGGGACCTAAACATTTTTTTGAAAATACTACAGCTGTCCACACTGTGTCATCAAAGAGCTATACTGTGACAGAAATAAAGGGGATGCAAGATGCCAATAAACATGAAGATGCAAATAAACATCTTGCTGAAGTAAAGGGGTACAGACTAAAGGTCAATGTGCCTGTCAGAGAGAGAATGAAAGAACACATTGTATTAAAGGGGATGTTGCACTGCCAGATGTTCTGATGGACAGAGACACTGAGGTAGCATGTTGCTTTGCTAACAACTACAGAATTGTATACATTGTCACACCAATACTCATTCAGATTGAGGCATTATAATTCCTAAATCAAAGAAGTGTTTTTTTCCTGAAAACTGTACATCTGCAGATGAGTGGTGCTGCAGTACCAACAAATTGTTGAATGTGACAACTTCTCTAAAAACACAACTCATACGAGCGACATAAAAACAAATCTCTTGTTATGCCTGCTTACTGCATGAGGCCAAATGTAAAGATCTAAGATGTGACATATATAGTAAGCTGATAGCTTTTGGTGACAAAGAGAAGAGGTCCTTGACAGTTGCATTTAAGTTTGCTAGCAGTGACACCTAGGTAGATGTTTTTTATGTAATTGGCAGAGATGTTGGAACAGGGTTTCTGCAGGTTTTACCAAGTCAAATTTTTAAAGCTTTTTAAAACCCCTTTTTAAGACTATTATGAATTAAATTTAAGCCATATATATTAAAACATCAAATAAACAAAAGTAAGTCAGATGTCTGAAAGTTTTTTTTTTAAGCCGAGTATCACTAAACGTGCACTTCTGTCGTGTTTTATGTCTGTGGTACAATCATGTCTTGCAATAATAACACAAAAGCTGACAGGCTGCAATATAAGTTGCATGTTGGTCTCACTTGTAGTTGTAATACAACGACTTATATTTTAAATAACCCATTAATTTAATAACAATTGTAGACAATCCACAAAGTAAGTAAAAGCTTTGTGTTCACTTTTGTGCTCAACAGGAAAACCTTTGCAAACTATAAGCCAAGTGTCGTCACAAGTATTTTGCTAAGTATTTCTACAGCCTCTAACATCTTCTATTGGTTGATTGGAAGTCACCTAACATAATTGTGAATGGGCACAATAGAGATTAGATGCAGAGCAAACATGATGACTGCAGCATATGCTATGTGTGTCTCTACCTGTGAACGTTTTCCATGGCTGCGACCTCAGCGAGGGCTGCCAGGCTGAAGAGAACGCAGGCAGCTCCGGGGGTCCGGTGCTCCTCTCTGCCTCCTCTGTTCCTCTGGGATTACTGTAGCACCCTTTATCATTGCATAAATTCTGTTGGGGTAATGGCTTCTTATCCTCTTCCTGGTTCTGGTCCCTAGTTTTGTCCTCTGTATATATAAAAAAAATAAAAATAAAAACTACATATACAACTCTAAGGAACAGCATTAAACATTTTGTTACCAGAGCATTACTTTTTCAGATGTGTGAAATGTTTTTTTACTAAAAACATAATTTGAAGAGACAAGACTAGTGTCTAGTAGTAATCATTGGGGTTATGGTTGGTTAATTCTAAACACATAGATTTTCAATTACCAAGACACAATTCCAACGCCTTGTAATGTCAAGTGAACCTGTGACTTTATTTTGAAAAAGTCAGAGGTGCTTCCTCTCTGGGCTGTTCCTAACACATTCCTCAAATACAGCTCATAACGGAAGAGTGTACTGGTGGAGAAATAAAAATGAAAAGAAAGAAGTAATAACTATAATACTAATAACCATTAATTCACTGAGAGCATTTTATTAACTTCATTTTCAAAATGTTCCATTTAAAGCAGTAACATGTTTCCTTACATACAGTAGTGCATCCTGGCTCAACCGTTCTCTCTCTTTAGACATGAGGAAGGGGCAGACTAGGGCTGCACAATTATGGCCAAAGTGATAATCTTTATTATTATTTTGATCAATATAGAGATAACTATTAATTATCATGATTATTTGTTGATTTTAACCAAAACATTTTATTGTCACATAGGCTATTTAAAACTGCTTTCACATCAATATTGTGCTACATTCCTCTTATGTTGAGGTTGTATGTTAAATAACTGCAACACACATCTGAAATAAATAGCCTAGAATATATTTTTAAAAAAAATAATTAAAAAAAATGTATCGCTGAGAAAGGTCCTTCACTTGTTTTCAACAATAACTGAATAAAAGAGCTAAGGAGAGAGGGGGACTGCGATGGACGTTCGCTTGGCTCCTTACAGAGTAACGGCTGACTCATTATGAATGGGTCGAATGGCGGGTCAGCAGAGTTAAACACGTCATGTACAGTGCCTTGCGAAAGTATTCGGCCCCCTTGAAGTTTTCAACCTTTTGACACATTTCAGGCTTTCAAACAAAGATATAAAAATTTTATTTTTTGTGAAGAATCACCAACAAGTGGGACACAATTGTGAAGTGGAACAAAATGTGGATATTTGAAACTTTTTTAGCAAATAAAAAACTGAAAAGTGGTGCGTGCAAAATTATTGGGCCCCCTTGCGTTAATACTTTGTAGAGCCACCTTTTGCTGCGATTACAGCTGCAAGTCGCTTGGGGTATGTCTCTATCAGTTTTGCACATCGAGAGACTGACATTCTTGCCCGTTCTTCCTTGCAAAACAGCTCGAGCTCAGTGAGGTTGGATGGAGAGCGTTTATGAACAGCAGTTTTCAGCTCTTTCCACAGATTCTCGATTGGATTCAGGTCTGGACTTTGACTTGGCCATTCTAACACCTGGATACGTTTATTCGTGAACCATTCCTTTGTGGATTTTGCTGTATGTTTGGGATCATTGTCTTGTTGGAAGATAAATCTCCGTCCCAGTTTCAGGTCTTTTGCAGACTCCATCAGGTTTTCATCCAGAATGGTCCTGTATTTGGCTGCATCCATCTTCCCCTCAATTTTAACCATCTTCCCTGTCCCTGCTGAAGAAAAGCAGGCCCAAACCATGATGCTGCCACCACCATGTTTGACAGTGGGGATGGTGTGTTGAGGGTGATGAGCTGTGTTGCTTTTACGCCAAACATATCGTTTTGCATTGTGGCCAAAAAGTTCGATTTTGGTTTCATCTGACCAGAGCACCTTCTTCCACATGTTTGGTGTGTCTCCCAGGTGGCTTGTGGCAAACTTTAGACGAGACTTTTTATGGATATCTTTGAGAAATGGCTTTCTTCTTGCCACTCTTCCATAAAGGCCAGATTTGTGCAGTGTACGACTGATTGTTGTCCTATGGACAGACTCTCCCACCTCAGCTGTAGTTCTCTGCAGTTCATCCAGAGTGATCATGGGCCTCTTGGCTGCATCTCTGATCAGTCTTCTCCTTGTCTGAGCTGAAAGTTTAGAGGGACGGCCAGGTCTTTTAGATTTGCAGTGGTCTGATACTCCTTCCATTTCAAAATGATCACTTGCACAGTGCTCCTTGGGATGTTTAAAGCTTGGGAAATCTTTTTGTATCCAAATCCGGCTTTAAACTTCTCCACAGCAGTATTATGGACCTGCCTGGTGTGTTCCTTGGTCTTCATGATGCTCTCTGCGCTTTCAACAGAACCCTGAGACTATCACAGAGCAGGTGCATTTATACAGAGACTTGATCACACACACAGGTGGATTCTATTTATCACCATCAGTCATTTAGGACAACATTGGATCATTCAGAGATCCTCACTGAACTTCTGGAGTGAGTTTGCTGCACTGAAAGGCCGAATAATTTTGCACGCACCACTTTTCAGTTTTTTATTTGCTAAAAAAGTTTAAAATATCCAATAGATTTCGTTCCACTTCACAATTGTGTCCCACTTGTTGGTGATTCTTCACAAAAAATAAAAATTTTATATCTTTATGTTTGAAGCCTGAAATGTGTCAAAAGGTTGAAAACTTCAAGGGGGCCGAATACTTTCGCAAGGCACTGTATATGAAACGTCTGTATCGTCACTGCGCTACATTTTTATGAACTATGATATTCTGGCCAAGACATCTCTCGCCCAGGTCCAGGAGGCTCCGTCTCACTCGCTATTACTCTACCAACTGAAGGTAGTTGCATTCAATAAATTCTTCTGTGTTTTTGCCGTGGCCGCTGCAATAACAGAGAGAGAAACCAGCGAAACACTGGTACAAATACCGGTTTTCCTCTCAAGCTTAACAATATACAGCTGTGTTAATAACATTTAAAACTGTAGACATATGTCAGAAGTGTGGACATACAGGCACGGTCGCCGCAGTGTCTCTCCACGTTGCTGGGGAGCCGTGTGTGAGTGAATGGGGACGGGGCTGCGCGGAGAATAAGAGGAGAGATCCAAACACACGCACGGCTTTAGAGAAGAAATGGGTCAACGCAAAATTAAACCATATTGATATAAACAACATTGCTTTGTTTGTGGAGAGGCAGCGGATGCGAGGACATTAGGTGCTCCGGTGCAACCTAGAGGAAAAAACGTTACTCGCACCCTAGAGCCCTGTGAGTTAACAGACGATAGCTAGCACTGGTCACTGCTATTGTCTGAAAAACACAGACAGGACAAAATGTTGCATTGACTGGTAAACTGGTAAACCTTGTGACCAACGTATAACCGACTGGTATCAATCATTAAACTGATTAATGGTTGGGTTGATCACTCACCCTCGGCTGGAGACACGCTGCCATCAGCTGTGCGCACCAAGTGTGTGATCTTGGTCTTCCTAGCCTTCCTCTTCTGGCTACCAACTAGCATCTCCATGCTAGTGGGGCCCTGGACATCTGGGCACATTATGGCAACGGGGGCACATGATTTGGCTTTTGAAGCTGAATCCAGTATGGTGGAATCACTCTGTACCACTGTTGTGGAGGGAAAAAAGGTTCAGAATAGGTACATAGGTAACAATGAAAATCAGCTGTGTTTCAGTCCTCGTCACAAGAAGGGAAGATACAGAGACAACAGGTCCTTGTTCATTTGTTTAGTACAGAGCTATTCAACAGGAGGTCCGGGACCTGTAGTGGGTCCTCAGAGTCACTGCAAGGGGGGAGGGGGCACCATATTATTGTAATTATTTTTAAGTTTTTTTTTTTTTTCGAAAACTAAAATGTCTTAACATGAATCCAACATATTACTAGAAATATATTAGATTATTTGTGAAAAAACACACACACACTGATGGTAGGCTTACAGGGCCTTTATAGTCATGAAGGTAGCCCTCCACAGATGCAGTTCACTGACAAATGTGAATTTTAACATTAAAACATGATTTTATACATCATGCCAACAATTATTATTTTAATAGCTTAGTATTCTATGCACTAAAATGTTAGCATAAAGGCTTTAGGCTGCCTTGCATGTTATTGTAGAGCCAGTTAAATATGCAACCTCATTTTATACAATATAAGTAGTTGGAGTCCCTGCTCCGTCTCTCAAAGTTAAGGGGTCCTTGTCTTAAAATCGTTGACCCCTGATTTAATGTCATTGTGACTTAACCAGATAAGTGTATTGTTTGCACATGGACCTCAAAAGCTAATTCTGAATATGCATTTCTTATGAATATATCAATTTCTTTTTTACAATATTTTTTACATTACAATATAAATGGTGCACATTGAAGCGTTGTACATACATGACAGCCTAGATTACTGCAAATAATGGCCTTTTTGTGCTTTAAAAAGGTTAATTCTATTAATTCAGGTTGTTGTTATTTCACTAAAGGGGATTTTAAAGCAAACTAGACATTCAAAATGTTGTATGGAAAATGTGGTAATAGGTAACTGCTACAGAAATACCTCTTAAAATGTTCACATCCCTGCTTTATAATGCACAAACATCGACATTCTAGTTCACCTTTGTCCACTGCACCTGGTTTCTCCTTTTTGTGTTTGTGCTTCCTAACAATCTTGTGGAATGAAGTCTTTTTCTGAGATGGAGATGGCCCTGATATAGCAACAAAAAAACAAAGAAAAAAAGAGCATGGAAATGTTATGTTATGGAGTCAAGATGTTTTTTTTCTTTAACAAAGAGAAAACAGGTCCTGAACAGGTGTGGAAAACATGACTCAACAATCAGCTGCAGAATGGGGCATGGATGATCATTAAGTGGAGAAATATTTGATATTGTTTTTACCTTTCCCCGCTTTAGAGACTTCCTCTGGGACAATGGGGCTGTCAGTCTTCTTCTTCTTTGCGACAGCAATCCCCTTCTTATCAAATGTCATTGGGCTATACTGTGGCAGACTGTTAAACTTCCTTTCAAACTCCTCCTCCAGTTTCCCGAGGCTGACAAGTCAAGTTCAGAGTTTACATAATTAAGCATATCATCAGTAGCCTAACCTAACCTTAAACAAAGCAGATGTCAAAGCATTTGTAGAATACATTTCCCTGCAGAGATAAGCGTAACGTATCTTGGTCTAGTCCTGCAGGGGAAAACCGTGAGAGCAAGTCAACTAGCTTCCTCCTCACTAAACACAAACACAAACACAAACACACACACACACACGCTGCTGCTACTACTACAGAAAGGTTGTTACATAGCTTCCATTTAAATTGTTCATAACGTTTTCTTCACGCAACTTGGTTGACAGTTAAATATGATGTAGTAACTGAAAACAAAATGATGACTAATCTGAAAAATTTAGCTATAAAGAGAGAAACAAATTGTCTCCCGTTCTTTGTGACCACAGTGAGAAATCTGTAGCAGGAAAAGTTAACCTTCTCCTTGATTTCACGTTGTTTATGGAGAAGGAGAACCAGGAAATGAGTCGAATGTAAACGCTACCAAGCACATCAAGCTACTTACATATATGAATCCATAAGAAAACTAACGTTTGTTATTAGTGCAGATGAATAAGCAGCTAGATTTGTCAGCTAGTTAGTTGACCCTGATGTAGATCCCTATGCAGTTAGCTCCAATAGCTAATCCAGGAGACTACTTTGTTTACTTTGGGTCAGACTCAGAGTCAAGCATTCGACAGTGCAATACTGTCACGAGTGCAATATGTTGGCAACTAACTAGTAGTAATGTAATGTACTTTTTTATTTAATGTGATCTTGTACTTATTTATTACCTGCTACCATTGCACCAGCTATATTTATTAATCAACAGTTTCCTATATATTGACTGGTATCTTTTATCTAAATGTAGATCACTACTCACTGTTTGTAATGTATGCAGCATCAATTTACCCAAAATGCCAGGGGGAATGAAGTGTATTGTGTCATATTGTAAAAGGTTTCTGCGATATTGGCCTTTATTTGGAAAGCTTTATGAGGCTTGCGTTGCTCATCTTGATATATGTTATTTAGCTGGCGTCACATTTCTCAAATCTCTACACAATTATGAGAATAAGACATGGAGTAAGCAGGAATTGTGAACGGCATCCATAAATCCAGCAGATGGGATTATTGACTGGTGTATTTGGGTTAATAATAAAAGTTAAATGGATGTACAGACAATATATATTGTCAGATATTTCAGATTTGCATTAGTACTGACAGGGGGCCATTCTATAACATGATTGTACCGCATGCTACACAGAAAGGTACAACATAGTCATAAGTAGGGGTGGGAATCACCAGAGGCCTCACGATAACATATCATCACCATACTTATGTCACGAAACGGTATTATTGCGATTTTAAACATATTGCATTATTGTGCGACATTTATTACCTTTTTTTCCATCTTCAAATTTTTCCCAATTTATAATTATGTCCCCAAAAGGAACCGTTTTTAGACATCTGTCTAAAAAGATACATGTCTCTGTTTGTTCATCTCACTTCAATTTTATTGCTGCAAAACATATATAATAAAATATAATACAAATATAATAAAAGATGGATACTTGGCGTCTGTGTATCGATACAGTATTGCCACGGAAAATATTGCGATACTATACTTTATCGACCCACCCCTAGTAATAAGACATGACATGACTCACCCCTGTGAACATTCATCTTTGGACTTGGACTTTTTCAGCTTCTTGGGGTTGTTAGGTCCTATCTGAGAAACTGTCCAGCTGTCATCACTCCAGTTTGCATCATGGTCTGAACCACGGAAAGCACCTCTTTTCCCTGCAGACACAAATACAACAATCCATTCATATACTGTATATACAGTACATTTACTACATATCTTCAATTTTTTGGTTACTGGGCTTAGAGCTACTGGGGGGGCCCACCAACGGTGTGTTAATTTTTTAATTTCTTTCAAAAACTAAAATGTCTTTACACAAATCTAACATATTATTTACAAATATAAATCACCATAAGGATTCACTATGCCACATGTATCTTTAAGATTAAAACATGAGTCATAAAATTATGCTGCATGATATGAGGAAAATATGCAATAACGCTGTTGAATATTGCGATAATGATATTACTCGCGATAAATAAACAGATACTAAAGTGTACCGCTGCTTTGAGTTTTCTACTAAAATACACAATAGATTGGTTGTTGAGAAAGAAAATAAAAAAATAATAATTTCCAACATTCTTGTATTAAGGCACCCAAATTAGGCTCATTTTCAACTGCAATTTGAGGAATAGGTTTACATGGTTTCATTTAAAAAAAAAAAAAAAAAAAAAAAAAACTTTTTCTGTTGTACGGCACACTGCCGCAGATCCTGTTTCCACCCTGTGTGTTTAGGTCTCTGTTTTAGCTACAGAGTGAGACATCTCACTTCCATAGTATCTTTGTTGGGAGACGCACATGTGCAGTAGCTAGGTAAGATCCCATCAGCTAGATAACTCTTTCTCCAACTTTGGTCAGTACAAGCTGGGAGACTTCTTCTAAATGAGGGACACTTGTGGAATACCTGCTGAACAGGGACATTTTGTAGATTATGGTGAACTAGTGTGTGTGTGTGTTGTAGCAGTGTTTTGCCATTGAGAACGAGCTAGCATGCTAGCATGTGCTACGGTTAGCCTTGATGTAGAAAAAACACATTTACACACACACACACACACACACACACACACACACACACACACACACACACACACACACACACACACACACACACACACACACACACACACACACACACACACACACACACACACACACACACACACACACACACACACACACACACACACACACACACACACACACACACACACACACACACACACACACACACACACACACACACACACACACACACACACACACACACACACACACACACACACACACACACACACACACACACACACACACACACACACACACGATCATGCCTTCTACATTTATGAATCAGTTAGCCCTGGAATTGAAATGGATACCTCGGTCAATATTGGCCCTCAGTGAAGTCAGCATTCCTTCAGAAACCAGGGTTTTATACAAGGCGCCTTTACAGCTCCGCTCTGATTTCCTGGAGCCGTGGTTCTCTGGGTTGGAGTCACAGGTCCCGTCACTCGTCCGCTCCTTCCCCTTTTCTTCCTCTTTGAGCTTGGTAGGCGAGGGGCTGCGGGGGGTCTGGTGGGCTTCTGCAGCGCTGCCCTGAAGCTCTGAGCTTCCTATACTGGCTTCTTCTGCTTCATCCTTGGGACTGGCCTCAGCCATCTCTTCCTTCATTTCCACCTCAGAGGAACTGTACTGCCCACACTGCCCGCTGTCCTCCACCATCTCCTCCTCTCTTTCTTTGACAGGGGTCTTGACTTTGGGCTTACTCTTCTTTTTGGGCCCACCAGAGTTCCCAGCACTTTGACTGCTCTGGATCTTTTTCTTGGGCTTTTCCTCCATGTCCTTCCAAGCTCCTTTGGCCACTGCCTCAATTGTACTGAAGACACTGTCCACGTTTGATTCTGCATGGTTGCACTTCTTGATGATCTTCTTCGCCAAGCAAGGGATCTCGTCGTTATCATTCAACTTGGCCCCCTCCTTTTTCTTGCTCTTGTTTTTGACACGTGCGTTTTGGCTGCTGAGTTGTGGCTGGATGACATCAGTGGAGGTAGACGTGACAGAGGAGAGTGAAGGTACGAGGCCCGATGTGTTGGGGGAGGAAGGACAGTCGTCTCTGTCGGCTGTCTGCACCTTGCCCCCTGGCCTGCCGGTGGTTTTTTGGAGAGAGGCTGTAGAGCCGCTGTCCTTAGGCTCACATTCCACTGAGTCCATCTTTCCAGCTTCAGACGCTAAGCACATCTGACCAAACACAAGACAAAAACTCAATGTTAAGGAAACAAATATAAAATCTATGACCTAATAATACAACTCTACATTCCATTTCTATAGTTTCTGTCTAAGTGGATCAGAAATGTCTACTAATTGCATTGTTCTAACTTTCTTCTATTGTTCTTAATAATCTTGCCATGACTGAATGCTTCTTTCCTCCTATTTGTGTGTGTGCGCGGAACAAATCTTTATACTTTTAAGCACTATTTAGTTACACTAATGTGTTATCTACTGATAGCAGTAATTCATTATTATTATTATTATTGTGTCATATGATACAGAATCAGACTCATGCCAATGATTGAAAGACATACTTGTAATATGTGACCCTTTATCTGTCGGTCCCCGTGTATAGTTAAATAAATGGCAGTAAACTATTCTTTTTAACGCTCATTACACGGTTATTTTTGGAATTATAAAATCTACGGTTGCATATGGATAAAAGGACAAAATGTATGGAAATTAAGGGGAGCAACTGTCATAATTAAGACTCCCTATCACTAAAAGTAACAAAACGCCAATGTTTGCTTTCTAGTTATAGCTCTTTCTTGCAACAAGCACACTCATGAAGGGAGCTATGTCAGCTTTATCACATTTTTACAATCTGTCAATCTCTGGCGTGAAAAATAACTGATGTCATAGTCCAATCTGGTCAATCGGATGTTTTCTCCCCACTTATTGAAAAAATGTGTTACCATGAACTCTTTGCAAACTTTTAAATTCCTTACCTCAGCCAGCTGAAAGAGAGCGGACTGCCCGCATGGTTTTCCTTCAGGTGCCGCAGAGAGAGATGACTGTGAACATACAGGAACATGGTTTGTCACATGTTGTGTTTTTAATAAGATCACACTGCCTAAGATTAAATGTGGGCCTGTGCTTTAAAGTGGCTCATGAAGTGGGGATCATGAACCTGGTTATGACATAGTGGCAACATAGTCAGAAACAATATGAGATGAAACGGTGACACCCACTGGAAAATTTATTTATAGCAACCTAAAAGTGATATTCAACAAATTCGTGTGTGTGTGTGTTTTATATTCTAGTTTCTTCAAAGTAGCCACCCTTTGCTTTTTTGATAGCGCTGCAAACTGTTCTCTCAATGAGCTTCATGAGGTAGTCACCTGAAATGGTTTTCACTTCACAGGTAGGCCTTGTCAGTAAGTGGAATTAATTAGTGGAATTTCTTGCCTTATTAATGGGGTTGGGACCATCAGTTGTGTTGTGCAGAAGTCAGGTTGATACACAGCCGACAGCCTATTGGACAACTGTTAGAATTCATATTATGGCAGAACCAATCAGCTAAGTAAAGAGAAACAAGTGGCCATCATTACTTTAAGAAATGACGGTCAGTCAGTCCGCAAAATTGCAAAAACTTTGAATGTGTCCCCAAGTGCAGTCCCAAAAACCATCAAGCGCTACAACAAAACTAGCTCACATGAGGACTGCCCCAGGAAAGGAAGACCAAGAGTCACCTCTGCTGCTGAGGATAAATTCATCTGAATCACCAGCCTCAGAAATCGCATGTTTTGCAGAAATCGCAAGAAGGAGAGTGATCAGTCACCGGACCTGAACCCAATCAAGATGGTTTGGGGAGAGCTGAACCGCAGAGTGAAGGCAAAAGGGCCAACAAGTGCTTAGCATCTCTGGGAACTCCTTCAAGACTGTTGGGAAACCATTCTAGGTGACTACCTCTTGAAGCTCATCAAGAGAATGGCAAGAGTGTGCAAACCAGTAATCAGAGCAAAGGATGGCTACTTTGAAGAAACTAGAATATAAGACATATTTTCAGTTATTTCACACTTTTTTGTTAAGTACATAATTCCACATGTGTACATTCATAGTCACACACACACACACACACACACACACACACACACACACACACACACACACACACACACACACACACACACACACACACACACACACACACACAAACACACAAATTGTTAAAACAGGCACAAGACTATAAAGCCGTGTTGGAATTCTAAGTTAAAAATAAGGTAAGACTGTTTTAACTGCCAAGGCAGAGAGGAGAAGAAAAGCAGTTCATGTCTGAATAGCTGACTGAAATGATGCATTTACACGTGGGCTAATTAACACTAGTAAAGGACAACAAAGTATGCCTTTTTAAAGGCTGCATTACAGTAAAGTGATGTCATTTTCTGTGTTACCAGGCTGTTCCAGCTCTTCTATTATTTTTACCTTTACTTCTTATTCATTATATCTACATTACTGTGAAAAAGCACAAACACCCTAAAATACAGGTACACACACAATATCTCATTTCTCCATATCGCCCAGCCCTAGCTGCACAGCTGAGTAAGTCTAAAAGCATAGACACTGTCAGAATGAAAGAAACTTTGCACAGTTCAAATGTAGCTATAACACACAGGTAAATACACACACACACAAAAATCAAAAAAGTTCATTTTATTTCTCAGTAATGTACACTCAGCAACCCATCTTGACAGAAAAAAACAGAAATTTAGAAATTTTTGCATATTTATTAAAAAACAAAAACTGAAATATCACATGGTCATAAGTATTCAGACCCTTTGCCGTGACCCTCATATGTAACTCAGGTGCTGTCTATTTCTTCTGATCATCCAAGACTGGTTCTACACCTTCATTGGAGTCCAGCTGTGTTTGATTATACTGATTGGACTTGAAAAAGCCAACACCTGTCTATATAAGACCTTACAGCTCACAGTGCATGTCAGGCAAATGACAATCATGAGGTCAAAGGAAAAGCTCAGAGACAGTTCAAGGCACAGATCTGGAAAGGTTGACTGAAAAATGGAATGCGTTTACGACCAGAACCCTTCCTGGAGCTGGCCGTCCGGCCAAACTGAGCTATGGGGAGAAGAGCCTTGGTGAGAGAGGCAAAAAGAACCCAATGGTCACTGTGGCTAAGCTCCAGAGATGCAGTCGGGAGATGGGAGAAAGTTGTAGTAAGTCAACCATCACTGCAGCAATCCACCAGTCGGGGCTTTATATGGCAGAGTGGCCCTAGAAGGAAGCCTCTCCTCAGTGCAAGACACATGAAAGCCCGCATGTCAGTTTGCTAAAAACACCTGAAGGACCAAGATGGTGATAAATAAAATCCTCTGGTCTGATTAGAATTTTTACCTTTAATTCTTCTTATTGGAGAAAACCATTATACCTGTCAATACAGTCTCAACAGTGAAGATTATTCATTTGGGGGTGTTTTTCAGCTCACTGGTTGAAAAAGCCACAAATTGACGAAAACCTTTAAAATATTGGACCTCCCAAGGTTTACCTTCCAACAAGACAATGACCCTAAGCACACCGCTAAAATAACGAAGGAGTGGCTTCACAACAACTCTGTGGCTGTTCTTGAATGGCCCAGCCAGAGCCCTGACTTAAACCCAATTGAGCATCTCTGGAGACCTGAAAATGACTGTCCACCAACGTTTACCATCCAACCTGACAGAACTGGAGAGGATCTCATTTCTCCAGGAATGGCAGAGGATACCCAAGCAGATGTGAGAAGCTTGTTGCATCTTTCCCAAAGACTCATGGCTGTATTAGATCTAAAAGCTTCTACTAAAGACTGAACAAAGGGTCAGAATACTTATGAATGTGAAAGTTTTGCACAAAATTTCTAAATGTCAAGATGGGTTGCTGAGTGTAATTACTGAGAAATAAAATGAACTTTTTGATTTTTGGAAAAAGGCTGCAATGAAACAAAGAGTGAAAAATTTGTTGGAACACACATAGAAAGCCTGGACCAGTAAAGCATTTCTACAAACAAATCCAGTGATTGCCAATGAGCTAACTGGACAGTAGTTAGGCTGTTGCCAGGTTTGGATCTGAGCCCCTGAAGGTAGCCATGCAGCATAGGTTACCATGATGATCTACCCTGGTTAAAAGTTAGCCAGCTCTGTGATGCCAAATAACCTAATGTTCAGACCAAAGATTGTGGTGACTAGGCCTTCACAGTTAATCAAATTTTAATCATGATCACGATTTTGGCTTTCCATGATCAAATTTGCGTAATCAAGCAATATTTTAAATGAGTCATTCCGGTCATAGAACGCTCCAAGTCTTTGATCATGTGCCAGTCAGAGTTGTTCCCTGCACCGCACAGCTTAGTTTCTAGGTGTAGACAGTCACAGAGGACAGAGTAACGGGAGGAAAACAGATCGGTCACAGTCGGTCATATACCGGTCACAAGGTTTACCAGTAAACGCAACATTTTGTTCCGTCTGTGTTGTTTTTCAGACAACAGCAGTGACCAGTGCTAGTTAGTGTCTTTTAGCTCACAGGCCTCTTGGGTGCGACTTTGCTATTGCCACGGCAAAAAACACAGAAGAAGTTATTGGATGCAACTAACTTCAGTTCGTAGAGTAATAGCGTGTGAGACGGAGCCTGCTGGACCCATTTTTAATGAGTCAGCCGTCACTCTGTGAGTACGTCCATCGCACTCCCCCTCTCTCTCCCTAGCTCTTTTAATCAGTTATCGTTGAAAAAAATGAGGGAGCTTTCTCAGAGATACGGCTTTTTTTTTAATATATCCTAGGCTATTTATTTCAGATCATTTTCATTTACATGTGTTGCAGCTGTATGTATGTACAACATACAACTTCAACATAAGAGGAATGTAGCACAATATGGACATGAAAGCAGTTATAAATAGCCTATGTGACTATAATTCTTTTTGGTTAAAATAATTGTGATAATTAATTGTGATCTCAATATTGATCAAAATAATCGTGATTATCATTTTGGCCATAATCGTGCAGCCCTAGTGGCGACTGATCCAATGCAGTGCAGCAGTGAGCAACTCTTGAAAGCACAATGTCTGTACTTAGCAGCTTTCATGGCATCAAAGGGCCTGTTAGATTACTGACATTATGGCCTGAGGGGGCGCTAAAATGGCTATGCAGATCATTTTTTTCTATGTTCTGATTAGACAGCGATGATTGTGGTTCCACCAATGATTGAAATAAGTCTGGTGTTTGCAGTGACACAGTGGATATGTAGCTCACCTAAATACATCACAGTCACTCTTAGTGTTATCAATCCCACCTGTGCTTTTCCTGCTATGACAAGTCTGCTGTGAAAAATGTATATACTGTGGGGCAGCTTTGTATGTCAGCAACTGCTTCAAAAGGTGTCTATGCACATTAACATTACTGTCATGAACCAAAGCAACAAGCAATGTTGTAGAAAAAAAAAAAACCTCCTATGATATTTAGTGCATCATTCATGAATGGAAATGCAGTCGTACCTCTGCCTGTGCGGAAGGGGCAGCCTTAACCCTGCTCTCAGTAATGTCAGGCACTCTGTTCGGTATTGTCCCAGACAACATCTGTAGATGGAAACAGGGGAGCAAAAACAAGTCACTTCTGTAAGTTATTAAATAACATATCAGTGTTAAAGTGGGTTCAGCTATTCCACATTCACGTCATCAATCTTGGGGAAACTGAGTGTACAACCTTTTGGACAAATGTTGTTACTGAATCCTTTAATTTGAAATTACCAAATGTAAAATCACTCATTATGCAGAATTTCAGAATAATACACTGTATATTATTAGATTCCAACTATTGATACATTAACATGAATAATAAAGGCGGGGCTAATTTGAATTGGATAGCTTAATCTATCATTATTTTTGTTTATCTTTTTGCATTAATTAATAATCTGTATTCAGTATTCAGTAAAATATTCAGTAAGTAATATGACATGGAAATATTCTAGTATAAGTACTTCCAAATTGTACTTGAGTACAGTACATGAGTAAATGTACTTAGTTACTTTCCAACATTAGCTACTGCAACACATGTGCAGCAATGGGTATTATGCTTATGTCTGTAAATAGATATACTTTTAACTTTGCACATATCTCTGTCTAGCCAGACCACATCAGTAACCTGCTTTGGATAGACAACACAACCCCAAGTATCTGGTCTAAAATAAACAGTATAGAGAGAAAAGAAACACACCTCTTCCTCATCCCCTGGAAAGGAGTTCCCTTCGCTGGCTGTGTCAGGTAAACTAGATTTAGTGCTGGAAGGGATCTAGAGAGGTCAACAACACTGGGGTTAGTCACTCTTATAACTCTAAATAAAACAACTTTTTAAATAGCATCATGTAAAAAACACAAACGCTTTGCAACAGGTCAAACTAGTATCCGGGATTATTTGAGATACTATACAATAATCTTTAAGAACTTTATTATCAATTTACACTGAAATTCATTTCGCCAACAAAGCAGCTCAACAACAAAAGAAATACACACAAGTCACCTCCAACAGTGACCTACCTCTCTGTTTGTGAGGGCATGTTCCCCAGCTAACAGCAGCATGCTAAGGCCTCCCATCTTAGTAGGGTCTGACAGAGAATGACAGTAGTTACAAAAACAATCCAACATTTTGTCATGCTGACACTGTACAAACCATCTGGTATTATAAATATTATATTATACACATATTATACATACCTGCCATGGCAAAGTTTAACTGTGGCATGCTGTCAGTTTTGGGCACTTTTTTGGCAGTGGGGGAGTCCTTGGTGGAGTTGGAAGAGAAGGACCAAACTTTCTTGCGGGGGCTGCTGCTGACAGGCTGACAGGAAGGGCTCTTCACCGGCTTGCTGGTAGTGGGACACCACTTGTAACCCGGGTTGGCCTTCATAAAGGCATCCTTGTACTGAAAGGACAGAATGGATTTGGTTATAGCGCCTGGTTTCAAATCGTCAAATCTACATCAAAGTTTTTCACTAAAAACATGAACTATTCTAAGGTATTATCTAATTAGAGAAACAGTCAGAAGTTCTATTAATCAGCTTTATCAGTACTGGGTGGGTCTGTTTTGATCTAGAGCTGCAAAAATGAATCCATTAGTTGTCAACTATTTTGATAACCGATTAATCAGTCATTAGTCATTTTTTCTGAAAAGATCTGATGGCAGCTTGTTAAATGTGACTATTTTCTAGCTTCTTCACTCCTCTAGGAAAATAAACTGAATATCTTTAAGTTGTTGACAAAACAAGACATTTGAGGATCATCTTGGGGTTTTGGGATCCACATTTCACCATTTTCTGACATTTTATAGACCAAATAAAAAGGTAACTGTAATCTAGTTACAGTTACTGGGAAAAATGTGTAATTAAATTACCGTTACCTATGAAATTCTTCTGACTACATTGGGCGTAACATCTGAATATTTTCCGTAAAAAGCTAGGCTACATGTTGAATAATATTCATTTTGTTGCTTTGCATGTTTTTCATGTGTACGTTGTCTTCTTTTGCCATTAACAGTTGCAGCCGTTTAGTAAAGTGTGATGCTATTCTGATACTTTAGATTGGTTCTCCTGTTTGAAATTTGCACATTGCCCCTCTGACGGTGAATTGCCTCTCAAGCTGTCCAAGAGTTGCCACTATGGCAACGGACAAAAACCTGTGTCAGTGTTGTAAATATAAAAAACATTTCATACAAAAATCTGAGAAGGGTTCCAACATAACCGTGCAATGCAAAGAATGTTTGCCAGCTTTAGATGTGGATGTCCAAACTCAGAAAACATCTGCAGGTATGCAAGTTATGTTAGTGCACAGTAACTGCAAGCAGTCATAATAAATAAATTAGGGAAGACATGCATATCATCTGTGTGACACACCGGGCTTCTAATGTAATTTGAAGATGTATTTTAGCAGCATGTTTGGCTTGGTGCATATCCAGTGGTTGATAGTGGTCGCCATGCATAAAAACCTAGTTATACTAGCTAGCTGTAAGAAAAGAAAAAAATAGAATAGGACATTGGTTTATTAAATATTTTTTTCATTTCAGATTTGGGGCTGTGTGCCAGGATATTATTGTTTTTGTTTTGTTATGATGACCTCAGAATGATCTCATATTTAAAAACAGGTGCTGAAATCTGACTTTGGAGTGGCTGTTCTTTAAAATTAAATGATTCCAGTTATGGCTGGGCGATGGAGTAATCAGATATTGCGATATTCTTGTCCTAATACCTCGATGTTGATATTGTGGCAGTATTATAGGGTCGACAATTGGTGCTTCAACAAAATAATTTCAGAATGAGAGTTTAGATTAAAAACAATGTCAAATGTCTAGTCTAATATCACAATATCAATTGTGAATCGATATCGGTATATTACCCATCCCTAATTCTAATCTGAATTCATGTGATGAAGGATTTTAAAGGAGTGTGCTGCTGCAAGGTTAACACTGCCAGGTTTAAACATTTGAAAATGGTTCAACTGGTTAGAAATTTAGAAAAGTAATCAAAAGTAATTAAATGTAATAAGTTCCATTACTTTAAAAAATAATTGAAATAGTTAATAGGGTCATTTGTAATCGGCAACCTATTACATTTCCAAAGTAACCTTTCCAACACTGTGTAATTCTATCATCAAATATAATTGTGGGATTGTTAGCACAGGAGTAGTGTTAATGGAAATACAGCACCTTCAAATACCCCAACACTCACAGTAAGAATCTGATTGCAGGGCTTTTAAATGGTCCGTTTTACCACTCGTAATAATTTTTTTTGGGTGGTGACACGTGCAAAACAAATCGTTTTTGGACATTTTAATGACACTTTCTATCTAATGTACCACCAAGAGTCAGTTAGAAATAATGATAGTAGAAAAGCAGTGTCACCTCCTTGGCCATGTCCGTGTACTTCTGCTTCTCTTTGGGCTCCAGCACAGCCCACCAGTCAGCCAGTATCTTGGTGGCCCCGCGGTTATCCAGGCGAGGATGTTCCTGCCGTACCAGGGAACGGTGGCGTTTGCAGAAGAGGAGAAAGGCATTCATTGGCCGCCGTGCACGCTGCTCATTTGAGTCCTCCTCCACTTCCTCTGTTGTGCTTCCACACTGCACCTGCTGCGAGCCCAGGTCCTGGCCACACAGCTCTGGCTGCTGAGAACAAATTCATAAATCAGAATCAGAACCAGAAAAGGTTTTATTGTCCCAATAAGTACATGTTATGAGGAATTTGACTTGGTGAAAGGTGCACACATAAACAAATGTTAATATAAAATAAACAAATACCTAAAAATCTCTCTTTGGTTCGCAAACAAATCTCAATTTAATTTCTTTTAATTTTAATAATTGTCAGTGAAAGTGTCATTTCAGTCCCACCAATATCGCAAATCATGTCGCAATTGCAATATCAGTCAAAATATCGGCAAAGATGTTTTCCTCGTATCGCGCAGCCCTTGATTAAATGACCTTTCAAGTCGTCAAACCAACTCACCTTCTCCAGCTCCTCTTCATCCTCCTCTTCCTCCTCCTCAGAGAAATCCAGGGCCTTCTTGGACAGGAGCGGGTGCCACTGCAAGCACTTGCGTTTGGGGCGCTTGCCAGTGACCTCCCCTGCAACAGGTGGCTCCTTACCTCTGCCTCCACCCTTCATGGTACTACCGCACCTAAACAACCACAGATGGGCACACCATAATGTCTTAACGTGCATCATTGGTTATGTAAAATCATTATTAGTGTTATTATGGAAGCCAAGCTACCTGCTGCCATGATAGTTAATGTTGGAGGTTTGTAATTGCGAGTGTGACAACACGTGCTGTAATGTGCATGACCTAACCAGAACATGTAATGACTTCAGGCAGGCTTGCAAAATAGGTATGGAATTTATGATATCAATATTAGTAATCACATCAAGCTAAATTTCCAAACGAGTTAATAATTATCAATACAGATCAGATCCTGAGAAACTGATCTGTAATACATTTAAATGTGCTTGTCATAATTATCAAACGTAATTATCAAAATGAGTTGAACTCTGGCTTCCAGCTGTAGTAAAAATAATTCTAAATACCAAAATGGCTGCCAATCTCTGCCCCTGTCAGATAAAGGCATGAGGAAAGTGGGATTGATTTAAAGCTCAAAGTCTCTTTAAACCCCTCAATTGCAGTTTCTGTCTTCATTTGATTTAATTATAAAAGCAGCTTAATGACCCCCCCACTGACCATTGTTTCATCAGCCTTAATTTACTATGCTAATTTTCTGTCTTAACTTGCCTTAGAGGACCCATGAGTAACATCACAGTAAGCTACAAAGGAAGGTGATTTACAACTGATGTACTTAGTAGTGCCTTTGATAGTGAATTAGATAGACTTACTATCAAATAATGGTCTGAAAGTTACAGAGCTGCACTAAAATATCAATGAGAAGAATTGATACCAATGAGTATTAAGTGGATGTACATATGGCATGGTCCAGAATGTCTCACTGCGATTGCAAAGTAATCATTCCAATCTAGACTACTTCTAAGTATTTCCATCCATGCTTTATATCCCTACACACTGGAGTGCTCTTATTATGAAGCTGCAATAGGAGGCCCAGCTACAGTCACAAAGATGTGCGGCTGTTGGATAGAAATGTAATATTTGTCAATGGCAAGATATGTGTCAAACCATTTTGAATTGAGTATTGTGGTGCTGATGTTTCCGACCTACAAATCCTATCCTACAGACGAAAGAAAATAATCTCTCTTATGGTACAGATTTTTTTTTTCTTCATTTTAATTTCTTTTAATTTTAATAATTGTCAGTGAAAATGTCATTTCAGTCCCTCCAATATGCAAATCATGTCGTAATTGCAATATCAGTCAAAATAATGGCAAGAATATGGACATTTTTGGCATTTTGTTGGAGCTTCATTTGGAAATATTTTAAAAAAGAAAGAAAGTTAAAGAATGTGCAGTTGAAGTTTGACTATGTTGAGTGGGCAGAAGTGTCCTAACTGTTCTACAAAGCTTTGATCGTGTTGGCGTGGAATCACAAGTGTTTTACTTGTAAAGAAGCTTAAGATTATGATTTGACAATATTAAAGTGATTTGAATATATAGCATGTGTTTTTTATAGGGCTGCATGATATGAGAAAAACTAACGATTTTTTACTTGCGATAAATAAGTCCTTTTTTTCTTTTCTTTTTAAGAATATTGTTTGGCCATTTTAGGCCTTTATTTTGACAGGTTAATGCATCAAAAATGTGTATCGCTTAGAAAATGTAGGTCATCCCCCTGATGGAACTATAGTCAAGATATTCATAATAAGTATGACTATTAATTACTATACTATATTACAACATAATACTAATTATAACTACATCCACAATTGTATGTTTAATCACTGTTATAAAATGAGTTCAAGATTACTGAACTACATTGTATTTGGAGCTGGTGGTATTTGGAGTTGAGTTTCAGACACTTATAAATGATCATCATTTCACATCATCACCGGCAGGTGAAGTGTCACACCACCATAATTTTCTAATCTAACCAATAGGCTTTATTACATGGTGGGACTGTTGACAAAAAGGAGTGCCACCTACCTGCCATAGACATGGGGTTTTTGTGTTGCATTTTGGGCAAGAAGAAAACATGGGTAGAAAACATCAGACAACTGATGATTGGAATCTGACCAAAATATGTTTGTACTAGTCAGTGCTGTTGACCAGTGGGCAACTGGCTCTTCTCCGTTACTGGTCACTACAAGGGCTATGCAAGAGCATTATGGACGCTTTGCTTTCTTAGAGCTTTCCTTGGCAGGTTTTTGTTATGGAAAATAAAAACGTACCAGGAACAAAGTTACAACAGAGAGTGGAGAGTTAGCTGCAGACCTCAAGAACTGCTGCAGTCCATCACATCGGTAGTTACATAAAGTGATTTAAAAGTTAAATGTTACCTTGATTCTGCCATGTTGCCACATGTTAGAGTTGAGGGGTCACATAAAGAACAGGGAGAATTGAAGACTTCCTTATAAATATTATGGGAACACCACGGTACAATAATTGGATTTGCTGTATGGGCATTGTATTTTTCCTTACACTCTCATGTAGGTATTGAACAATTATTGGGCCGATGCTTGGCACATTATCTGTATCTGTTTTTTATTTTACCAATAAAGTTAATGAAGTTAATAAAAAAGACCGCTAGTTTGGCTCTGCTACAATGTAAGCAGTCTGCAACACCTGCAAACAAACTGTTAGCATGAACATCAGAAAGCTATTTTTTTTTTTTTTTTTTTACTGGGTATAATGTTTAAAGTTTCAGTTTTATTAAAAATAACTTCCAAAAGCATTAAAAAAATGTTTCTGTTGAAGGTTGTAACATTCCAAAATGTTAGTTTTGACAAAGATTTTTATTCTTACTGTAAATGCAAATCAGTTCCAAATATTGGTTAAGGATTTCATTAACTACTAATAAATCGGTATTGGCCCTTAAAAACAGTATTGGCCCACCCCTACTCTCATGTGTCTTCAATAATGTGTCTTATTATGGACTGCAGCTGTGCTACTCAATATAAATCATTCAGCATAACAATGTCTAAATGTAACAAAGTCAAGAAAAGTAAATTGCACCTGACCCCTTCTTATGTTGATGCACTGTATTCAACTTAAGGGTAACCACCATTTTTTTACAATCTTTGACATTGGTCCAGTATTAAGCGAGATCGCGGCAGCCGGCAGATGCAAAACGAGCTACAATGTAAGTTAATAGGACAATCGTCCAGCTTGTATTCACCTCCACAAGCGTGCTAGTTTTGCCACTGACATGCATGCTTAGATTAATATTCTAAGTGTCTGACAACATTATGGAAAGGATTTCTAAGGAGGTCAACCTTTCTGTTAAAGAGTAAGATCCTTTTTTTAAACAAAAAAAAACATCCCCCAAATGGTATTCGCTAAACCCACCAGACTCCATGTTAATAAACAGTAATTTTAGCATCGTAAAATACAATACGACAGAAACAAAATAAAACCATGAAAAGCTGTTTTGGATTGTCTTTTCACTTTTCCAACCATCACAACGCTAATTTTGGTTGAAATAAACACATAGTTTACCGATTTACATGTGAAAATATGTTGGGTCCATAGACGCTAAAACTATTGCTTATTTTAAATGGAGTCTGGTGGGTTTAGCGCTAGTGAATTAATAGCCGTTTCTGGTAAAAACAGAAAGGTCTTAAAGAGATTTTAAAGGTATATCTCTGAAGGGATCCTTTCATAATGTTGTCAAACACTTAGAATAATAATCTGAGCCAGTCGGCAGCAAAACAATCATTTTGTGGAGGTGAATACAAGCTGGACAATTGCCTTATTAACTTACATTGTAGCTTGTTTCACCGCTGCTTAATACTAGACCAGTTTCAAAGATACTTGTTCCCATCAGTCACTTGGACACAAAAACATAGGGTCCAGCCATATGTTGTCTTTAGATTAGCTACACACTTAATGTTCTGCATACATACAAATCAGCAGAACTACTGATCATTGGTAATTAATAATCTCTGTATATTTTCCATCACTGGTTTGAATTTCTCAACATGTCTGCACTTGTTCTGTGTCTATGACATAAATGAAATTAGCAATCAATCAATGAATGAATGACTCAATGTATTCCTCTGGACATCATCCAGACTAGATGCCAGTGTGTGTATTTATGAATGTTGAGTGGAAAACGGGGATACTTACTGAAGAAAAAAGTATGGAAATGCTGTATGAGTGATGAAGATGAATCTGCCACAGCCTTTGTCATGCAATGACGATGACCTATAAAATACAAGACACCGTTCTCAGTCATGTTACACTGTCATCTCTGCAACAATTTCCCAACAACAGGAGCTGGGCTGCAAGGGGGGAGACAAAAAATGTGTGCATAGCAACTTTAATAGATCATTCGTGGTTGACACTGCAAAGCACAAGACCTCGCCAGCTTCGATGTACGGTGGGACATTTTGTCTGATCTGATTACTGATCACTTCAATCGTGCAGTCGATCCGCCCTTGTGGCCAAAACCAAACATGTAGGCCAAAAACCCTTCGACCACTGCATGCATTTCATATAGTATACAGCCGAAATGAAGCAGGCACAGTTGCAGTGACTATTTTGCTACGCAGAGGTTTAACGTTAGTTGTGTTGTGCTCAGGTAAAACTGCTGATGCCCGATCGGACTGCCTGCCTTGGGAGTGAAGTCTTGAGCTACTGTATCGAGCTTCTCGCGCACATTAACTGCACATAACGTGCGAGGTATGCGAATAAACGATCCGTTTGCCTACCTAATGTGCTTCCATCTCTAAGCACACATTTTCATCTCCGTGCAAAATGTCGATCTGAGCTCTGACAAGACAGACAAGCCGAATGAGAGTCCATCTTGCTTTGGTGTGGAGGAGAAACCCCAAGTACGTTACAGTAGTGGGGATATTTCACTCCTGTCAAACTCTCCGATGACAATGTCGCCGAAATGTCTCCCACTCCGAGTTGGAAAACATCCACAGTGATTAATTAAACTGGGGATTTTCTGTCCAGGCACATGCATCTGTGGGCAATGTTTAGCTGGCCAGTGGCTCCATTTCCTAGCAGTGTTACTAGGAATAAAAGTAGCTAGTTAGCTTGCTAGCTCTACAGCCTGCTAACTGGACGTGTCACGGTTTTAACATGCAATGGTTTCCCAAACAATATAAGCTTGTCGTACAGCTGCTGACAAAACTAATGGACTAAACTGTGGTCGAAATGGCCGTTTGTGCTGTTACAACAGACCGTTTACCATACAACGCAGGTTTGTGGCTATGTATTTGATGCGGATAGGAAGAGGAGGGGGGGAGGCAAGTCATACCACCTCACTGAGAAACAGTTGCTTTGCCATTTATTTCACACGGTGATTTCAAACAGGAGTGCAGACATATTTAAGCAACACAGTAACAGTGACAACGTATGGTGTATAACGCTGGTTCTCAATGAAATGTCGATGGCAAACAAACACATTCAAAGGGGAAAAGCCAGCAGGCGGACATCATGTCCAAAGCTGCGATAATAACAATTTTTCAGAGTGACTGACTGAGAGGTTGAGAAAATAGCGAGCGGGTTTTAACAGGAAATCAATAAAAGCACAAGTTTTCTGTCATGAACGTCTCCTTAATGTCTGAACATACCTCTAATATCCTGCTCAAGTACCGGGGGGGGCCTCTCATCATTGGTGCCGTCCACCTTTATAACTTATTGACACATCATAACAGTTCAGCACTGGCTGTACTAAACACAGCTGTGTGAAGTCCATCCAAATAAGACCCAAGCAAACCGGAAGCACAGCAATATGTAACCAAAATAAAGACACTTTTGCAAATAGCAACGAAGCTTATTATCCTTCCATTGCCTATTGGAAAATGAGTATGAATGGATTCTGTCGAGACAGCAGATATTCCAAGTCGGGAGTCAATAAAACATTGTCTCGTGAGCCCTAAACCCTTTAAAGTATTTTAAAAGCAGCATTTGTATTATGGAATGATGATAGTTAGATACAGGTAGTTACATTTTTACATTTCTACTAGTAGGCTACCTTTCAACGACAAAGGCAATTCAAAGGCAACACAAGACAAAACAAAAAGGCACCTTTAAATAGGATTTTAATAGAGTAAAAGAAAAGAAAAAATCAATAGAAAAATTCTTCAAGATAACCGGGATTAGCCGCCTATGAAGTGCTGTAAAAATGAAAATGCCTACAAAAAGAAAACTCTATAAACTTTTTAGTCAATTCATAAGTTATAGAACTTGAATCTAAAAAATATACAATATAAAAATAATTTAACTGATATTATCAGGTTATGTGAGAAGGAAGACTATAATACAATATTGGAGGATAACAAAACAGCATTAAAGGCATAGGCATTGCGTGTGTAACAGTGTTATTAGAAATGGATCTATAGAAACTCAGGTTAGCCGCAGTGTTTTATTGATAACGATAAGACCAATAATAATAATAATAATAATAATAATAATAATAATAATAATGTGGATGATGTGGTTCATGAAAAAGAGCAACAAGGAAAAACAATGTAGAATATGACAAACGCACTAGAACTATATCAATAATATGGATGATGGTTAGGATTGATAGAAACACAAGTTATTTGTTTCTATTTATGGAGCAGTAAGAATAGGTAGCCTAATGCTGTTGCACACGTATGTTACTCTGTCAGTAAAATGTAGATTAGGAAAATATTAAACATTGGCACACAATATATACATGAAATACAGTTTCCAACATAAATTCAAGTCAATCATTTTATTGTCATAATGTAAACCGGAAGTCCTGTTTGTTATTGTGTGTACCTTGACAGTGGTACAGAAACGCAGCACTTCGCTAGATGATGATCTTTACTGTCGGCGAAGGCGACACATTAAACGACCTCAGCCCACGAAAGTAACACCACAATGCGTTCATTCTGGCAGAAATACAGACTTGTTCAGTCATATCATTTTAGAGAAATCACTTTCGCTTTCCTCGAGGTGGGAGAAAATTCTCATCTCAGCTAACCTATATCCCTCCCCTCCCCCGGTTTGCAAAGTGCTCATACCCAGCCTGGCCTGTACGTGCTTACAACATCCCTGACTTAACTTTACCTTACAGCAATGGTCCGATTAACAAAGTCGCCGAAAAGCTGCCGGCTACATCAGAAAACACCGATAACGATTTCCTAAACCTTGGTTACCATCTATCTCAGTTTAGTAACTACTTGTTTCCTGGGTGTTTGTGCGCGTGATAACAGATACAAAATATTACAGAAATGTATCACCGTAGTTTAACTGTACATACCTGCCAGTAGCAATGTAGTAAACGAGTGGCTAGTTGCTTAAATCTTCTTTAAAAAGCTTTAGACGTGAATTTATCAAACAGTTTTGCAGCACACTGTACATTGACAATATCCACCCCGGCATGTAATGCTGTATGTGAGTGGACACTCCTTTTGATGGACAGTTGGAATACACCAATGAGAAGCGACGTTATATTCTAGTGTTTTGAGATTAGGGTAACGTCCTCAAATTTAATGTTCAGGACACATGTGGTAGATTTAGGCCTAAACAATGCAACATAACGACGATATTAAACGTAATGTGTGCCTGTGGTATTCAGTAGTGGAACTACATTGGCCTGCTGGTATTCCATGGTATGCTTTTAATCTCCTAAATAATGCTACTATAGCCTGTCCAAGCTTTTGAGAACTAGATGTACTTTGGTTTTCTTCAGAGGAGATGGTATGTACATGTTTATGTAGGCAAACTGTTTTTGTAAGTGTCTCTGAGCAATGTGCTTTTTGATTAATTATGTCAGTTAATCAGGTAGAGGTGATCCGCTGACCATAAATTGATAAAGACTGGTCACAATCCAATGATATACATATAATATCCAACTTGGCTACAGAGGCTGCAGAAATGAATTTAATTCTGAATCTGGGGTGTGTCAGTGCTGTAAATCCCAAAAATATGACATGATGATGATGATAATGATGATGATTCGGCATACACAATAAACAGAACAGACTGACATTGAATGAATTAATCTAATACTAGTAAAATTTGGCAGTCAAACAGAGTTACAATGTGTTTAATGCATTATGGGAAAATCAAGATTAAACAATTCAGCTCAATAAAATGAAATAATATAATAAATCTAGTCTTTATTTGGGAGGGAGAGAGAAGGGCCCTGCTACAGGAGAGCCTGCTCTGGTTCACAGTGGAGCACAATTTCACCAAGATCACTGGGAGCCATCTAGAAAGTATTGTAAAAATGAAAATACTCTATATGCATAATTTATAAATGATATAACTAATAGAGGTAGGAAATAAATATGAAAATAAGTTAACTTATTATGAGGATGTCAGATACATACACAGATGTACACTGTTAGAGGATAACAACACCGCTTTAAAGGCATATGGAATGTGTTAAACGGAATGGAGAAATGGATCTATAGAAACTCAGGTTACCCTCAGTGTTTTATTGATAATGATAAGACCCATAATAATAAAAATAATATGGATGACGTGGTTCATGAAAAAGCAACAAATATACAATGTATAATATCATAGACACACACTGTTTTTAAAGTTACATGTTCTGAAGTTCATGGGTCTGGCAGATAGACAGAAGATACGACTGCACACATAATGTATGAAGCAAGAAACTATTTGCTTCTGGGTAACAAACAAAATGTTCTCGGACATTATTTAAGAGTTAATTCAAGGGAACCAATTCAATGTGTGGGATGAGTTTGTGGAATGGTTTGGAAATAGAACTTAAGCAAAGCTTAAAACATAATTTAATTTAGGATGTACAAAATAAATAATTTGTAAGAGGTGTAGAGAATAAGAGGTTACATAGGATTGACACTGGGTTTCTACATTATAGAATTGGATTTGTTATTTGACTAAATTGATTTCATTGTTAGATACTATAATTGAAAACTTCTTCCTATTCCTTTATTCATATTATGATCATTTATTTATTAAGAGTGTTTTATATGTTTACTGTCCCTTTAATTTATTATCATTAACATCCTTTTTTCAACGCAGTGCTGTTGTCTTCAGTTCCGTGTTAAAACAACAACTGAATATGTTTGACATCGATCTAATTTGATGTCAGACAGGGCCTAACATTGATAGAGGACCTTGATAACATTGCATATACTGACCAGCAGATGGCAAACAATGCATATGATATAGACGCAGCACCCATGAGTTAAGACAGGAACTGTCAATAGTCAACTGTTTGAGAAACATGAAGTTGCATTAATGGGTTTTTGGAAAAGAGGAAATGGAGTGACGTGTAACAGCACATACTCCAGTCTGTGGCCCTCCCGTCTTTTAGAGGCCATGGCTGGATCCTCCTGTTGCTTCAAAGCACACATTCAGCACATTAGCCTTTAATGGGTCATATTTCATGTTGAACCAAGGGAGAGCATGTCAAAAACAAGAAATAAACATGAATAATGAGCAATAATAAGCAATAATAATAGAATCAGGGGGAGTGCTGCCCTATCCACTGGCAGTGAAGCAGGATTAGGGCACCGTCAGTGACATCCAGAGTCAGGCAGGGTGAACCGGGTTAGAAAGGTTTGAAAAAACTGCTCCCAGGCCATAAGGGCAGCTGTTTATTATGGCAAGACAGTGGTGTGTAGTTCTGTTATTGGTTGAAAGGTGACTCTGTACCATGTCTATTCCAAGGTGACACAGCAATGTAATCTAACCTGGTCTGGTGACTACCTGATTGAATGCAGGTGTGTTGATTGGCTGCAGCACATGTCCTTTACATATTCTATCACTTCTCCCACCCTGAGCTTTATGATGTGCCCTCAGTGGTGAAACTGAGTATACAGTGCCTTGCGAAAGTATTCGGCCCCCTTGAACTTTTCAACCTTTTGACACATTTCAGGCTTCAAACATAAAGATATAAAATTTTTATTTTTTGTGAAGAATCACCAACAAGTGGGACACAATTGTGAAGTGGAACGAAATCTATTGGATATTTTAAACTTTTTTAGCAAATAAAAAACTGAAAAGTGGTGCGTGCAAAATTATTGGGCCCCCTTGCGTTAATACTTTGTAGAGCCACCTTTTGCTGCGATTACAGTTGCAAGTCGCTTGGGGTATGTCTCTATCAGTTTTGCACATCGAGAGACTGACATTCTTGCCCATTCTTCCTTGCAAAACAGCTCGAGCTCAGTGAGGTTGGATGGAGAGCGTTTGTGAACAGCAGTTTTCAGCTCTTTCCACAGATTCTCGATTGGATTCAGGTCTGGACTTTGACTTGGCCATTCTAACACCTGGATACGTTTATTTGTGAACCATTCCTTTGTGGATTTTGCTGTATGTTTGGGATCATTGTCTTGTTGGAAGATAAATCTCCGTCCCAGTTTCAGGTCTTTTGCAGACTCCAACAGGTTTTCATCCAGAATGGTCTTGTATTTGGCTGCATCCATCTTCCCCTCAATTTTAACCATCTTCCCTGTCCCTGCTGAAGAAAAGCAGGCCCAAACCATGATGCTGCCACCACCATGTTTGACAGTGGGGATGGTGTGTTGAGGGTGATGAGCTGTGTTGCTTTTACGCCAAACATATCGTTTTGCATTGTGGCCAAAAAGTTTGATTTTGGTTTCATCTGACCAGAGCACCTTCTTCCACATGTTTGGTGTGTCTCCCAGGTGGCTTGTGGCAAACTTTAAACAAGACTTTTTATGGATATCTTTGAGAAATGGCTTTCTTCTTGCCACTCTTCCATAAAGGCCAGATTTGTGCAGTGTACGACTGATTGTTGTCCTATGGACAGACGCTCCAACCTCAGCTGTAGTTCTCTGCAGTTCATCCAGAGTGATCATGGGCCTCTTGGCTGCATCTCTGATCAGTCTTCTCCTTGTCTGAGCTGAAAGTTTAGAGGGACGGCCAGGTCTTGGTAGATTTGCAGTGGTCTGATACTCCTTCCATTTCAAAATGATCGCTTGCACAGTGCTCCTTGGGATGTTTAAAGCTTGGGAAATCTTTTTGTATCCAAATCCGGCTTTAAACTTCTCCACAACAGTATTACGGACCTGCCTGGTGTGTTCCTTGGTCTTCATGATGCTCTCTGCGCTTTCAACAGAACCCTGAGACTATCACAGAGCAGGTGCATTTATACAGAGACTTGATCACACACAGGTGGATTCTATTTATCACCATCAGTCATTTAGGACAACATCGGATCATTCAGAGATCCTCGCTGAACTTCTGGAGTGAGTTTGCTGCACTGAAAGTAAAGGGGCCGAATAATTTTGCACGCACCACTTTTCAGTTTTTTATTTGCTAAAAAAGTTTAAAATATCCAATAGATTTCGTTCCACTTCACAATTGTGTCCCACTTGTTGGTGATTCTTCACAAAAAATAAAAATGTTATATCTTTATGTTTGAAGCCTGAAATGTGTCAAAAGGTTGAAAAGTTCAAGGGGGCCAAATACTTTCGCAAGGCACTGTATTATATATAAATACTGCAGCTCCTTGCCTGCCACAGTGGTGGTTAAACATGGGAAAGTAAACTAAGTAAACATCCTGTACTGGCATGACTGTCTCAAATTGTTTAAGAACAATGGCCTAAATGATTAATCCAACAATAAACAAAATAGCAATAATACTTCAATAAATAAAAGAACCAATCTGACAAATATCCCTCTCCGCTCTGGCAGGAGGCTGCGGTCCATCAGGAGCTACTCTATATCCACAAGGTTCCATCCCCAGGATTGCTCCGCCGTGGCAGAAATTTCCGCTGGATGCATGCTTTTCACCAATGTTTGTTTCCGCTTCCTTTGTGTTGGCGCGGTGAAGTTTTGAGGACTGTGGTTAACTGCCCCTCAGATCTGCAGGGTAAATCCAGACAGCTAGCTAGACTACCAATCTAACTTTTCTGTTGCACGACTAAAACTACTTTTGATTGTACACATGTTCCACCAAAACAAGTTCCTTCCCGAGGCTATTTTGCAGAGGAACCGTGTGGAGCTTAGCAACGCCCGTGATTGTGATTGGTTTAAAGAAACGCCAATAAACCACATCACGTTTTTCACATCACGTTTTTCCACAGCGCTGTTGAGGCAATGAACCCCCCATCCCTAGTCACTACACTTTGCATTAACTTATATCCTGGACTATACACCTGCCCATTGTACACATTTTATATCCTAAATATTTTCACAATATTACACATTTTGAACATTCTGCACCATTCCACCTTTAAGCTGAGTAGGCTATCCATTTTATGTTTACTTTTATACTTCTACTTCACCACATTTTAAATGTAAATGGACTGTTCTTATATAGCGCCTTTCTAGTGTCAACAACTGCTCAAAGTGCTTTTACATAGTACAGGTATTTATGGGCTAGTGTTCCATTTTTTCTGCCCCATATCCAATCTTGATCACAGACTTACTTTGAATGTTAGCCTCTCTGGCTATGCCCCCCCTCCCCCATTCTCCCCCTTCTGTATCTCTGTCTCTGTGTGTTTTACATGTTTTGTGTATTGAGAGACTTAACTTTAAACTATTGTTAAGATTTAGCGAAGTGAAAGGCAGTAGCAATATCCACATGTATTTTCATTTAGAATGCAGCTTTTTAATAATTCATTTTTCGTTTTGGAATTGTGGCAGACTGAATGCTTCTCATAAACGAGCCTGCAGTCTGGGTTTACTAAAAAAGAGAAATGTTGACATTGCATTATTACAGGAGACACATTTGCTGCAGGCAGATTCTGGCTGTTTAGCCAATAGATTCTATCATACAATTGCATCCTCCTCAGCAAGCTCAAAAACAAAAGGAGTAGCCATTGTTGTCGGAACAGAATCTTCCACTTAAAGTGTTGTCCTCTTGGTCAGATGATACAGGCAAGATTGTGATTTCTACAACAGAATTTGGTGCCAGAAAAATTGCATTTGTGTCAGCTTATGCGTCTAATGTTTTTGATGGAAATTTCTATAATATGCTCACTAATCAAATGCTGGACTTAATGGACTGTTCTTTTAATTTTGTTGCAGATTTTAATGCTGTGTGGGACCCAAATATTGATCGGTCGAATGCAAAGGCCACTGGGGACCAGGCTCAGGCCACAAATGCTCTGAAATCATGGGCCAGCAGCTTGGGGCTTATAGATATTTGGCGTACAGTTAATCCCACCAGTAGGGATTGTTCCTTTTTTCAGGTAGACATAAATCCTTTTCCAGGATAGATTTTCTTTTTGCATCCCCTCAATTATTTCATTCAATTGATAAAGCGGTGTTATTTCCAATTGCATTATCTGACCATAAAGGGGCCTTTGCTCCACCACCTTTGGCCAACTATCTTGACGTGTGGTTAGATGGTTTCAATACTTCTTTTCTGAAAAATGAATCCTACATCACTTAGATGACCATTTAGATATTCCCGCTATTAAATCTTCAGATGTTAATATTAGAACTGACCCTGTTGAAATAAATAAATCCTTTCAAACATTTTATGAATCAGAGATCACTTTGGATAAAACCCACTGTGATGGATCTTTAAATCAGCTTGACTTGCCTCAATTGTCAGCAGATGAGGCAGCTGACTTAGACAAATTGATTATTATAGAAGAACTAAGTTTGGCACTGCAGAATATGCAAAAGGGAAAATCACCAGGAATTCATGGGATCCCCCTGAGTTTTGGGAACAGTTGTGCCCTTTCCTTCCGTCGTTTGAAGTCCCATATGTCAAAATTAGTGAACTCCAACCAAACTGGATTCATAAAAACAAAAATGGCAGCAGATAATGTTAGACGCCTTCCCCCTGTTGTTCATGGGGCAGGAGACAGCAAGACCCCAATGCATCTTCTTTCTCTTGATGCAATAAAAGCCTTTGACAGACTTGAGTGGTCATTTTTGTGGTCAGTCTTAGAGGTGATGGGCTTTGGTAACACTTTCATTGGTATGATTAAAGTTATGTATTCTAACCCCTCAGCCCAAGTCTTAACATCAGACGCACCTCCACCTCTTTGTTTCCAGTTTCTAGATCCTCATGCCAAGGCTGACCCTTGAGTCCTGCACTATTTATCCTCTCACTAGAGCATCTAGTGAAAGCTATTTGCCAATCGATTATGGTTTCACCAACATGCATTTGCAATACACAGCATCACCTCTCTCTATTTGCGCTTTAGAAAACCCCTCTCAGTCTCTTCCTCCCCTTCTATCTCTATGCGAGGAGTATTCAAGCTTATCAGGCTTTAAAATTAACTGGTCAAAGTCTGCGTTACTACATTTGAAGGATTCTGCTCAAAATTAAACCATCCCTGCTAACATCCCCATTGTCAAACAGTTTAGATATTTAGGTATTGAGGTTTTCCCTTGCTTGAACCAGATTGTTAAGCTGTATTCTGTTGCTCTGAGCAACATTTCAAAAGATATGGAAAAATGGATGGGTCTCCCCATGTCGATTCAAGCCCGTATCTCTGTGGTTAATGTTTTACTCTGGATTTACTTTGTGAGGTCTATGCTGCATCTTTCATCTCCTTCTGGTTATTGGCACAAATTATAATCAGCATTGTCTAAATTCATCTGGAAAGTTAAACGGCCGCGACTTAAGATGTCTACACTACAGAGGACTTTAAAGACTAAGACTTTAAACATTATTTTTGGTCCTTTGTGCTAAGGCCCCTCCTTTCCTGGCTCATCCCAGATGTGTCTGTTTGCTAGCCTACCTTAGAAAGTGCTATGACAGAACCTCGGTCACTCCATGACGTCCTCTTTGCCAATATCTCTAATAAACAGTGGCAGCTATGCTTTGGCCTCATTATCTCATCAAAACTTGGAGATTGGCTGAAACCTATTGTCATATATCATGTCACCCCACACATGTTCCCCTTTATTCAACAATGCAGCACTCCTGATTGGTGGGAGGCCTATAGCAGCCCCACAATGGGAACAGAGGGGGGGTTCATTATCTAAAAGACATCTTCAGTGAGACTGGCTTGTTACCTTTTCCCAACCTAGCAAATGCATTCAGTCTGCCACGTTCCTCATTTTTCTTTTACCTTCTATTTCCTCACGCAGAGTTAGTTGCACATCCATTCTCTTCGTAAATTATTCACAATGCAGCCAAAAACCTGTGGTATTGTATCAATGCTTTTTCAGTTTTTGGTAATACCTTCCTATTGAGAAGGTCTGGGAACGTGATTGTCCAGACTTGAGGCATAATGTACTGAATGGTCTGACATCCCAGAAGTATCACGCAACCCAGATCATCAGCAGAAACACTATAATTTTATTCATAGGACATATCTCACCTCTGTGAAGATGCACCACATGAAGGTAATTAACAGCCCTATATGCACTTTCTACCCACTGAAGGCTTGGGGCAGTTATATTCACATGTCCTGGGCTTGCTGTCCTGTTGTTCTGGAACAATATTGCTTCCAAAATATCTGCCCTGATTAATGTTACTGTACATGTTTCTGTCAATGTTTTGATTCTGAACGATCTGTCAGCCCTTCAGCTCTCCAAAACTAAAAAACGTGCTGTATTTGCTGGACTCACGGCTGCTAAGAAGATGATGGACCCTTTCTTTTTTGGATGCTGTACATATATGAAACTGTCAACAGCGCTAGGAAAAACGTTGAACACTTGGTACAGCATTGCTGACTGTATAAAGGCCATGCTGTAGGCTGGTGCTGTGGCCTTCTTGCTTCTGTTTGCGTATGTTTTCTCCCTTGTAATTTTTCCGTCTATGTGTGTGTGTATGTGTGTGTGTGTGTGTGTGTGTGTGTGTGTGTGTGTGTGTGTCTGCTTGTGTGTGTGTTTGTGTATGTCTGTTTCTGTTTGTGTCTGTATTGTTTTTTTTATTAGTCCTGAGACATGTTGTCATGTCTCACCATATTGTTTGTAATTGTTTGTAATTTTAAAATAAAAACATTTGGTCACAAAAAAGAAAATATTGTCTGTACTAACTTCCTTGAGAACACTGTTACCTGGATGTAACTCTAGTTCCATGAGTATGTGTGTAGCCCTCCAAAGGGATTTGCTATTGGTTTACCCTCTCAAGGCTCCATCTTTGCATCTGAGAAAAGATTTCTGTACTCACTGATCAATCACACACGGTACCCGTTTTTTCTCCATTTCTCGGTATCCATTTCTCCATTCTGTTTAACACATAATCATAAAACTGAAGCTACAGCCAGGTAACTACTATTTCTATTTCGTATGAGCTCTGCTCTCTAATGGGCTTTGCTATTGGTTAAACCTAAGGCAGAGGCCGTAGGGAAGAGATGTACTCCCATCTAAACCGGGCCTGAACCGACATTAGCTCTAGCCCAACAAACTACCATGAAACAACAACAGTCCAGCAGCAGTGCACCTCCTGCCTCAGGGTCTCACACCAGAATGCACAAGCTGGCTAACATGTAAGAGTAGTTTACCATGTAACAAGTATAACGTAACGTTACGTTATAGCATTCACAACGGTCAACATCTTTTCTTGTGTTAACTGTCTTTTAACAGGGACAAATGGAGGCGGTCACTGAGGACGGGAACAGAAGCAGGGAGACAGAGGCCAACGAGAGATGTTGAATAGATTATTTGCTATATTAGAGATTGGCATTCTAACGATAAAAGCATTAAATTAACTGGTCTTTGTCATTAAATGTGTGTGTGTGTGTGTGTGTGTATATATGTAATATAAATAATTAAACAGCACAGTTCACATTTCCACATCCATTTTGCCATCTGTAACCCAGGTCTCATTTTTCCCACTCACCTGAACACACCTAAAACCATGAGTCACATGGTAGGTTCAGTTAACCAATCAAGCACTAGAGCATGGGTTAAAAGCTGCAGTGAATTTTCCCCCAATCAGTAGTGTGAGGGGGAAGCCACTGGAGTAGCTGCACTAGGTATGTCTTAATACAAACAACACCATATTCTCGCTTATTTTTTCAATATTAAATGCTTGTGTGACCTTAGCGTGTAATTTTGTAATTGTAGCATCCACCACTGTTGCCTTTAGTCGACTGGGGGTTGTGGTGTGTCGAATATCTGCGGGAATTGGTGAGTCTCTTTGTTTGTATGTCCACTAGCATATTGCTATTAGCATCTTTGGGGTATGTTAATGGAGTTCTCTGCTAGCTTAATGCTAACTGCATTTAGCCATTTCAAACCTAGCACTTTGTTGTGATGCTTTGGTTAAGTATTTGAATTATTTAATTACTATTGACTGACAATCAATTGTATGGAATGAAATGTTGTTGAATACTCCTAACAATTATGGGTGTTTATTTACATGCATTCAAATATGTTGTATAGTTGTCATTTGTCACATTAACATTTTTTGGCAAGTATTTGTGTAGTATTATTTATTTGATTATTGTGTATACATAAGAATATAAAATATATAACCTAAACTAGCTAGTGGATAAGTTTGAGTGGTGACTAAACCATGGGTCCTGTTGATTGAATACAGGCCAGGTGCGGCAGTTGCGGGCTAATTGATGGCGAGCTAGGAACAGAACAACTTGGAACAGAACCTGCCCCCACAACGTTGCCCCCTGTATGGTTTGGTAGGAGGCTGTTGTAGCTTTGCTCACCCCCTCCACTCTCATTCACACACATACACTTACACAGCCATTCAGGAAGAGCTGTGGCTTATGGACTGGTTGCATCCTTGGACCATATGGATGTGGTGTTCATGGCTCATGTACAACGACCTTAGTCTTATAGTGTGTGTGTGGTGAATTGACTGTAAATTGAGTACTCTCCAGTTGCTTAAATGTTGTTTCTGGATGAACTTTTAAAAATTGTCTGCAGATTGTAAATATTGGGTAATTTGGGGTATTGTTATAATTTTGTCTTTTTCACTTAATACATGGTACCAACACCAAATTGAAATATTGGCCTCTGTGTTTATCTTTTCAACACCTCCATGAGATGAACTTTTGTCTTCTGTAGCCCAATCATCAATCATACATCAGTTATTTCTATCTGCTGTATTGCAACATATACCCCACGTGTATGCTACACGTCCATCCATCTTCATCCGCTTATCCGGAGTCGGGTCGCGGGGGCAGCAGCTCCAGTAGGGGACCCCAAACTTCCCTTTCCCGAGCCACATCAACCAGCTCCGACTGGGGGATCCCGAGGCGTTCCCAGGCCAGGTTGGAGATATAATCTCTCCACCTAGTCCTGGGTCTTCCCCGAGGCCTCCCTAGGGAGGCGCCCAGGAGGCATCCTTACCAGATGCCCGAACCACCTCAACTGGCTCCTTTCGACGCGAAGGAGCAGCGGCTCTACTCCGAGCTCCTCTCGGATGACTGAGCTTCTCACCCTATCTCTAAGGGAGACGCCAGCCACCCTCCTGAGGAAACCCATTTCGGCCGCTTGTACCCTGGATCTCGTTCTTTCGGTCATGACATTATGCCGTCCAGTGTTTTCAAATGCAGCGTGGAAGTGCAGGCGGCAAAACAAATTCAATGACGCAAGCACGCAATCACGTGCACTTCAATTCAATTTTATTTATAGTATCAATTCATAACAAGAGTTATCTCAAGACACTTTACAAGGACCCAACAGTTCTAGTAGTTTCTTCCAGAGCAAGCAACATTGCGACAGTGGCAAGGAAAAACTCCCCTTTGGGAAGAAACCTCGGACAGACCCAGGCTCTTGGTAGGCGGTGTCTGACGACTGGTTGGGTATAGAATGAAGAGTGGCAATAACAGTCCCAAAAAAAATAAAAAAAAATAATTAGTTTGTAGTAGTTCTTTGTAGTATTTCATGGCATAGCAGGGCACTGTGCAGCATTACAAGGCACAGCAAGACGTAGCTGGGCACCGCAAATCGTGGCAAGGAAGGGAACGTGTAACAGGACCATGGCGCAACAGCTGCAACCATGATTTTGGAGCCTCCCTGATCTGAGGAAACATGCTGGGATAAAAGAACAAAAGGACTCTGGGGAATGACACCCTAGAGCTAAGTTTACTAGCTCTGGGGAGTCATTCCCCGGAGCATTTCTGGGACATAGATGCACACAAAATAGGAAGATAGAAAGATAGGAGAGAGGAGCTCAGTGTGTCGAAGGAAGTCCCCCAGCTGTCTAAAACTATTACAGCATAACTAAGAGAGGGGCCTGGTCAGGCTAGAATTCTCCCAACTGGATCTGGCTGTATGCCAAGTCTCCCTTTAGTTTTATTATAATCTTGATTATATGATAGATCTGACAACTATGACGAGAAGCAGGTGGGCCGGGTAAGGCGGACGCTGCAAGTCCTCACTGCCTAACAATATTCAATTCTATGCCTTTAAATGTGGAGACAGTGTCTGCCTCCTGAACCCAAACTGGAACCTGGTTCCACAGGAGAGGAGCCTGATAGCTGAACGCTCTGGCTCCCGTTCTACTTTTAGAGACTCTAGGAACCACAAGTAATCCTGCATTCTGGGAGCGTAGTGCTCTTGTAGGGTTGTAAGGTACTATGAGCTCTTTAAGATAAGATGGTGCCTGACCATGAAGAGCTTTATAGGTGAGAAGAAGGATTTTAAATTCTATTCTGGATTTTACAGGAAGCCAATGCAGAGAAGCTAAAACAGGAGAGATGTGATCTCTTTTCTTGTTTCCTGTCAGAACACGTGCTGCGGCATTCTGGATCAGCTGAAGAGTCTTTATGGACTTTTTCAAGCAGCCTGATAATAAAGAATTGCTGTAATCCAGCCTAGAAGTAACAAATGCATGGACTAGTTTTTCTGCATCATTTTTAGACAGGATATTCCTGATTTTTGCAATATTACGTAGGTGGAAAAAGGCGATCCTTGAAATTTGCTTTATGTGACAATTAAAGGACATGTCCTGATCAAAGATAACTCAAAGATTCCTCACAGTGGTGCTGGAGGCCAGGGTGATGCCATCTAGAGTAACTATCTCTTTGGATAATGCGTCATGGAGGTGCTTGGGTCCCTGAGCAATAATTTCAGTTTTATCTGAGTTTAACATTAGAAAATTAGAGCTCATCCAGGTTTTAATCTCCTGAAGGCACATTTGAAGTTTAGCTAACTGATTAGTTTCATCCGGCTTGATTGATAAATATAATTGAGTATCATCTGCATAACAATGAAAGGTTATGGAGTGTTTCCTGATAATATTGCTTAAAGGAAGCATATATAAAGTGAACAGGATTGGACCGAGCACAGATCCTTGTGGGACTCCATGACTAACTTTGGCGTGCACAAAGGATTCATCGTTAACATGAACAAACTGAGATCGATCTGATAAATAAGACTTAAACCAGCTTAGAGCAGTCCCTTTAATGGCAATTAAATGTTCCAATCTCTGTAATAAAATATGATGGTCAATGGTATCAAATGCAGCACTAAGATCTAATAACACCAGTACAGAGATAAGTCCTTTGTCTGATGCAATTAGGAGGTCATTAGTAATTTTCACAAGTGCTGTCTCTGTGCTATGATTAACTCTAAATCCTGACTGAAAATCCTCAAATAAGCTGTTGCTATGCAGAAAGTCTCATAGCTGTTTAGCAACTGCTTTCTCAAGAATCTTAGAGAGAAATGGAAAATTGGATATACTGTAGGTCTATAGTTGGCTAAAACTTCTGGATCAAGGTTGGGCTTTTTCAGAAGAGGTTTAATTACAGCTACTTTAAAGTGCTGTGGTACATAGCCTGTTAATAAAGATAGATTGGTTACATCTAGTAGAGAATTGTTGACTAAGGGTAAAGCTTCTTTAAGTAGCCTAGTCGGGATGGGGTCTAAGAGGCAGGTTGATGGTTTAGATGAAGAAATAATTTAATTAAATTGATAAAGATCAAGTGAAGCAAAGCAGTCTAAACATATATCTGGTTTTACAGCTGTTTCTAAGGTTCCTGAGTTTAAAGATAAGTCAGTGCCAGTTAAAGGCAGGTCTTGGTGAATTTTGCTTCTAATAGTTCTAATTTTATCATTGAAGAATCTCATGAAGTCGTTACTACTAAGAGCTATGGGAATACTTGGCTCAGTAGAGCTGTGACCTTCCGTCAGCCTGGCTACAGTGCTGAAAAGAAACCTGGGGTTGTTCCTATTTTCCTCTATTAATGACGAGTAGTACGCTGCTCTGGCATTACGAAGGGCCTTCCTATACGTTTTAAGACTATCTTGCCAGATTAACCGAGAATTTTCCAATTTGGTGGAACGCCAAATCTTCTCAAGTTTCCGCGATGTTTGCTTTAATTTGCGAGTTTCAGTGTTATACCATGGAGCTAACCGTCTTTGTTTTATTATCATCTTTTTTAGAGGGGCAACAGAGTCGAGTGTCATTCTCAGCGAGCCTGCTGCACTATCAACAAAATGATCGATTTGGGAGGGACTGAAATTAGCATAGGAGTCCTCCGTTACTTTGACTTGATAATGAATTAAATGAAAATCCTTAAATTTAGCTTCAGCGCTATCAGATAGACATCTTGTATAGAAGGTTTTGCCTAATGGCGTGTAGTTCAGCAGTATAAACTCAAAAGTTATCAAACAGTGGTCAGATAGAAAGGGATTCTGTGGGAACATGTTCAAGTTCAACACCATATACCAGAACAAGATCGAGGGTGTGGCCAAAACGGTGAGTCGGTTTATGAACACTTTGAGAGAAGCCAATAGAATCTAATAGAGAGATAAACGCAGTACTAAGGCTATCATTCTCATCGTCCACGTGAATATTAAAATCCCCTACAATAAGAACTTTGTCCGTTTTTAGCACTAAATTTGACAAAAACTCTGCAAATTCAGATAAGAACTCAGAGTATTGACCAGGTGCTCGGTACACTATAACAAATAGAACTGCCTGTTCCATTGTACATGTTCTCTGAGTACTAAGGAGGACTCTAATCTAGCCTCTGAAGGACCTGACTTGGAAGGACTAGTCCTACTAAGGAAGGATCCTTGACATTGAGACGGCTAAGATCTCTTAAAACCTTTTTAATGTAATCAGCTAAATAATAAAACAGTCTCACAAAGATACTAACTTAACAAACAAAAAGGATCAATACTTTCAATCTTTAGTTGTCTTCTTCAATCCTGCTTTTCTTCATCATCCTTGTCTGCCCATCCACATTTAGTTGTAGAGCTCATCTCTCCCAGAAGTTTTCGGTTGCTCAACAACTAAACAAAAAAGGTCTTGGATGGTCTTAAATGTTGGAAGTGGAAGAAGGGAGGGAGCAGAAGCCACAAACAATCAAGCTCTATTGACAGGAGGTCCAGCCATTCAACCACCTCTTCAGTGTGCATTAAAGCTGAGGCAGATATGGCTGCACTCTTTGCACAGCAAAATGTTTTAAGTGGGACTAATGAACAAACTTCATCTTACTGGAAGAAGATTAAGCATTTTCTTGCGAACCATGGGACGGGAGAAGATTGTGGAAAGTTACATTGTTCCTGATTTAGTAGTAGCTAGATTAGACAGTGACTGTTACTGTGAGCTACCCAACACATGCACACACAAAAGAATATGCCAGTGCACAGAGGTAACATTCCTCGACAGGAAGATATTCACTGATGGCCTCACCTGAGACATGTTCTTCTACCAGGAATTTATTATTAATTGATTGAGCTGTTTGTGTCAACAGGATCCCGGTTGTAAGACTGGATAAACTGTGGGAGCAGCAGTTTAAGATTGAATTTCCTGAAAGTGATCAAGAGGAACATCTGGGATTATCAAGAAAGGACAGTCAGTTTATGGGCCTTGTTACAAAGTCAGCTAAAAGAGTTGATGGCCAATATGAAATTGGCTTACCTTTACGGAACAAGGAAACAATTTTGCCTTACAATTCCAGAAAAACTTGCTTTGAACCTAAGGAGAAGGTTTAACAAAGATGCCTCATTTCACATGGAATATCATATCATATATTTATTATACAGGAAAGTTTGAAAAAGTAACATTTCATTACAATATAAAAACGGGCCTGACTCAGTTTAAAAACTGGTTTTCAGCAGGTTCCTGTTCTGCAGAACACTCCTATCTTTATGAATGATATCCTATCCAAGGGTCATGCACAGAGAGTTCCAGCTAGACTTGGAACACAGTGATGGTAGGGTGTGGAATCTACCACATCATAGAGTTTCCCACTTGAAGAAAAAGAAGATTTGGGTGGTATTTGACTGTGTAGCAACATTCCAAGAGACATCTTTGAATGATCAACTCCTGCTATGGCCCAGATCTTACAAGCCCATTGATTGGAGTCATGACTAGATTTAGAAAAGAGCCTCTCGCAATCAACACGGACATTGAAGCTATGTTTTATCAGGTGAAGGCACTGCATGATGACTCAAACCTCCTACGATTTCACTGGTGGCCTAATGGGGTCCTCAGCCAGGACTTGGAGGAGTACAGGATGAATGTTCATCTGGTTTGAGCTACTTCATCACCCAGTTGTGCTTTGCACTTAGAAAATGTGCAGAAGATCACAAAGAAGTTTTCAGTAACAAATTCTGCACAATTTATATGTGATTTCTTTGAGTGCTTCATGGCTTCTACAGAGTGTGGTGCTATAACACCATTAGCAATAGCCTGGCTTCAGTTGCTACAGAAGAGGAGGCAGTAACTCTCTATCACGACCTCAGAGCCATCTGCTCTAATGGGGGTTTGCACTCACAAAAAGGGTAAGTAACAGTCATCATGTGCTGGCTGCTTTACCTGAAGAGCAAAGAGCAAAAGAGATGAAAGACTTGAAAGAAAACTTGGAAGGTTTGGTCTGATGACTTCCTGTGTTGGGTGTTGAAGGAAAATATTAAACCACTTTGTATTGTCTTAATATACAAAATGTCTATCATACTTAGAAATGCCTCTCATACTAAGAAATGTCTCTTGAAGGCCAATTCACTTAGAAATGCCATCTGCATCTAAGAAATGTCTCTTATTACATACTAGAAGAGTCTATTACTTAGAAGCACTATAAAAGTCCTCATGAAGGCCAATAGGTCACAGGAAGTTCACAGGTTTAGAACATATGACTGGTTTCAACTGTAAAAGAAAAAGGAAGTATGGAAACCTTGTGCTTTGCTACCAATAGGAACAGAATGTCTGGACTGACTGAAGGTGCCAGATGCTGTGTCAGACAGCCGAATAAGAATGAATTTGAAGAAAGAATAAGAAGAATGCAATAGAGTTTGGTGCTAGGGTGAGTTTAGTCTTGAAGGAATTCTGATTCATGTGCTTACGCTGTACTTTCTTACTAAACTGTTAATTCAGAATCATGTCTCTTTGAGTCATTTCAGTATACTGGTTGAGGATCAACGAACACGCAAAGGAAGGGCTAAATTGGGACAGATTATAGTGAGATTAGTTTTGGGCCTTAGGGCCCAAGGTCCAGAGCCAAACCCTCTTACAAGATCTACGTAGAAAGCTTGGATGGGATGACACTGTACCACCATCAATTGCTAGAGAGAGATTTTTGAAATCTGCAGAGTTTGGAGAAGAAACTTCCGCTCAACTACACCATTTTGCAGATGCAATTGAAGTGGGCCATGGAACGGTGACTTATCTGTTGTTACAAAACAATCATCAAAAGGTGCACTGTGCCTTTGTAATGGGAAAGTCCAGAGTTGCCCCATTGAAGCAGATTCGGATACCTCGAATGGAGCTTACATCTGCCACAGTTGGAGGTCGTATGGACATGATGTGAAGGAAGGTGCTGCAAATGCAACTTCAAGACTAAATTTTTTGGATGGTTAGCACTTCTGTTTTGAAGAAATTCAACAATGAGACCTCAAGGTTTCAAACATTTGTGGAAAATTGGGTTTTTGAGAGCCTTAAAGTTCCAAGACCATCGCAGTGGAGGTACGTAAACGCTTCAAGTAATCCTGCAGATTTGCCCTCTAGGCGGTGAAAGTGGAATCCCTCCTTAAGAATCAGGAATGGGTGTCTGGGCCTCAGTTTCTCGTTCAGCCGGAGAAGTGGCTTGTAAACCCCAATGTTTCACAAGACATCCCACCAAAGGACCCTGAGATTTAAAGGGCTGTGAATATTATACAGACTAAAGTTAAGGATGTTGATGCAGTAAAACAAATTATCAATTACTTCTTGTCTTGGATTCTCTTGAAAAGGATAGTATGTTGGATCCTTAGGCTGAAGAAACTGCTTATGTGTCTTAGTCAGAAGAGGAAGCAAAAAGCATTGAACTTGCTCAATTTGGCATTGATGAGGCCTAAACAAAACTGGAAAAAGAAATTCAGAATGTCAAAGCTCAGGCTAATGGTGAGTACCTCTCAATAGAGAAACTAAGGAAAGCTGAGTTGGATATAATTGTCAGAAAAAAAGATTTATAGCCTGGAGAAAGGAGAGGCTGTCAAAAGAAACACATTTACAAGCTGAACCCAGTGCTCAAAGATGGTGTCTTAAGAGTTAGTGGACGGCTCAGTAGGGCAAGCATGCCCAAAGATTTTAAACACCCTGTCAAACTGTCAAAAGATATTCACATCTCCAACATCATTCTTCTACATATACTGTACATCATCAGGGTGGACATTGTGGTTGTAACCACGTGTTATCTATGCTGCGATAAAGATATTGGATTCCAGGTGCAAGTGTGGTCATAAGGAAAACCCTGTCCAAATGTGTTGTCTATCAAGGTTGCATGCTTCTGCAGGGCGCCAGCAGATTCCAGACTTACCTCAGGATAGTTTCTTCAGAAGAACCTCCATTCCCACATGTTGGGCCTTTTAAAGTAAAGCGTGGAAGATTTTTGGAGTTCTTTAGCCACAAGGGCTGTCAACATTGAAGTTGCATCGTCCTTGGATACATATTCCTTCATCAATGCTCTTCGTCGGTTCATAGCAAGACGTGGACAAGTCTTAGAACTACATTTGGACTTTTGGAAGAAAATTGTTGTGGGGAGGAAGGAGGACCAAAAGATTTATTAAATAAAACCAAGGCAGCAACAGAGTCCAAAAAACACAAAAAAAGCACAGGGAGCCGGGGAAAAACAAAAGCCGTAGCACAAGGGCTGGAAAACTCACGGGAGAACAGCAGGGAACACTGGGCAGGACGACAGAACGAAACGATGGGAGAAACGGGTTGGACAAACTCACAAGGATCTGACAAGGCACAAGGGAAACACATCCATTAGGCAGAAGGGGCCAGAACGTGAGTGGGAACGAGGGAGAGAGCGAGAGAGGGAATGGAAAAGAGGGATGGAGGAAGGGTCTGGAAAGGAGGGAACGAGAGAGGGACTAGAGGAAGCGAGACAGAAAACGAGAAGGGGAGCGAGAGGGGAAACGCGAAGACGAGAGAAGGAGACGAAGGAGGAGACGAGAGAAGGGACGGAAGGAGGAAACACGGGAGGGGACAAGAGAAGGAGACGCAGGAGGGGACAGAAGGAGGAAACGAGAGAGAGGAAACAAGAGACAACAAGCTAGGGGACGCGAGGACAAAAGAAGAGAGGAGAGACGAGACCATGAGAGGGGGGACGAGACGAAAATGCAAGGAGACGAGATGACGAGAGAGGAGACAGACACAAGACGGGGGACACTGGAGCCAAGAGGACCTAAAACCCTGGGAAGGGTAGGAGCCCCGGGGACCAGGACCGGGGGGAGCCGGGGAACCGGGACCAGAAGGACCCTGAAGGGAACCCCGGCGAACAGCGTCAGGGGGACCCTGGGATTCAGTGCCCAGGGGGGGGCAGACGCCAGGACACCGGCTGGGGCGTTGCCTTACGGGAAGAGCGGGACCGTTTCGACTTCTTGGGAGGACTGGTTAGTGGCGACTCATGGGGGGACTGGTCCGTGGCCACCCCTGGGGAGGAGCGATCAGTGGTGACTCCCAGGGCACCGGTCTCAGCCGGCTCCATCGGCTCCGGGAGGGGGCCAAATTCCGCGTCTACCTCTTCCCACCGCACCAGCATGAGATGCCAGGTTAGGGTAGGGTCCGCGTCGTATAGGCCGGTGAAGCGACGGGCCATGTGGTCGGCCTCGGGGTCCAGTGGGTGGAGGAAGGGTTGGAAAATATACTCCGCTGGGTCCATTAGTGGTCAGATCCTTCTGTTGTGGGGAGGAAGGAGGACCCAAACGCGGAGAAGCAGGCAGGAGTTCCAAAAGGTTTATTAAACAAAAACAAGGCAGCAACAGAGTCCAAAAAACACAAAAAAGCACAGGTAGCCAGGGAAAAACAAAAGCCGTAGCACGAGGGCTGGAAAACTCATGGGAGAACAGTAGGGAACAGTAGGGTCAACTGGGCAGGATGACAGGACGAATTGACGGGAGAAACGGGCTGGACAAACTCACAGAACGAAGGCAAAAGGATCTGACAAGGCACAAGGGACATTAAATACACACAAGGTAATGAGGCAACGAGAGGCAGGTGACAAGAGGGTAGGGAATCAGGTGGAAAACATCAGGTAATCACAAGAGCGGGAACACACAAGAAGGAACACACAAGAAGTAAACTTTAAAGCAGGACAAGACAGAAACCCGACTTCAAAATAAAACAGAAAACAGAACATACAGACACTGAGGGGAACACAAGACAGGACCAACAACACCAGACCGGGGAGAACACTGAGACACACACAAGGAGGGCCAAAAGGGAAAAATAATCCCAAACAAAACCCCAAAACACAACAGAAAATCACACTTTGACCATAAGAATGTTAATATTACCACAACAGACAGGGACAGGGCTGTTACCACCGGCCCTTAAAGACTAAATGTATTTCAGAAACCATGACCAGTGGCCTCATTTATAAAACTCTGCGTAGATTCCATTCTGCGATAAAACTCAACTGTGTCCTCCTCCTAACTGGGCCTGCTGTGTGCGTGTGTCTGTCTGTGTGTCTCTGTGTGTGTCTGTGTGTCTGTACAGTCTGTGTGCGTATCTGAGTGTAGGTGTCTCTGTGCAGGAATGTTGTCTATCTGCACTTGCTATTCATCGTCAACTTGATTGCCAGACTCAAGGTTGATTCAGAAGACACAGACATGACATACACCGTACATAAAAAATACAAAGATAAACCTATACAGAGAAATAAAAACAAAAGAAAACACAATACGGCTTTTCTATAAAAGACATTTATACCAGTATTTCCATAGTGATGATTGGTACCATATGGCACTAAACCTAGAATTTGCAAGCAGCATAACAATGCTGTTCAGGCGACAAATGAATTTGTAGGTCAGCCTCCTCAATAATGCCTGAAAGGTGCTGACCCCTGCATTACAAAACAAAACTTGAACTAGAGCACCTGGGTTTGTTGAGGAGTATCCTCATACAGTCATTATAAGCAACCTTAAGCTACTGCATGCTTCCCTTTTTTAAACTTAGTCTTTGAGGGAGCAGAAGGAGTACAATATGCTTTAAACAGGCGTCATCCTGTTTAAAGGGCGTTTTGACGTCATCCATGCACATGTGGAATTTTGTTACCAGCATGCAAGCTTGGGCATATATAATATGCGACGCTGCCTGCATATATCTTCATCACAAGATAACTGATCTGTAATATAATGACCCAGATATTTAATTCTATTACAGACACTCACATGTCCTGACAGATAAAAGTCTGGAAACCAAAAATCTTTGTCCACTTTTGTCCTGCATATTAAGAAAGCACTCTTTTTTGGCATTTTACAACACATAATATTTCACCCCATATTCAGTGCAGATATTCAGTAGCTGCTGAAAACCATCACTGCTGGGAAAGAAAATGACCAGATCATCAGCATAAATAAAATGATTAACCAAAGTGTTACCAATCATACAGCCAGTTTTGCAATTTGTTGGATAACTCATGCATGTCCAAGTTGAAGAATGCTGGCGACCCCATGACTTACCCCAAAGGAGGCAGAGACTGTTACGCCATTTAACTTTCATACTCTGGTTGGCATGCTAGGAAGACGGGATTCTTAAAATACTGTGAGGGGCACACTTTTGGCTCAATTTTTCAAATAGCTTATGATGATTGGCTCTGTCAAAGGCCTTCATTAGACCATCATCAATAAACCCAATTAGCATAGATGGATTCTGCCTTATGTACCCCTGAGTTGCATCCTTCAAGGCATAGACACAAATTTGTACCAATCTTAGTTTTGAAGCCAAATTGAATGTCAGTGGTACCAATATAAGGACACAGACTATCAAGCAATGTCCTTTCCAGTACTTTGATATTACACTGGCTAGGGATATTGGCCTATAATTATCTAAACTCACAACTTTGCCAGCTTTGTCCTTGAGGACAGGCACAAGAGTAACAGACAACATAGATTCAGGTACCAATCCATGTGTCATGAATCCAGAAAAGCAAATGGCAAGCAGCACGGCCACCTTTGGGCTAGCAAACTTAAGATGATCTGCTATGATGTGGTCTGACCCACTTGCTTTCTTACACAAAGTTACATTTCAAGCACTTTCACCTGTTCTGATTAAGTTCTAAGAAGTAAGCACCAATAATGATCAAAACTTTAAAAAAATATATATTTTTGTGTACCTTTTTTATAATTGAATTTCCTTGTTTTCTCACAAAATACGAAAATTATCATCTAATCATAAATGTGATCTCACAGGGGTAAATCGCAAATAAATGATGTGTATATATATATATCATTGGTAATTGCGCTAAGATAAACATCAGTTAGGTATTTTTACGTAAATTGTTATGTCTATATTGATTTAAAAGCCTAATAATGTGGTGGGTCCACCAGACCCAGGAACATTGCTTGACTAACAGAACTATTTTTTTAATTTATTTTATTTATTCAGGACAATGCACATTGACGAACAAGCACAACAGTACAGGTAAATGCGCCAGATTGTAGCCCAAGGTCAACAATATGGACACTACACGGGTTAAGTAGCGCAGATGTTTTGGATGCAGTCTGTGCGCTCTGCATCCACAGTATGTTATCCATGTGATATTTTGTGTTGCCGTATACGCAGTCTACAAAGCCCTGGGAGCGTTACGTACCATCACGCATGGCTTTTGCGAGGAATGTTGCAACTGCAAATTTCACTCTACTTCATGCAACTTTTCCTTGCGTAACAGGTTTTATAAATGAGGCCCCCGGCCTATTGAAAGGGATAATCTGTTTAAGTATTTGACAAAAGATGTAGGGTTTGAATAAAACGACACAAGTGAGACATGTTTGCTGTTACAAGGCTTATAAAGAGAACATGCACCGCTCACCAGTGGTACATTTCTGCCCTCTGGTGGACTGTAATAACACAGAACACAGTAGCCTGTCTGAAATGGAGTTTGTGTAGTGTGATTCTATTGATTTAAAAAAAAAAATGGTGTTCAGTCAGGACCACTTTGTCAAACTAGATTCATTAATCTGCAATTTGTATTTGATGGTATGGCTCTGTTCTGGGACCTCCCTGCCCTTCCATGTGTATACATGGAATGCCTTACTTAAAGTGTGTACTGTCGCCAAAATGCAATCTAGGTTCTTTTTATGAATGTACCTGAGTCAAACTTTGGTTTAAAAGCATATTTAGGACGGAAAAACGCCAGTTTTACGATTCACTGTATTTTCACTTTAGGTCAAATAGCCTTTTGAATGGGAGAGCAAGGGGCACTACTATGATCGTATCAAAGTCACTATTTTTACATCACAAAGAAGGCTCGAAACAACATGAAACTTTGCTCCAAGTATCACCAGGGGCTCTACACATGAACTCCAGCATTGAGAACATTGTTTGCGTACACAGTTGCCTAAAAAGAAAGGCTCACTTTGTCTGTTGGTGTTTCCAGTTGCTGTCATCTCGCCAGTCAAAAAGAGTTTGTGTACACAAACAATGTTCTCAATGCTGAGTTCATGTGTAGAGCCCCTACTTGGAGCGGTTCATGTTGTGTCGAGCCTTCTTTGTGTTTTAAAAGTAGTGATTTTGATGTGATATACCCATTTAAAAGACCATCTGATAAAAAACGATAATACAGTGAATCTTGAAAGTGCCTTTTCCGTCCTTATTATGCTTTTAAACAAAAGTTTGACTCAGGGACATTCACAAAAAGACCCTAGGTTGCATTTTGGTGAGCATTACGCTTTAAGTAGGGAGAGCAGCAGTGCAGGATCCCCCAAAACCACCATAACAGGCAAAACATTCCTGCCATCCATGAGCCTACATTGAAAGACTTAAGCAGGGAGAGAACAGTAGCAGGAACCATGTTGCATTAAGAGAAGTGAAGATATAGCATTCATTCCAATGAGAGTTTCTCAAAGCGCATGATGCAGATGCTCTAAAACACCTGGATCTTCCATGTTAACAGGCCCATAACAACAAGATGGACATGGGCACTAGCGACAGTTTGTTTGTGTTGTCGTAGCAACATGACATGAGCTTCTCTCTTGTGGAAAACAAGTATACAGAGAGAACTCTTCATTCACCCTCTGTTCAACGTGAGCATGTCAAATCAAAGAGTAAATTATTGTCTCCTTTCATACTATTTGTATTGCAACACAGGATTACAGTCTAAACTCTGATGTTTAAAAATCCTTTTTCTTTTTTAAATGTGCTTTACACAACATTGAGAGTCTCAGCTTGATAGACATTTGGTTTTCAAACATGACATCTGAATTTATTCTTTGCTCAGGACGCCTTTATATGCAGTAAGACACATACTGATTGAGTATAGTATGCAGTACGCTAGTATGCAGTATGCTAGTATGCAGTACGCTAGCAATTTCAAACACAGCCAATGTGTTTATTTTGGTCACTTATATTATGTAACCATATCTATACATAACTATATGTTTACTTCCTGAAAATAAACAACTTCAAATGAATAACAAACACACACAAGCTGATTTTAAAAGAATCATCCATTTAATTTCCTTCTGAAAAGATGGTCGCTGTAGTTATGTTTTATACATATATATACATACACACACATATATTTATATATACATACAGCGATGCTCTTAAGTAGCTAATTAATTCATACAGTAATGCAAACACAACTTCCATGTTCATAAGCTTGAATAAATGCAAAATTTCTGAAAATATAGATATATATAAAATCTGAAGCGACAGTGTTGTCGTGTAAATGTAAGTGCATCCTGTGTGTCCATCACTCCACTGAACAAAACAACATCTACAGTCAAATGTGTAAATCAGATATGACATGTATGTCTCATTTTAGGTGTATGGTATCTTGATATTGACCAGACAGAAAGACAGAACCCCAAAAAAGACAAGATCAATATGTAGAGCAGCTCATCTTACCAGGAAGAATGAAAACTTACCAAACTCATTATATTTTTGTTATGGATCATTTGTAAACATTTCTTGTGTAAATCTTTGTGTGTGTGTGCAAATGATCAAAGCAAACAAATCTGCCACAATGTCATGTAAGACATGAGTCATGTAAGACATGATTCAAATAATTTAAAAATTGAACATAAAAAGAAAATAAAAAATAGAGCACAGCTGGTGCAGGCAGGTACACCAGCAGTTAGTGTAGCAATACATCCGGAGTGGTAGCAGAGGAAATATATGTGAACAGCAACATGAAAGTAATAATTGGTGAGTTTCACTGGGTGCATTCTAATATAGAAACAAAAGGTCAATATTCTGAAGTCCAAACTGAATTTTAGCCAGACTTTAAAATCCTTTTGCTATTAGATACAATACTGTAGACATGAGTATGAACACTTTTTTTTAGTCTTATAGAAAGGGTTGTTTAGCATAAGTAATAAGTTCTAACAAATAAATCGACATGTCAGGAAGTAATGTAGCTCCCATAGAAACATACGAAACAACACAAAAGATTTTGAATGTGTCCTAATTCAGCTCTTACAATCCCAACTAAATGTCTTTGCTTGATGCAGGTCTTTGTTCAGTGGAATGTTCACGTTGCGAACCTCACTAATTCATGAAGCAGGCAATAGCATGCTGCATTCATCTGTCACTGATAGATGCTAGATGATACATCTCTTAAACTGGACCAGTGGAAAAAAAGCCAATGAATTCATGCATCCACTGCATTCTGTTGAAATGAAATGCCAAAATACTGAAAACCAGGCCATCACTGAACCTGTTCCACTTCCCCACCGGGTCTGTCTGTAGTTTACAGGCAACTTCATGCTGCTCTACCTTCATGGGCAGCATCTTTCCAAAGATGCAGCCCCTGAATATGGAAAATGCAATGCATATCAGCTGACCTGCTGAAAATGTAGTTGGAAGACTTTTGGTTAAATATATATGTTTATGGGGTCAATAATATTAACAATAGGAGAACCATAACTGTGAAATATAAATTGGGAATTTGGGTTTACCAAAACATCATATGTCAGTGTTTTTATTAGTTTAAAGGTGCAGTAGGTAAGACTTATAAATTAACTTTCTGTCATATTTGTTGAAATTAACCCTATAGTTAAGTAGAATTACATTAGGCAGGAAATTTAACTGCGTGGCAATCACTACTCATGCACATGCATTCATTCTCCCTTATGGGAGGAGAGGCTTAGGAGACCGTTTGGGCTTTAGCAGAAAGGGGGAGGGACTGAGAAGTTGTCGATGTTCAAAGTCCTGGATCTTCACAATCCTACCTACAGCACCTTTAAAATAGACACAAGTCTGATTGGATGATTAAAATCTGCAGTTTGATCATGTCTTAAAGTGCTCATATTATGCTTATTCTTAGGTTCATAATTTTATTTAGAGGTTGTACCAGAATAGAGTTATGTGGTTTAATTTTCAATTAACACCATATTTTTTACTACACCCTGTGTGTTGAGCTTTCTGATTTACATGTGCAGTAAGTACTGATAGATTGTCAGTTGCAGAGCATGAGGGAGTGCCATGCTAGCAGCTATGTGAGCATTATAACATGTGTTACAAAGTGACACGTTTTTCACAGAAAGGCAGGACTACAAAATAGCATACTTGCCAACATTTGGTTTTCAAAGTCCGGGAGATTTGTGTGTGGGGTGGGGGAGTACTGTTAAGTATACTGTAAGTGTTAAGTGTATTTTTTACATTGCAATATAAATGAAAACATAACTTAATTTATTAATATTTCTTATATTTTTCAAGTTTTTAACACTTAATTTTTTTTAACACATATATTTAAATATATGTAATCATTTTTCATCATTCCTTGTGTTTCAATAACTACGTAACAAAGTCTCTCTTTGATAAACATCAGTATGTTTTGTAAACATGAATTTGTGCTCACTTTTTTTTGCGTTGTAGTTGTATGTGCCAGATTTAGCTGCTCTCAGTGCCCTTTTGGAGGAGTGTACTTTGAAGTCAAACTGGTGTGGTTAATTTTAAAGGATGATCGCCTTTTTGCCCTTATGTGCCTCTTCTGCGCGATGGTGCCGCTGTTATTTAATGTGCTGGGTGATGTCATTTTTTCCGCTGTGCACTACATTTAAACCAAAGCACACAACTTACAAAAAACGTGTAATGATCTAAACTGATGCGCTCCCAAAACTGTTGAAATTTACAGCTATATTTTGATTTCTTTGCGGCAACAGCGCCTTCATTTGCCATTTTTAGCTGCTCGCTTTTGGGTGTCACTACCCAAACTGAGTCGAGTGAAGATGTGAGTTGCGCACGCGTCACTTTGCAACAAGTAGCCTATAAGTTGCTAATGAGAGACTTCTGTAATGTCAATACAGTAAAAATGAACCTACTTAACAAAGTTTGTTCACTGCTGGCTACAAGTTAGCAATCAAACACAACAAAGGCTGCCAGCTGAATGGCGTTTTGAGCTAACGTTATCAATCAAACAATCATAGATAGCTAAAACGTTTTTTTAAATGATTTCCATTATTGTTTGTAATGAGAAAAGTTTATTATTTCATGGATTTCACAAATGACGTAAACGTTTGAATCTGAGCATGCACAACTCACATCTGCGCTGAACTCACATCGGGTAGTGACATTGGGTCTGAACCTTCCGCAAAGCTTGTGCAGAGATCAACATGCGAACTGGGTTATAGGTTGCCAGGTTGAGGTGAACAACAGGTTGAACATTGTGGTGTGTGGATTGTGTGAATAGGATGCGTTTCATACAAGATCTGGCAACTGGTCAACATTAGACAAACATCTTGGTCCGATTATTTATAAAGAAGTTTGGGCCATGCAAATTATGGGAGTTTCCCGGAAGAAATAACAAACCGGGAGGGGTCCGGGAAATAGGGTTAAAAATTGGGAGAACCCCGGGAAAAACGAGAGTGTTGGCAGGTATGCAATAGAGCTGTTTGGAGCTGTTTGTGAACAGTGTTTTCTGTTGGAGATGGTAAGTCTCTTTGGGATGGACTTTGGGCTTTTTCACTTTGTAAACCTATACCGTGAACTAAAAGATATATAACACAATAAAGGAAAGGGAAAAAGCCAAAAAGCATAATATGAGCACTTTAAAACACAGCAAGTATGCTGCAGTTGTGTTAAATATTGCACATCCACAGGAAGCAGAAGAATATTTCAACGTGCATAGGTCAGACATCCTTTACATTTGCTTGCCAATAGCACTCATTTTAACATAAAATTATGAAATATATAAAATATCACTCATCACCCTCTGCATAATGACACCTTGGATCTGATTCAGTCTTCATTCACTGACGTTTAGATGTGGATGAGGATTAAATTAGGAAAAGTATTTATAAGCCTTTATCTCTGATATACAGTAAACCTTCTCTGTTAAGGCAAGGGGTGACCAATATGCTATGGAAAAGAATGATGTCAGATGTCTTGAAACATATTGCAAAAATAAAAGGAAACACTGACATTTTTTGTCATTTATCATCAGCCACAAATTGTATCCAATTTATAACAAGGGACAAGAGAAATAGGATCCTGTACATAAAAACATAACTTTCATCTTCAAAGTACACACTTGTTTCAGAAATGACATGTGATTTTGAGTGCTTATCAGTCTACTACAGGTACAGTATGTGGTCCATACAAACAGGTCAGGGTTCAGTCATCTCACTGTGCCATCTTGCACAATAATCTGTGGATTTGAATATTATTTGCTTTAAAAAATCTTATTCATTTCTGTAATCATACAGTGATTATTTACTAAAACAATTAATAAGTGCACTTTTGAAATGTCCCTATGATTAGAAACATATTGTAACTAATATATTTACTTGATTACAGTTTGGGTAAAACATGCTGTCTAAATCACATAGCAGGAATATACAGTCACTCACACATTGTTGTCATGGGAATCTATCAACCAATGGCATTGCAGTTTAACAGAACAAGAAGGTTATCACACTGGTATTAGTCATTCAAGTGCTTTAAGTGCTTTAAGTAGATAGATTTTTAACAAAGCAAGTTACTATATTACTTCATGCCCTTTAAAACAAGGCAAGCCACTGGTGAGAAAACTATAGTAATACACTGTATCATGCCAGGATCTCCCTGATGCCGCTGGAATTAAAAATTAATATATGTCCTTTTTTTTAACCAGATGTCCATTACGCTTCCTTTGTGTTGGGGTTCTAAACTCCAGCGAATTTATGAGGACTACGGTTAACTGTTCCTCAGATCTCAAATCCAGACAGCAAGATAGACTATCTGTCTAATATGCGTTTTCTGTTGCATGACTAAAACAACTTTTGAAAGTACATGCATTCCATCAAAACAAGTTCCTTCCCAAGGCTATTTTCCAGTGGCACCATGGCTCCATGCAGCGCTCAGCGCCGCCCATGGCGATTTTGATTGGTTTAATGAAATGTCAATAAACCAGAGCAAGTTTTCTCTTATCCCTGAATGCTGTCTGGACTAGCCAGACCTTCCTCCGCAGCTCTGCAGCATTGTGGAGGAAGGTCTGACAAAGCGACACTAGTAAAGAAGTGTCGGCTCAGGACATCAGGGCTCAGCCACATTTAAAACAAACAGTAATACATGTGAGATATCTCTGTAGCTGATGCATGATGATGCTGATGCATTGTCCTGTCAGGGGTTTTGCTGAACATGTACACTTGGGTGAAAGATAGAAGGGTTGTTCAGGCAGGATTTCTCCAGCTAGGAATCAACTCATATTTAAGATTGCAATTGTCTCACAGCAACTTAAGCCATTGTTGTAGGTATGAATGCAACTTTCTGTTTAAGGGCCACTGAAAGGCCCCCACAGGGCAAATATTAATGTTTCAGGACACAAATGACTAATACTGAACTTTGTGTTCCCTATTCAGTGCATTTAAATGTTTACATTTTCATACCTAACAATTAAAGGACAGGGCTCACAATTTTTCAAGTCTGTCTTAAAGCAATAGTCAGGTGCCCATATGAACATTGAAACAGGTAATGTTTGCTGTACTCATTCCTCCTGTCGATACTGGCCATGAAGAGACCCCTTATATATAACCTTCCGATTTATGTGATGGGGACAAAATCCAAAGTCCTCACTCTGTGTAAACATGTATTCAAAAGTCTAAAATTAATATTATGCTTCAGCAATCTGAGTAGGACAAATCAACTGGATTTCCTACAAAGGTAGAACCATTTTAGTTAAGTGCTTCTCACTCCCAACTTGTAAAATACTGATGCTTGGTCAGTGTCTCTCAGCGTCAGGTACTGACGCAAAAATCCCCCTTTAGCGTCTGTATGGAACGCACCAGGCCGATCAGCTCCTCAACCGCAGTGCTTTAAGATGACGCAGTATTAAAGGGTAACTACCATTTTTTTCAACCTGGACCCTATTTTCCTATATTTTTGTGTCTAAGTGACTTATGGGAACAACAATCTTTGACATTGGTCCAGTATTAAGCGAGAACGTTGCAGTCAGCAGCGGTGAAACAACCTACAATTTAAGTTAATAGGGCAAATGTGTAGTTTTTATTTACCGTCACAAAAATTATTGTTTTGCCGCAGACTGGCTCAGGTTATTATTATAAGTGTCTGATAACATTATGGAAAAGATGCCTTCAGAGATAGACATTTAAAATCTCTTTGAAACCTTTCTGTTTAACCAGATACAGCTCTGAAGTCGCTAGCCCTAAACCCAGCAGACTCCATTTAAAAAAGACACTTAGAATAATAAGGTAAATACAAGCTGGACAAATGTCCTATTAACTTACATTGTAGCTTGTTTCACCACTGCTGACTGCAGCATTCCCGCTTAATACAGGGCCAATGTCAAAGATCGTTGTTCCCATAAGTCACTTAGACACAAAAATATAGGAAAATAGGGTCCAGGTTGAAAAAAATGGTAGTTACCCTTTAATATTGCGTCATCTTAAAGCACTGCGGTTGAGGAGCTGATCGGCCTGGTGCGTTCCATACAGACGCTAAAGGGGGATTTTTGCGTCAGTACCTGACGCTGAGAGACACTGACCAAGCATCAGTATTTTACGAGTTGGGAGTGAGAAGCACTTAACTAAAATGGTTCTACCTTTGTAGGAAATCCAGTTGATTTGTCCTACTCAGATTGCTGAAGCATAAGATTAATTTAAGACTTTTGAATACATGTTTGCACAGAGTGAGGATTTTGTCCCCCATCACATAAATTGGAAGGTTATTAGTAAGGGGTCTCTTGCTTAATACTGTTATTATCTTGCTTAATACTGGACCAATGTCAAAGATTGTTTTTCCTATCAGTCACTTAGTCACAAAAACTTAGGAAAATAGGGTCCAGGTTGAAACAAATAAAGAAGTTAAGTATTTAAGTGCAACAACAATAGGGAGTATTATTAGACCAAGACTCGTAAGGAGGCAGGTTGTGGTGGTGGACGGATCAGGAGACTGGGGTTTAGGTCCCGTGTCCTGTGTGTCACTTAAATGTACATATTTTAACCCCACGCACCATGTTTTCTGGATTCTGACCCAGAGCGTTGTGGCTTTGTGAAAAGTGATGCCAAGCATCAGTATTTGATGAGTTAGGAGTGAGAATGTGTCGTTTTAGTACAGTTTGTGTTGCAGCTCAACAGGGACACACCAAAGGAGCAGAGGTGACTGCACGCCAGTTATTCCCAAGATATACTATAAATCCAAATCAAACCGTTCTCATTAAGACTCAGCAACAGCATGCCTGAGGAGAACATGCTATCTAAATTAGTGTCTTCTTTAAAAAAAATTAAAATATACCTTTTTTGTGATGAATTCATCATGTTGCTACAAAATATCAACATGATGACACTTGCTTTCACTTTACTTTCAAGTTCTGCCTTTTCTGTTTTTATACTTTCAAAAGGTGTTGGTCCTTTTTTTGGTGTTCCTATTCTTCACTGCCCTATCAGTTTTAAAGCACAACAATGTGTTTAAATTAAATAGAATTGTTATTTGACCGCCTCTTCCATTCCCGATCTACAAAAGTATAACATCAAATGTCTATTCCACCATAATATTTCCATCCATCCTAACACATTCACAACATACTACATCATTCAAATAAAATATGCTCTGTAAATTACCTTTTAATCAAAGTTATATTTCCAATAATAAATAACTCTGTGCTTTTGTGCCCCTTAGCAATTTAAATTGCAAAAAATAGTGTTACATCTCCGTTGCCAATACCAGCTTTCTCCCTTCAATCATTGTCAATGCAACAGCTGGATGAGTCTACGTATATATAATATATATCATAAAAAAAACATGAAAGTCTACAGTGATTAAAACATTTTCCTCACACATCTTCAATGTCACGTCAGAGAAATAAATACAGCAAGGGAGAAATGACAATGTAAACAAACACAAAGAAAGCTGTGTTCAGGGGATGCATAGATGCAAAATCAGACAAAAAACATAAAAAAAACACTAAACTTCATGATTATTTGCTAGTTGTTGCAGTGTGAAGGGTGTAACAGTTCATATTCCTGTTCCATTTCCTACTTTTCTTCCTATGTTAGCAAAGCAAAGAAATCTGTACTGCATATACCTCCTCCAGTTTCCTGTTTGAAATACCACACAGTGCCAATGTGGACACTTACCACATATGTATTTAGTTTTCATTACATTTCTTTTCTTTTTTGTTCAAATAAAAATAAAAATCAACAAATATACAAACATGTCCTAACACTTGTGGAATACATTCAGGAACATTCATGTTGAGTGAAAAATGAGGCAATAACCAAACAAAAGTGAAAAAACATGAAACATATACACAATAATTATTTATGAGAGACTATTCATCACCATACAGTTATCATATGTTACAACTTATTAATAGTTTCTAGCAGTCCAGACTCCCTCCCAGGGTGATGAGTTATTATAGTTTCTCCTTTGAGGGGATCCAGATATAGGGTCCTGAATGTTCCTCTATCACCTGTTTGCAGTGGTTATAAATGTCCTCTAAGGTGTCTCCTTGAACCAGCGCTGCAAAGCAAAAGGAACTCTTTATGTACTGTGGAACTTTGCATAGAACATATAAATCATACAGCTGTCAAATGTTTCCAATGTTTCTGACTTCTCATGACTCTGTGGACCCGCTGCCCCATGTCTAACACTAGTTAGCACCACAGAGTTGTCTAAAGTTTGAAAAAAACATTGAATGCCATTGAAATATACTATCATCACATAACAAATGAGCTTATTATAGTACACATGATGATACACATGATTCCATAATTCAATTTGGCTGAGTTAATGACAGACAGCGGCAGAGTTGGATTTAAGATGCCAAAAGACAATATTAAAGGGAGTGTTTGGATATTTTGAAGTGGGGTTGTTTGTGGTACTTATCCATAGTGAACATATTCTAAATATAGCGTACACTTAAATTGATATGGATTGTTTTAGGTGTCTGAAAGGTTTAGCTGCTGCTGGTCCACAGCAGGACATTGCTTGGCTTCTGTGTCTGTACTCCTGTCTGCTTCTCCAAACTACGTTTTACTGCAGCGAACACACTGACTATGGAGAAGTAGCTCATACAACCACACTTCTAAAGAACTGAACTATCCCTTTCATTATTTTTATATTGGATAATTTTAATAAAAGTGAAAGTTAAGAAATGCAGGATCATAACACTAATACAAACATTTTTACACATGCTTAAATCTTCACAAACATCTTTTTAGAATCATGTAAGTTTATCCTCCCATGCACTTCTGTTGATTATCTAACAAACTTAGCTTAGTTTAGATTAATCACGTAGCTTAGCTTAAACACTGACACGTCTGCCAGCCTGGATGAACCCCTACAATGATCCTGA